>NW_010584675.1:604915-632471 GCF_000705375.1 Tinamus guttatus | reverse complement strand
TGTGGTAAAAGGTACGGGTTTAATAGGAATTGGCAAATGCAGCTGTGTTTGTGCTATGTCACACAGCAGAGCGGGGTGGGAAGAGACAGGGCAATGGCAGTGCCAGCATAGGGTGACAGGGAAACTCTGGTATAAATTACAATTCCTGTGCCAACACACCATGGTGATCAGGGACAAAGAGGGGTAATTGTGGGCCCGTCTTGTCCTGTGGAGTGCTTATTGCTGGTTATTTGGAGTTCCGCGTGGCAGCGGTAAATAAGGTGACTGGCAGTCATTGAATGAGGTTCATGAAGCTGCGGCTGAGCCGCCGCGGGGAGGGCCGCCCTGCGCAAGGTGACAGAGCAAGTGTTTACAGGTTTCATGTGAATGTCCCTAGCAATTACATCGAAAAGGTGCAAACAAATAATAGCGTATGAGAGTAGCCTTTGGTGACCTTTTCCATGCTTCGTAAAGCCATGTATAGTAAACAGAGGGAGCTGAATTCCTGGAACTTTAGACTGGAGCTGTATTTGCTTTCTAAACAGAAGTACTGATACGCTTGCTATGAATAAATCAGAGTACAGAACTACTGGGGGAACAGATGTTACCTCCCTCTTTGACATGGCTTTCCAAAATCCGAGCGTTCATGTAGTTACATGACACTGATGTTAACCTGCCAAAGCTTATAACTTGCTATCGTATTTATTTTCCTGTTTGAACATGTTCGAATTGCCCTTATGCCAGAGGTTACCAAGTATATTAGCATAGGCAGAACAATGCAGAAGGGAGCAAAATTAAGTCCATGCAGATTTGAAACAAGAAACTGTAAAAAAAAAAAATGTAAAAGGAAAGTGCTTTATGAAATAATGTAATGTTTTTATTACACTTAGCTTTCTCTATTTGTAGCTACCACTGTTTTTAAAGATTTTTTTTCAGGGAAGGAAGGAACTATTCGAGGAATCTTCCTTTTTATTGCAGGGCTTTGGTAGACTGAGATTGGCAGAATAGACCTTCCCCACTTGTTCCTCGCAAGAGACTTCCTTATGAGCCATTAACAATATCTTGGCCAACGTGGAACAGCTGAATAGGACGGCTGAGGACTTTTACAGATTTGGAGACGTTCAGCCCTTCTTCTCTGGATTCCTCAGAGTTCTGCCCTTTAGGTCAGATGAACAAGCAGGCAACCTCTCCAACAATGTGTTCAGAACAGACGTTTCTACTGTAGAAGCTGGTCAAATGCATTCATTTTTTAAACACATGCACCTTCTAAACACATGCACCTCTAAGTGCGTGGCAAAACAGAAACTACAGTTCTAGATGAATGCACAGAAATTCAAGGGAGCTGAGTGTTGAAGCCGTTAGTGCTCCCACATTGTAAATGGGTAAACGTGGGGCTTCTACTGGAAGAAGCTGTTTGACCTCCTTCAACCCCTCTCTGCCCTGGCACTTAGTTGCCATGAGCATTTGAGGGGGTCCGTAATGAAGTGGGTCAGGAAAGGACTGTGGCCCCGAAGATGGATGGTGTAGGTGATGCCGGGGAATGGGTGAGTAACTCGCATCAGAAGGCGCCCAGGGCTGTTGGGTCTCTGATCTGCACTGATTTGGGAGGTTCTTGGGTTCTTCACAGACTGGGCATGTGCTTCTGAGAATACAACCAAAAGTCCTTGTCTAGCTGTGCAGGGGAAGGGGACCTTAAAGAGCTGCAAAGAGTGTCCCTTAGTAAAGCTCCTCTTAGGAACAAGCTGTGACAGTAACAGAGGTGTAAACTGAACCGTATTGCCTCAAATATGGTTACGTGTGATCCACATATGAGTTAACAGTGAATTGCTGCCCCGACAGGATTAAAGAGAGTCTGGCAGGGAGAGGCATTACTGATACTGTCAAAAAACACGGAAAGCTTTGGGCCATTCCTGGCCTTCTTCACGTATGAAAGTGACTGGTGGTTATGTCCCTTGCAGTGACAGCCACAGCAGTATGTTTTGGCTCTTGGATTTAACAGTGTTTAGGAAAAGACCTCCACGTTTTTTCATTAGTGATTCTGGGAAACACAACCCACCTTTGCGTGCAGTGCAGGGAAGCTCTGCGGTTTGTGTGAGCTGAAGGCTGGGAAAAAGGTGCAGAGAAACCAAGGAGGAGCGCGGTGTTCAGCGGGGCTGTCGGCAGTTACAGGGACATTTGAGATGAGAGACAGTGAGAGAAGTAAGAACACCCAGGGAGACCAAAAAAATACGGACAGGTGGGTAGTGAGGAGTGAAGATGCTGCTGACATGAAAGGTGTGGGAAGACGGAGTTGGCTCGTAGGCACTTGGGAGGAGAAATAACTACTTGTGCTCTCAGCGCTCCAGGGGGTACCGTGTACCGTATGGTGTCTGCGTTACGTGAAGGGTCAGGTCCTCATCACTTTTTACAATAGAAATTTATACATTTTTTATTTTTATACTTTTAAGTTTTTTGCCACCATTGAGCTTCACTATGAAAAAGTGAAAGTTTCCAGTGTACTTTCCTTGTTATTAATCTAAATATATTTTTAATGCTTGGAGCCCTTCTTTCTGAGGTAAATAACCCAGTTCTTTCCTGTCTCTATATAAAGCGTTTTCATTACCTCAAATACTTTCTTTTCTCTGCACACCCAGATTTCACAGCATCCGGTTTTAAATGGGATTTACATTGTACCCAGCCGATGGCATAGGGTCCTCTATAGAAATAACTTATTTTTAAAACATTTGTTTTCTATCTTGCTACTCTTGCATTGTAACATTCTAGCTTTTACTATCTCAGGTGCATGTTAGGTTGAATTCAGTAATAGTGTCCAGGCCCCTTCCCAAATTCACACAGTTAACAATACAGTTTAGTTAGATTTTCCTACAGTGTGTGTAGTTGAGGATTTTCCATGCATTTTGCAACTGTTTGCATTTAAAGCCCGGCGAGTCGCATTGGGAACTCACTTAAATTGCCCATGTCAAGAATCCAGGAGGCTCTGCTTGGATGTGTGCAAGTCCCGTTAGCAGTTTCCCAAATGCTGCGTTCTGGAGGAGGGAGCACTTCACACAGCTAATGCTTGTGCTGAAAATACACATGCAAACCATGATGCAAGCATAGAAACCAAGCTCATAAAATCAGAGCAGTTGATACACTATAATGTTCCAGTTTTAGGTGCTTTGTTGAACGATGCGCAAGAAGATGGGAAGTTCTTCTAAGGAAAACATTTCCATTTATTGTCAGGAATTTGGCACAGTTTACCTGTGTGAACATTGCAAAATATGTGATTCGAGACACTCCCCAGCTGCACATTTCATGTTTTCCTACTCCCTCTTGTTTGTGCCTCCACATTTGAGTCACCAATTTCTATCAGAAAACAAAAGCATTATCTGTTGGGCAACACACTTCAATTCACAGATGGAAATTCTTTAAAGTTCAGCTTTGCTACTGGCTGGAGATGGTGCTGCTACAATGATCTGCCAATTCCTGCAGGAGGGTGTTCAGGGAGGTGAGTTTTTGCCTGGAATGCCCAGTGCAAACACAGGGATTGGGAAAAGGTCGTCCTTTTGCTTTCCTTTGAAGGCCTGGCTGATGCACTCCCAAAAAGCAATAACATTACTCCTCCTTAAAAATGATAAACATAGAAGGAAAAGCTACAATAATCTAGTTGGCAGTTTGCACCTTTTGGATTGCACATTACTCAGAAAAAGTTGGGGATGTGACATGACTGACTAAGACTATTAAAATATGTTTCATGCATCAAGGATGGTATAGAAAACTGCTTAGGTGTCATGAATGAAGTGTGTAAGCATAGTTTGCTAATGTGCATTATAAATGGTAGTAGTACAGGGCATTACTTTTGTGAAGTTACTGCTTTCTGGGAGATGAAAGTACCAGGTACTGTAGGAAAATAGGGCTGTCATCCTGGCATGACCACAGGCTAGTCTTGAAATAAAATTTAATTTGCAAACCACTTTAAATTCAGTGAGTCTACGCTGGATTTATTAGCTGGCCAGATTAGCAGTGTACACATGCAGGCACTGTATATCTGAAGCGTTTGCCAAGAGTAGGACCTGCTTCATGTGAAACTAAATCATGGCAATGGAGAGAGACAGAAAAAAACTCCGGGTGCTTAGAAGAATTTAACTTGCTCTTTTTTTCCCAAAATGTGTAGTTTCTCTCTTTTAAGTATTCGGTAGGATTACTTGTTTTTGTTCATTTCATAAGAATTTCCTCACAGCTGTTTCATATTTGTTGGTTAGTACTTATTGTAAGGCAGAAATTTCAGATAATTCTTGGGGGTAGCGCATGACCCTACTGTTTGTATAATACATATCTTCAAAGAGTATTCTCTTTCCAAAAACCTTAATATACAGTTTGCACTGAAGTGGAAGTTTCTTCAACATTGTGTTTAGAAGGAAATGGTTTATCATTCTTAACAGCTAGCTGGTTTTCTTCACACTGAGTACCAGGGCTGCCTGCAGTGATTTTCCTGCTGCTGTCGTAGTTACTGACCATCTTTAAGTTTTTTCCAACAAGGCCCAGCAGGGAGCAGGGATTTCCTCTCCTTTCCACCTTCCTACAGATGTGAGCGTGTTCGGCGCCAGCTCTTTCCCAAAGCAGCCATCTCTCCTGGCCATTTTTGCCCTAGCTTGGCGGAGAGGAATGTTTGACCCAGGGCAGGCAGAAAAAACACGAGTAGGTTTGGCTGCATAGAGCAGCGTGAGAGATTAGTATTGTGGATATGGAGGTAATACCCGTTTTCAGTGTTTTTGGTGTTGGGGTTCTGTATATTTGCTATTGTGAATTACAGTGGTGTTGCTATATCACCTTTTCAAAGATTTCCCTATATTCTTTGTTACATATTACATACTCTCATATCAGTATTTAAAGAAGACTAGAAAGTAATTTTCACAGATCGGTGTGGAATTTCACGTTCGTTACACTCTGCCTAATTGCATGGTTTTGGAACTTACACAACCTCTTTTTATAGAATTGGATGTTCTGGTAATTTAGACTTACTCAATTATTGCTTAAAAATAAAAATGTATCAGGAGCCATGTAGGATACAGCACAGGCCATGAGAAACTACTGTGTATCTCTTAATAAAAAGATAAATATTTGCAATAAAGTTCATCTAGAAATGGCTTTCAGCACTTTTTATATACTGGTTTTATAAACATGGAGTGGAAGAGACCAAGTTCCTCAGCCCAAGTATGGAAAGAATTTGAATGGAAATGCTGCATATTTAATTCAGACTGAAGACACTGAAAATTAAGTGTTTAACACAAAAATAAATTGTGATTGATTATCTGCAAACTGCCTTTGGAGGAGGGGAGCTGTTGCAGGGGAGGCTTCTAAGACCTAATTTATGGCACATTTTCACCTTGACACTGAGACAGATGCAAGTTACTATTTCAAGTTATGGAAGTATTAGATTGTCTTAGTAAAACTCTGTAATCTCTTTTTTTAATGATATGTAAAACTTTTTTTTTCTGATCTCAGTATTGTATGAGATTAGACCCTATTTTTATGGGAACATTACAGAAAAATCATGCAAGCAGACACACGGCATGATAAGTTTTGCCTACATACTTAATAGTTTAGCAGCATTTTAATAAGGAAGTGAAAATAATACGACAAATATTGTGATTGTAGGTAACTAAATGACCATGGAATCTGGAGCAGAGAACCAGCAGAGTGGAGATGCAGCCGTTACGGAGGCAGAAAGCCAACAGATGACAGTACAGGCACAACCACAGATTGCAACATTAGCCCAGGTATAAAATAAGTTCTACATATTGGATTTTCTTTTTAAGAAGGATGGTGTTTGCATGTGAGATTGAAAGAAGGATCCACTGATGTGATTCTAAAACAAGTGCTGTGTGTAGTTCCTTTAATTTGTATTTTCGTATTTGTGTGGCAGTAGAGACTTTTGACTTCCCGGCACGTTAGGCTGTTCTAAAGAACTGTGTGTGTGTAAACTGTGGAATTTTAACAGAATAATAAATTATTTGAAGTATTAAAGCGTTCTTTACTGCAAACGTAACACTGAAAGGTATTTTTTCAAAATTCATGATTTACCGTATTTTTAATATTGACTGGATTGTTTGGCTGTTGCCTTCTTCTGTTAGAAACTTGCCTATAACAAAATGTCTAATTCTGAAGAAAACGAAGGGAAAGTATAGGTAAATAATGTAGTAAATACGAGAGCTGTCAGATGGGATAGAATATTGTAAGCATTATAAGCAAGTGGAACAGCATGGCATTTGACTGCTCAGGTTATATTGTTGTTTCCTAAATTTCGCAGAATTGTTTGCTATTTAGTGAGAGAGCAGTAGCTCATTTATGAACCCCACATTATTTTGGAGAGATAACAAATGACACAATCCTAGCCACATCTCTAATTTTGGAACCCAGTTTCATTCTGGGATGCACACACTGATGCTTGGCAGGAGCAACTCCACTGTGCAAATGTACAGGGTCTCTCCATGCTCTCTTCCATAATCATTTCCTTCTGAAACTATTTGCAGCCAGCACAGCACAAACTCTTTTTTTGGACCACATAACTGGGGAATTTAACATCTTCAATTGCATAATTGTTCCATAGCTTATCATTTTGTTAATTATTCCTTTATAAAGTCATGGCATCTTGCAATAAAGCAGAGCTTGGTTCTTGTCCGTTCCAGTGGTGGCACAAGGAGCAGAAGCTGGAAATGCACTGGGCTCTTCGTGTCCAGTAAGTTCCAGGGTGACTTTGCAGGCCACCCGCTTCCCTGCAGCAGCTTCCCTCTTTGGGCAGCTTTTCACTGTTTAACTTCAGCTCTGGATGTAGGTGGTGTGGATAACACTTTAGTGTGAGCTGTGTGGAAGTAGTTTATTAGTTTATTCTCTTGCAAAGCCAGTAAGCTGCTTTTTACTTGGTGCACATTAAGATTTAGCACAAAAAAAGAGAGCCAACATCTTTTAAATTTGTATCCTAACATGAACTCCAGGTAGCAAAACTTAACAGGCGGGCAGTAGATTGAACGCATTTTACTCAGGCAAAGTCAGCCTTGTACTAAAACGAAAATTTTATCTGGGTAAAAAAAGGTGGGATTCTGCATGGCTGTGGTTGAAGTCCCTATGACCGACAAATACAGAAGTATTTTTTTTGCTAGCTTCCCCTACTGTTATTCACTGTTTTACTTGCACCGTAGCAGGTTCCCAGGCTTTGTGTTCCTTGTGAAGGTAGTACAACAGTCCAAATGTAATTCCTTGTCTTGTTTATATCATTGTTATGTTATTACAGTATTTTTAGTATGTAGTAAAGCTTTATTTGGCATTAGAGAGTGTCCTCAGAAGCTTAGTAAAATCTAAATAAATAATTATATCTTTTTTTCATTTTCTCTTGCACAGAGAGAGGTGACCCTCTTTGCAATCTTAGCTTAATTGCTGCATTTTTAGTGAGTTGAGGGTGGTTTTCAGAGTCAAAAGGAAACTTGTTCTAGTTCCACAAGGTATGAGTCAGAGACATCTGCGGAAGTTGCACTCTGCTCTTGGCTTAGCTCAACCACAGAGTAGCCCTCAGTTGATCAGCTTTGCTGTCATTGCCAAGGAATGTTTAGTCAGACATGTATTATGAAAAGGTCACTTTGTAGAGCAATATAATTTGCTAGGACGGACTGTGTTCGTGCTAATCAGCCCCAGTTTCTCCTAGGTGCAGATGTTAAGTGCTGCTACGTAAGGCTGCAGCCAGCTCCATGGAAAAGGAAGGTAAAGGCAAAGGGCAGCTTGGAGGATTAGGGAGAGACAGCTGCGAAGGAGAGGGGTCTACATGTAATTCCCCTTAATTTTCTTGCTAAGCAACATTTCTTTGTAAGTGCCTGATGTTTATGGAAGTTCAGAGATCATCCATTGTAGTCTTTTGAGAAGCACGTGTTCGTTAGGACAGGAGAGGGTTTATATCTGCATTCTGCATATAGCACTTCTTTGAGATGAGGGAGTGCTGCGTTACAGCCACCTCCTGCATTGTAGCCGGATGGATGGACCTTGCAAACGCCCTTAGATATTGGAAGATTATTACATTTTTCAAACTTGGTCTGCTAGAGCAGCCCAAACCCACCTGCAGTTCCTTGCTGAGGGCCACGATGATCTGGCTCAGGAGCAAACCACGGGTCGCATGAGCTTCTGTGGCACCCTCACATCCCCATGCATTTCAGGAGCCTGCCAGATGTGCACAAAGAGCATCATTTAGCAACTGAAATTTTAAAACCTGGGCCGTTTTTCCTCATAGAAATAAAATAAGACTAGAGATTGTGTTGCCCTGGAATACTGTGTTAAAATATCTCCTTAGTAACGGTTTGTTTCCATTGAAAACCCACATTTTGCCTGCCTAAACATATGGTGAGTTTTCTTTCTGAAACGGATTTTGCCAGCTACTTGACTGCATTCTCTAATAAGTCTGAAAGATAGGACTCCCTAAAAATATTAACTTCTTACATGTGGCAAACATTTTCTATTTTCTTAAGTGAGAACAAAACTGGCTCTACTCCCATATGTTTCTGACTTTGTTACACCATATGTTTCTGACTTTGTTTCAGCAGTGTCTGTAGGAGTACACCCGAGTCCTAGCCGTATTTTCCTGGAGAATTTTCATAATATATTTTATCAGGCTACCTCAAAATGAAGGCAGTTGTGATTCTTGTGTTCTTGGCAGTGGTTTTACAAGCAATGTTTTGAGCCTGCAGAAATTCTGCATTAAATTAATCTGTAAAGTAGGTCAAATGTTGGGCTTAGGCCGTTTGGCGAGGTTTGTTTTACATGGAAACATTTGGGTCAGCTAAGCGGTGCCGAGACGTAATTCTTTCGCCAAAAAGCGATCCTGATAGTGAACTAAGAAGAATTCAGTGACCTGATTCGTGCTCCCTGTCTGTGTTTTGCAGGTATCGATGCCGGCAGCTCACGCGACGTCCTCTGCACCCACGGTGACCTTAGTTCAGCTGCCCAACGGGCAGACTGTGCAAGTCCACGGAGTCATTCAGGCTGCCCAGCCGTCAGTTATTCAGTCTCCCCAGGTCCAGACAGTTCAGGTACTTACAGAGAAACTCACCTCTTGTGTAAACTGGGCCTTCTGAAGGGCCCTGCACACTCCTCTTATTTTCTGTGTGGATTATGTTCTTTTTTATATATATACATAAACTTAAAGAGCATGTTGAGGGCAAAATCTGCACCGTCTATGCTGCTCTGTGACATTTTTTCTATTCTGCTTTAACCATTTTTCATCTCGATACATGCTGAGTTTCATTTCCCGCTAGAACTCGGTGAATTTAGCAGCTTGTGGGCTTTGTTATTGTACTTCCATACTTCTCTCTCTGCTATGTTTTTATACATCTTTATTGACTTGTCGGATTCCTATTATTAGCTCTGAAGTGCACAAAAGGGATTGAAGAAAATGTGGGTTTCTAATTATTCATGAAGCTAATGTATTGGGGTGAGAGTCTTTGCTGCTTAGAAAACATGTGCATTGTTTTGCACTCTGTGTTAATGGACCTTAAAACATACCTGTCGGTCCCCTCATAAACGTAATTTTAAAATTGCTTGTTGCCTGTTATTTACTTTGTAAAACCTTAGTGTTTTTTTTATCCTGTAAAACAAGACAGATAATGAAAGAATGGATGAAGAGACTGTTTAATGACTTAGGAGAAAAGTAGTGTATAATCCTTAAAATCTGCGACCTTTTTATTTTATTTTTTTTAGCTTTGGAACCCCTAAATCCAGTGTAATTGAACATAGAATCAGAAAATGATTACAAAGAGTGTACACTGTGCTTTTGCAATTAGCACATTGAGCACAAACAAAACATAATTATAAAAGCTAGCCATGGTGGTTATTTGATACCTTTATTTAGCTGGGTATTATTCTTAAAAGTAAGTGATGCATAATTTAAAACGAGGTCGTTCTGATAATAATCTTTGTTTACTCCTTGTCGGCTTTAGTTCTGAGTTTCTGGCAGGCCCTACCCTCCTGAGCCTTTGGAGTCAAAAGTTTAGAGTTTAAAGCTATGAGAGGTGAGCAGTTTTCACAGAAGCTCTGTGTTACTCTGAGTTACTAGCCAGGGGTGGAAGATAAGAGGCTGATAATGAAATCATGTTTGGAATTCACTTGCCACGGGGCAGAGCCAGCGTGTCCGGGCTGCCGTGGTATTCGCAGCCACCTCGGACGTGTCCAAGCCCACCACGTGGTAGCTGTGAGACTCAGGCATCAACGTGGGTTTTGAGCCTTTAGGAATCTTCCACACAGTGCACGAAACGTCAGGCCACGAGCTCTGTTTCTCACGTAGACCTTTAGCTTTTCACTGTTTCATTCGCTGTTGTATATTTGTAGTACGAGCTGTCTGGAAAAGAAATACCGCTGGTTTTATGTATTGAAGATATTCTTACATTTTTAACATTTCAAATTATTGAAGTGTGATTGATGAAAACATTTGAGCTTTCCTGCCTAAATCAGAGCTGCAGCACTGCAGAATTTTGTTAGTGTTTTCAGGTATGATATTTTCCTGCCAATTTCCCCAAAGCGAAGGCAGTCTCTGTGTGACTTCGCATCAAAGGACAAATTAGAAAAATCTTCTGCAGGTCCCATGTTCACCAAATGATTTATAAATGGATCTTTCTCAGCTTCAATATCAAGTTCTTTTGTCTCCAAACCCTTCTGCTTTCACTCTGAAGTTGCATTTAGTTTTTCTCTCCCTAAACTTGATAGGCAGCCTTTCTCTAGTTCTTTGGAATGGATAGAGACAAGGAAGGAATTACAGAAAGCAAAAAGTGTATAGAATTACTATTTATATTTTTCCAAAACTTCCAGATTTCATTTGTAAAAGGAAATCTGGTTGGTTGTGGCCATTCGTTACTGTATCCAGTACTGAAATGCCTGCCCCAACTGTCAGTTGCCCAGGCCCATCTTAGTTGCACTGCAGTGTTTTTCACATAATGTGGACAGTTCCTTGAAAGAGCAGGCATTGCCAGTGTCCTGTAGATTTTCACTGCTGTGCTTGTTTACAGATCTCCACTATAGCAGAAAGTGAAGATTCACAGGAATCAGTAGACAGTGTCACAGACTCACAGAAACGCAGAGAAATTCTTTCCAGACGACCGTCCTACAGGTATGGAGGTTAAAGGGGAAAGCAGTTTGCTTCATGAATGCATGCTTCAAATGGGGAGACAAATGGTGTCATTCTGTAGTTATTAGGGGGCTTAACTATAAACCCATTTAGCTAAAATATCTCTTCTGCAATATCTCTCCATAGAATTGGTTGCAAAGAGATAAGCAGATAGTATGAGGAGGAGGAGACCTCAAATGTTCCACTGAGGCAAGACGGAGATGAGCTGAGAATAAGCCAATTGCCAAATTTGTAAAACATTGAGATATCCTTGTGATAGGTGACTTAGAGGTAGCTTTAATAGATACTTAATATGGGGAGCATGCTGAAATTACTGTATAATCTGTGGTCAGACTAAAATCAACGTTACTGTGTTTTGTTAATGTTAAAATGTTAGCAGCAAGCAAACAATTCCTTCCTCCTGGGAGACTTTCACAGGAGGATGTGCTGTGGCTCAAGGAGAGTTTCTGCTTGAGCAAATGTGGTTATATTTAAAGTTAAAGAAATCAGGATGTGAGTTTAACACAGTGATAGGCATCTAGTGGCTTTAGTTGGTGTGGCAAATATTTGTGTGGTAAGACCAACTGAGGTGCTCCTTCCAACGGTATTAACCATACCTGCTTTAGTATTCTGCCCCTAGCACATCTTTTTTTCTGCCCATACTAAATCTCACTTTTCATCCTTAAAACTTGTTAAATAATTTTAAGGAACAGCTGTGGATTTCAGCAGTTTTTTAAGTGACTTGTGGATTGCTGCTACTTTGGAAAATTCAACTGCTTATTTTTTCTTCATGAACATAGCCTCAGAAATCTAAAGCAGCCTCTAGGCTTGATTATTTCTCACACATTTTATTAGCAGTCACAGGTTATTTCATGCCTTTTTGAGGAGCCTTCAAGGCTGTCCTAATGAAGATAGTGAAAATCTCCACTAAAGATCTCTTTCCATATAGATCCTGGATATGTTTTAATTTGTGCAGGGCAGTGTTGCTATCACTCAGCTTCCTTGTAGCCTGCGTCTGCAGTAGTTCGCTTACTATATATGGAAGAACAGCTAAATATCATGAGACAACAGAGCTGACTCAGTAAACAAGCAGTAAACTGAGCAGAGAGGGCTGTGCGTCCCGTGTTCTCGTTCGGAGGAGCCTTTCCCCTCCAGCCCCGGTCCGGGGACTCTGGAAGCGGAGACACGGGCGGTACGGATGGGCTCGTGGAGCTGCAGGGCTGCGCTGCTTCCTCAGCAGCTGCGCTCGGACCCCGATGCCAAGTGCCAAGGAGCTTCCTGCCTTCTCCATGTCTGCTCATATCTGCTGTGTCTCTAAAGCTGCTGCCTTGACTTTCATTTTACATCCATCTTTATGATGGCAGTGGTAGGGTTTAGCAGCCAAATCCTATCTGACAGGAGTTAAAAAAGCGTCGAGCTGCAATTTCTGCTTTTCTATTTTGGGCTTTGTGAGTTTAGTTCCTCATCCTTCCCGCTTTCTCCAGAGATTTCTATCATCTGTTTTGTCCACGAGTACTCTCTGGTCTCACTCCTCAAGTGCAGGTCCCCTGGACAGGAATCTGCTGCTTGTCCATGTGGTGCTTGGCACAGTGGAGAACTTGTGCAGCATCGGAGGTCCTGTGTGCACAGTCAAAACAGCAGCAGCAAAGGCCGTTTACCAAGTTGCTTGGCAAAGTGACCAGTGTCCCCAGATAGCTCCATACAGATGTTCTGGCTCCCGCAGCCTCAGGAGCCTCATTTAAGAAGTGAGTGTTGTCTCAGAGCTCACCTCTGCATCTGTGCTTGCCTCGTCACACTCTGAGATCTAGAGACACCGTCCACGGAACAACATAGGAGGAAGTGACACAAAAGGCTCCCCTGTATTTGCTGAGGGAAGTAGCGTTTTGCGGGGGCAGATGGGAGATGGTGCCGCGGGTGGACGCGGCGTCGCGCTGGTCTGTCTGGGACAGAGCGCTCCGTGCAGCCGCCGTCACGGTCAGCGTCACCGTCGTGCTCCGCGGTACTAGGTTCGTGACCGTTTAGCAGTTTGGGCTTTGGATAACTAAGCCAGGTAAGCAAGTGAACAACAAATTCTTGTTTCTTTACTCAGGGAAATCTCTCTCTCAGGAAGGATGGTTTCCTCCTCTGTGGACGTAGCTGCACGGGTTTCACTTAACCCTTGGGCGTTGCAGGTGTCAGGCTGTAAGCTGGTTGCTCTTTACAAGCAGAGCCGCTGACTTTCTGCTCCAGTCTCTGGCCTTTATCGTCTTTGAAACTTAGCAGTTTCTCTGATGTAAATCAGGACAGGTTTTACATGCTTTTGCTTTTTTCATATCTTCATGTGGCTGAAAGCAGGAAACAAGTAAAAATATATGAGGGAGAAACATGTTTTTAAGAAAAAGGGAAGGCTGCAATAGTTGTATCTAGAGCCAAGGAGCAACTGGGCTCCATCTGTGTGTGGCACTTTGAATAATCTTCTCCAGCAAGAGTTCGATTTGTCCCGGTTTGTCATTCTGCCCCTGTTATTTCCTTTGCTGGGTCACTGCACTTGGTAGCTTTCCCCATCATCATGTATCAAACTGAGGTTTTATTTATTTATTTATTTTATTTTGTTTTTTTTATTAAAATCTCTACAACACACTGTCTTTGCCAGAAAAATTTTGAATGACTTGTCCTCAGACGCCCCGGGAGTGCCAAGGATCGAAGAAGAAAAGTCTGAAGAGGAAACAGCAGCCCCTGCCATCGCCACCGTTACAGTGCCAACTCCCATTTACCAAACCAGCAGTGGGCAGTACAGTATGTAGTCTGTATTTCTCAGTGGTGCTAGTAAGTGGGGATGAGAAGATGAAGAACCATTATTTGTTTGACTGTTTGAACTAGGACAATGCAGGACGACAATATAAGGTCACGTTAATTGGGCTGTTTGATACCCAGCACTTTTAAACACATTCCCATTCCCAAGTATTTAAAATGTTAATTTACATTCTCAGACTGCTTGCCAGTGTTAGTGCAGCAAATGTTCTGCAGGCAAAATCCTGAGACAAAATGTAATTTAACTGTACAGCTATTATGGACATGGAGCTGCAGGAACCAGATGAGGCAATTTAGGAGTCTTTTTATTTTTTCTTCCTGGCAGATTATTAATCCTGGCTCACTAAATTGCTACCCGTTAAAAATTGTTCAAAAGAACATTACAGTCTTCAATTACATTTTCAGAGAGTCCTGAAAGAAATAAGGATTTCTGTAACCTTAATCAAAACACTTAATAAATATAAGTTTCTGTACTGCAATTTCCTTATTCATTAGATTCTATAGATACATTGCTCTAACATAAAAGATTGAGGATACAGCAGTAAAACTAGAATTCATGGACCTCCACAAAGAAAAGAACTCAGTATTTAATGTACGAGAGGGAGAAAGAGATACCTGCTCACATCTTTCTCTTAGATGCCTTTAAAATTTGGTGTGTCTCTTTTCTCCTTAGCCACCTTTCCTAATATCTTGCTTAATTTTATTGAGATTCATATAGTTCACTCTGCTTTACCATCACTGTAAAAAAATTGCTCACATAGAAGTCTGAGATTTTATTGTACTTTTATGTGGGGACACAGTGAAATTTGGTAAATGCAGAGAGCGAAACACTTCAATACACCTGAATGACAGGTCTCAGGGGAAGCTAGGGAGAAAAAACCAAACTAAGACTGCGTGAAGGAAAAAGAATTATGTAAAATTTGTCCTGTATGAGTGAAACAGGGAGAAAGTGACCAACAAGGTGGATAGCAGTAGCAGCAGAGGAAACTAAAGGGAGTAAAGCGTGCAAGAGGAGAGGAATTTCAGATGAGAAGAAAAAAAGAAAAGACTGAGGAAAAGACCTGAGTCAACCAAGAAAAAAATACGAACTGTTGAATAAAACGTTTTCTGGCTCCTCTGTGTGATGCTGTTTTGTCAGAGAAAATAATGCTGTTTTGGGCTGCTTTTTTCAACTCAGACAATATTCTTCTGTATCTAGGTTTAATACTATGAGTTAATGAGTTTATTACTCTCTCAAACACCGTATCAAATTTCTTTGTCCCCAGTTGCTATTACGCAAGGAGGAGCAATCCAGTTGTCAAACAACGGCACAGATGGAGTACAAGGGCTCCAGACATTGACTATGACCAATGCAGCTGCAACCCAACCTGGCACCACCATTTTACAGTACGCACAGACCACAGATGGGCAGCAGATACTTGTACCCAGCAACCAAGTTGTTGTACAAGGTGAGAAACTTCGATCAGTCATTCTCCATAACATGTCCTCCCCATGGATATAATTTGCAAACCTAAATTTCTCAAACGTGTCAGGAGATGGAGTTAATGGCTTTGACACAGATCAGTCTCCAAAAGGAAATTAGAGGCAAAGCGATTTGTCACATTTTCTTGGTGCTGTTCCCTCAGACGAATACATTTGCAGATACTATGGTTTCACTTTGGAAAAAAAAAAGCTTTTTCTTTTGTTTTTCTGTTTTGCATTTCCTGCATCTTGTCCACGTGACATTTGCCGTGTGTTCTTCAGAAACTCATGCCATAGACTATTTAGAATTCTGAATTCTGCCAGACAGGCAGCTGCAACAATACATTTAAAGGAAAGCGTTTTAAGTTAGGAAAGCAGGCCTTTATAAAAATTTCCTTCAGTAAGGGGAGTTTCATTTATTAGTAACTTTTTCCTTTAAGTTGAAGGTCATAATTGCTTTCTACTGTGCTTGCTATCGCTACTCGCTAAATATTTAGTCACTGGGTATTAGAATACTGCAATATTTTAGATTGGAAATGGCCTCTAGAGGTCATCTGTTCGCACCTTTTTCACAGAGCGGAGCTACTTCAGGGTTAGACCAGGTTGCTTTTTCTTGTTTTATTAAAGCATATAATTTGGTTTATTAAAAATTGGGGGGAAGGAGGGTTATTAAAATCTATATATTAAGAAATAAGGGTAAAGTTGAGCTTCTGCTTTTATGACTTAAAGCAGGTGGTTTGAAAGCCACTCAGTGAAAGTGGCATCAGGCATCAGTGCACATGCGTAGTGGAGAAGAACTAATGTTGCATTGAGCCTTTGTTTTTGTTTTTTTTTTAAGCAAATGCAACGTCTTTGGGTAGTGTCATATTTTTATTGAATTCAGGACTTTCAGATTAAAAAAAAGAAAAAAACTTGTTCATTCTGTAGAAATAGTAAAGTTTACTGCCAGGCTTGCACTGCCTGTCTTGGCAGTGTGAGTGCAGCATTTCTACACCCTTTTTTTCTGCCCCCAAATACTTGCTCATGTAGTTTCCCCTTTTGCCCGTAGTCATTTTGGAGCAAAGCTAGAATATTGTTTGCCCACTGTTTGCTGCTAAAACTGCCCCAAAATAGAAGGAAAAAGAAATGTACCAAGAGAAAAGAAGTACAGCAGGACAAATGAATGCCTCAAGCCCAAGTGAAGCCTTCTTCATGAGGGATTACCAAACCTCGCATGTGTTGATAAACCCAACACCAACATAGCAGCAATGACCCAGATAAGGATCCCCCCTGCTGCAGTGCAGCCCGAAGCGTGTGGTTGTGTGGATGAGGAGGTGCCTTTCCCACCGTGCTCGAGCAGCGTTCTCTGAGCTCAAAGCGACGCGACGTTTCCTCGGGGCTTTTGTCTTGCAGCTGCCTCGGGAGACGTGCAGACGTACCAGATCCGCACGGCGCCCACCAGCACCATCGCGCCGGGCGTAGTCATGGCGTCCTCCCCAGCGCTTCCCACGCAGCCGGCGGAGGAGGCCGCGCGGAAGAGGGAAGTGCGTCTCATGAAGAACAGGCACGTACATCGCGTTCGGTGTTCCGTTCTCCTCTGCTCTGCTTAGCACCAGGGGGTTAAGCAGTAGGACCAACCTTGCCTTGCTGACTTCATGATATGCTTTCTGAAGAAGATGCCCTTATTTAAGCGTGCAACGTGAAGAAGCACATAGGCTAATGCTGTGTGTTGTGGTTACAAAACCATGAGTAAAGATGTGGGACTCGTTCTGAGAGGTGTGTGTGTTACCACCTTTGTCCATTTGGCAGTGAGGAAAAAGGCCGATGGTGAGAGACTATCTTCCAGTTTTCATTTGGCTTACAGTATATTCTTAAGAACACTGAGGTAGGTTGTTTTTTGAACGATTACATTCCTGGAGTCTCCTTTCTTGAACTCTTTAGCTTAGCCCTCTGCTTGCATTCTGCTTGACTCTAACCTTTCGTGAGTATTTTATTTCCTGTCTCACTTTTCTTCTTTAGCTACTTGCCCTTCGGTGCTATTTTCCGGAGGCGGGAAGGCCCAAGGGAAGGCTGAGGAGCAGCAGCTCCCCCGACTAGAATTCACTTTTTTTAAAAAAGTGCTTGTCCAGAATTTCGCACATCACCATTTTTACCATTTTTCTGACATTGGTGAATAGTAGATACCATTATTCACCCTTCCAAGCTTCCTGTATTTGAGAAAAAAATAATTGGCATTTAGAATCCCCTTGTTTAGTCAGAAATCTTACTGGGTAAAAGAAAGCTTTACTGTTTGGAAAAGCCAACAAAAACAGTGGGGAATCACTCTACCCTTGATTTGAATTAACACCTTTTGCAACAGTGTCATGTTGCATGTGCTATTTTTAGCCTGCCTACTTAATAGATATTTGCCAAGCTGGCCCCCACAGAGAAGTGGGATAAAAGACTCTAGGAAGGCAGGGGGAGCAGTGATCCGTATTGAAACATTAAAGCATAAATAATACTAGGAACTATTGTGTAAATTTTCTGTGTGTAAGTTTTAATTTTTAAAAGCTCTCTTATAATCCAGTATAACTGGTTGTTCATTATGAATAGTTAATGCGCACAGACTTGAAGTAGCTAAGTGCCCAGCCTAGCACAAAATCACAAAAGCAGAGGAAAAGTTGTCATCTAGGAATATGTATTAGTAGTTTACCACTTGGAGACACACTCCTTTCCTCATCCAGTAATGGTTAGACGTAACTGCAGTCCAAAATGACTTTGAATTCTGAATATTGCACAGGACCCACTGAAGTCCTATGAGCATGTGAAATCTTACTTGGAGGAGTGACAAATGGACACCTGAGTCTGTTTGGAAATGGGAAAATCAGAGCAGCAGCGTTGTTCTCAATGCAAAGGCCCAAAATCAAACCTTGAAAACATAATTTTGTCTTTGAGTAGGATCCCTTTCTCACACCAGCAGGATTTTTCCAGTGCCAACCTTCCAGGATCCATATGGTGAAATAATCTTTGGATCTTGAGTATTTGTGATTTGTAAGGTGAAAATATCGTAAACACGGTCTTTCAAATTTATGATTTTTTTTCTTACAATACTTCCGTATTCTAGAAATCTCAGTATTAGATAAATGTTTGACTCAAATACTTAAGCAACCCATGTCTTTAAATAATTGTTCTGGGTTTTAATGTTTTTCTTTGCTTTACAGAGAGGCAGCACGTGAATGTCGTAGGAAGAAAAAGGAGTATGTGAAATGTCTAGAAAATCGAGTGGCTGTGCTTGAAAACCAAAACAAGACACTGATCGAGGAGTTGAAAGCACTTAAGGACCTTTACTGCCACAAATCAGATTAATTTTGGATTCCCATTTTCACTTGTCCAGGTGGGATTGAGACTGGTTCTGGCTATAACCAGAAAGACAAAGTAAACTTTTCATTTTCTAAACATTTCTTTTTTTTCTATGCGCAAAACTGCCTGAAAGCAACTACAGAATTTAATTCGTCTGTGCTTTGCATCAAACTGTGAATGTTCAAACACTTGCCTCCACTTCTCCCCCTACAAGATTATTTTCGTCATTAAATGTGTGCGAAGAAGAAGAACAGGCTTCTTTCTCATCTCCCCATCCTCGTCAAGGAGGAACAGTGATTCCTTGGGAAGCTCCTGTGGGGGAGGGTCCGTTGGTGATGATTTCAAGAATTTGTGTTGAGCTCTTTTGATTGCCTTAGAGACAGAACCACCCCAGCCTCTCGGCCCAGGGAACTGTGTGGGCCACGTACATTCTAGCATGTATGGTGCAATGAAGAAGCAGTGGTTGCCAAATTGGTTTCACATGTTCATTATAAACTACAAAAATACGTGGCTGAGAGACGTGCCAAATCAAAGGCACTTCACAGCCGTATCGTTGGTGTGGAGATAACATACAATTATTAAACTAGCCCAGAAGGATTTTGGTGTATAATCTGTGTTAAACCCTCCTGGATTAATAAAAATTTCTCCATACCTCAGAAAAAAAGGCATTGAAACTGCCCTTACTGGTCAGTTGTTGCTTCTTGAAGCATATTTTATACAAGTGTGTTCAGCATTCTGAATGCACAAAAAGAAATCATGAACTTTGTAGGATACTGGTTGGGAAATTATATTTGAGGGGAAATTGAATTTAAAAATAAAAAAAGGAACTACAGTGACATTTAGAAATCAGTGACATAGTAAGCATGGATAGCATATGAAAGCACTGCTTATTTGTATCAGGACAACTAAGCAGTTGAAGCATGGCCAACTCCACGTACATATTCCCTGATGGCAGTATAGTCTCGGTGTCCCGAGGCCTTCTAAGCAGTTAAGTTATTTCTATTTCCCTACCACTATCTTATGTAATGGAAATTATTGTACTTACCAGAAACATTATCCTGGTTTGCTCAATTCTTTTTAAACTTTGAGGCCACCTTAAAGGAAATAAATCTAATTGCAGTGTGGTAACTACCAGGTAAGCTTCAAACATTGAGCTGAAGGTGGCTTTGAACATGAATATTCCAGCCCAGCTGGCTTCTGCGTTGCGAGAGACAGTATCGTTTACTTGAACCTGCCCAGGCTAACAAAATTCTTAATTTATTCAGGGGATTTATTAATGTAAAGGATCAGATTTACTAGGTTGTTTATTCATGTGAGTAAAACTACTCATGTGCCTAAGATGTTTGAAAGACCAGACTTCTTGTGTGCACCAAGGAAATGTGATCGTTCCCAGATTCACGTTCGTCATGTGTTGTAGATCATGTTAAAGAATTATGAACACTGTACTCAACATTTGGGACTTCCATTGTATGTCAAAAAGAATCATGTTTGGTTTGTTTTCCGGCCCTCTGAGGCCAGACTCTTGATATGTTAACTTGGGTCACTGGATGGTGTAAGTTTACTTTGGGCCCCTGGTCCAACTTGCACGTATACAGACAAAAGTAAGGCTGTGGGTTGTACTAATGCCTTGCCTAGCTAAGCATTGGCTCATGTGTTCTCTCGTGCATTCTGTCTGTTTTTAAGATAAATTTCAAATACAAGATTATTAAAGGGTTATACGGTCAATGTGACATTATAAAAAACAAATTTGCAAGGCTCCAGGCAGGCGAGTCTCAGCCAGCTATAGCAGTATTAAAAGTTCTAGTTTTGTCATTTGTGAGGGCATTCGGTTTCCAAGAGACTTTAAAGGAGCAGGGTTAAACTTGTAGCATTATTGTTAAATCTAGAGTTATCAATAATTTCAAACTATGTTTATATTTCAAAAAACACAATTATCAGAATTATGAAAGAATTCATTTCCCAACCAAGTGTTATGGGGTTTTATAAATATTCTATTTTTATCTGCCATAGAGAATCAATTTTCCTGTTTTTATTTAATGTCGGAGGAAATTACTAGTTTAGCGGTATGAATTTAAGGAGACCCTAAGTTCTTCAGTCGCGCTTTTACGGAATGTGTTTGATTTTTGAAGGCAGAGCATTCGCGTGCGTCTGTGACGATTACGAGCGCTAGAGGCGGCAGTGGCGGCATTTGCAAAAGCTGGAGGATGTTCCGTGGATGTGGAGTGGGAAGCTGGAGCCCCCGCCAGGGCCAGGTGCTTCCAGCAGTGGGTCGTGTCGGATCGGTGCGTCGGTACGAGGAGGGCTGCGTCACCGCGTCGCGTCCGCGCGCGCTCCAAGCAATCCGTAGTGTCACCCGTGTAGGCCTTAGCAACGAACATGTCACTGGGGAAAGAACCTTGTTGCGGAGTACACAGTGTTTTAAATTTATGGCGCGCTGAGGATTTGGGGGCTTTTATTTCTTTAATGGGAGTTTTAAATGACAGCGATAAAAAAAGGAAACGTGTTACACCAAGTGCAGGGCTGGCAAGGTTACCCATACATGCTTTACTGTTCCGAGTGAGCCAAAGAGGGAAGGAACACAAGACGGGGGCATCATTCATATATCACTTACCTCAGGAGCGAGGTTGGGGCAGTCAGCGTCTCTCAACGAAGGCCTGGACGTAGGATGGCAGCTACGTTGGCACTGGGGAGGGAGGGTGAGTTTTATAGCTCACGGTGGTGAGTTTTCGAGAATCAACAGCCTGGTTTACCTGAGGAGAGGGTTAGAAAGGGCTAGATCCATTCTGTTCATAATAAACAAGAATTGATTTGAAATATAATTTTTGTAATGTCATTATTTTGCAAAACAACAGCACCGAGCAGGCAGTTAAGATATTGT
This sequence comes from Tinamus guttatus, assembly GCF_000705375.1. Next base: position 610,929 of record NW_010584675.1, on the reverse strand, counting down.
CAGAGGTGCTCTTTTAATTTAGATATTCTTGGAAAAATACATATGTATAATATATGTACATATATATATATATATATATACACAGTATATAATCTACAGCTCTGAGAGCTTTTAAGTCAGGAATGCTGAGTATTATAGTGTATGGAGGTCAGAAGAAATTTTTACTTTTCTGTGTGTCTGGGTGTGCGTGGATGTGTGCGCGAGTGCGGAAGCCCCGGTAGTTCTGGGCTCTATTATCCTAGCACTTATTACTGCTTTGTTTGTACTGTTTTTCAGTTACCCATTTTCAACCATTTTATCTCATCCTTCATGCCTTTTGTTGGATTGTTTTTTTGTTTGTTTCCCTTTGGAGATTTTTGAAATGATGTAAACAGTTGTTTTTAAACTCCCCCCCTCCCTCAGAATAATTCACTTTTGTGCTTTTTCACTTTGGCAGCTATACATCAAAGGCAAAAACAATTGGAAGGATTGTTAGGGATTTTTTTTGTTGTCGTTGCTTGCTTTTTAAGGAACCACTGGTAGGGCTCCTGTTTTCCTCTCGGGGTAGTGGCTGTGCATTTTTATTGCAGCGGTGATCTCAGCAGAGCGGGGAGGTTGCCAGCACCGTTGCCTGTATCCGAAAGCAGTTTCAGCCTGCCACACTTCCCAGGACTGCACAGAAAGCTCTGGGCTTCTGGCTCTCCTGTAGTTGTGCTGTGTCTTGGACAACAGTTTCTCTGCTGTTTTATGTGGATTAGAAACTGGTGGGGTGTTTGGAACCAGTGAGAGGCTCAGGAAAAAAAAAAAGAAAAGGATTTAATAAGGAAAAACAGCCCTGACAGTTTCTGATCTAAAATTGTAGTACCTTTTTTTTTTTTTTAATCTGGGCTTCCAATAGACAAGCAGCTGCAAGTAGTTATCCGTTACCAAAAATACTGACCTTGGCTTTTTTTAAATTTTATTTTAGACATATAGCCAATGCTTTTTGTGGGTTACAGACAAGTCTCCTCATCAAAGCAAGTTCATTATCCGTGGTTGCAGATCTATGACAATGTGTAAGATGATTTCATTGGTCTTCTGAGACCGTTTTTATTGTCTTTTTTTTCACCCTGAAGCTGATTAGTGATGTAACATTTGCCAATGATCCAACCATAAGGTCATGTATTTATTTTTGTTACATTATATTATTTGTAAATGTTTGATCAAAATGTGCACTTTAAAAAAAAAAAAAGAAAAAACAAACAAAACGACAAAAAAAAATAAAGAGAAATTGGATGTTGGTTTTGCTTATGAGCGCCCTGGCACCGTTGCTGTCACCCTGTGTCATGCACACGTCCCACCCCCTGCCCGCAGCAGGTGACTCCATCCCAAATTTGAGTTGATCCAAGGAAGGCGGTGAGCGGCGGCAGCCGAGCCAGCACTGGGAAGAACCAAGTGTCTCAGGGCAATGTGCACGGGAGGGATGTGGAATTACTTTTAAGCTGAATGGAACTAGTCCAGCGATCCCAAGTGAGGAAGGGGAATTGGTTTGTGAGGAAGGCGAAACTCCTTTCCAGTCGCTTTACTCTCCTTTTCCTAATTTAAGATCTGGGCTGCAATTTTTAAAAGCTGCATTCCAAAAAAAAAAAAAAAGGCAAAATAAAAACAATAATATAAAGCAGAGAGGGTTTGCAGTCCTTTGACACAGGGAGGTAAGGCTGCATTGGCAATGTGACATCCCGATTTAAAATGAAAAACAAAAGAACCACAACAAAGTGCACAACCTCTTGTGTGGGAACCGTGATCCCTTAGCCACAGCCCGGGATTCTGGCACTGCAGGCAGCTTTTGAAGGCACTCAGTGCGTGGAGGGCAGCAGTCACTTCACCAAGCTGCAGCAGGATGGCATTGCAGCAAGGGGAGGGAAGGCCTCGAGCTGGTTAGTTGCCTGGAAATGGCCCAAACTCAGAACCGAGGACGCTCTCTCCAAGCTGTATTTTATCCAGGTGCCACTCCATTGTTTGTGTGTAATGACTTTTATTTATATTAAAACATATTTTTTTAAAAACAAATCCAGAACTGCGAGTTTGAATGCGATTTGACTCTGCCGCTTCTACGGATTTGTAGGGCCGGGATGGGGAGAGGAGCTCGTTGGCGGCCAGGCCCTCGTCTGCAGACCAGTGGTTCCCTTCAGGAGTGACTTATGTCCCGTTTGCATTTCTAATTTGCAGTTGTTTTGGAACAGTGTTTTTCAGGGAAGCTTCTAGAGCAAGGGTTATCGTTCTCCTTTTGCAATGTATCCCAGAAAGAGTAATTTCACCTCACCTGCCTTTTCTGATTCTTTACCCAAAGTGTATCAGCACAGAACAGGGTATTTGAGCTGACACCCACGTACCTGGGGAAGTTAAAAGACTAAATGAAAATCCATTGTTGCAGAGGGGGATCTTATTTTACATTTTCCCAAAATTCAGAAATATCCCTATTGTGTGTGGTTTCTTTTTTTTTTTTTTTTTTACTTTTGTGTTTTATCTGTGTTTTAAAATAATTGTACTGGGTTATAATGCATTTTGTTAACACTATGTACATATTAGCTGCTTTGTGTTTCAGAATGGTAGTAATTGCTTTGTATATTAAAGTGATTCTTGTGAATTTGTGAATTATTGTCATAAAGAAGTGTTTTTTCTTACTGTAACCTTTGTGGCATAACTCCCTTTTTACACAAACATTTATGTGCATTGACATAAACATGCTTTTAAAAAATCCACAAAGTCTCTTTTTTGAGCAGGAAGTTAAATTTACATGAATTTAGGGACAAAGAGGAGCTGGATACAACCATGGGAAGCCGCATTTTTAAGCAAACTGTGGTTTCCCTTCTCTTGTGAACAGTAACCTGCAGGTGTTTATGAGATAACTTAACCTGCAAGTGTTTATGAGATAATTTTTTCAGAGAGAAGGCTTTTTAATTTTAATTGAATTAGATTAATGAGAGGTTAAAAACTGAAGGACAGTTTCTCTTCCATTTCTGAAGCTTATCCCCGTGAGTTCTGTTTGATTAGCATGTGACAGATTTTTCCCTTTTGCAGTTTGTGTATGCCGTCTTTCCCACTTTCAAACATTCCTGTAAACCATGTACTACTGATTTTAATAGCAGCACAGAAGGCAGCAAGCACTGCAAGGAGCGTAACTTGATTATGTAATCCGCAAAGCTGGATCAAAACACTGGGATAAGCGCCAGAAGGACAAACTCGGCACCTCCGGTGAAATCGAGGAGAGTAGTAAGGTCAGCTCCTTATGGCTGGGATTTCATGATTTTCACTACTAAGCATTTCCATGATGACATTCATATATTTATTCAGAAAACGACATCTCAGTAACGAGGGAGAATTCCAAACCAGCATTAGTCCACAAGGTAAAAGATAAAATTAATTTGGCTTGAATTTCCAACTACATAGATCAGGTAACACAGATCCCTGCACAGCCAGCAGATCTGATTCTCCTGATGCTGCTGCACCTTAAGGCTCTTTGCCCATGAGATAAAGAGCTGAATTTCATGCTCAGTGTCTTAATATTAACCAAGCATCATTTTAGTTGTAAAGACATTTTGGAAAAATTTGTTCCCTCAGAGAAAGGTGTGTTTCAGGAGCAGTTTTGCAACCTCATGCCGTGTCCATCCAGTCCCATCTGACCTGAGTAGATCATTCCTGGCCGAGCAGATCCTTTCACGACAGCCTGTTTGTGCCTCGCTCCCTTGCTGGGGATCCCGGGCACAACCGTGCTCCCCATGGAGGTGCAGGGAACCACGCTGACGCTCTGCTGCTGGGACCAGCACACGGGCAGCGCGCTCCGTACGTGCCGCACGGCTGCCGAAGCAGCGACACGCGTCACTCCGCGGTGGGACAAGCTCGCCGGGGCGGACTGGTCAGCTCGTGACGCCCGCAGCGCCGCTGGCCCCGCGCTCTCCGCGTACCTGCTCACCAGATCACAGCGCCCGCGCTCCATCGCTCCCGGACACCCAGCGCCTCTCGCTCCCAGCGGTGCCGCGAGCCTCCCTGCGACGTGATGGAGAAGAGCAGTGAAGGCCGTCTGGAGACACGGGACGGCTCTGCTCACTGCTTGGTGCAGGTGGGTGTCCGCGCGGCCTGACGGAAACAGGGCTGTGGGCTTGGGAGTTTCATGTTCTTGTGTGGTGCCTGCAGCCTAAAAAGCAACCGGGCCCGACTGCTCACGGCAATGCAGCTTCTGCCAGCCACCACCTTGGGGACCTGGGGCCTTGCATGGCTGCACCTACTGCTGCTCTTGGCTCCGGGAAAGCAGCAGTTCACACTCCAAATTTGGGGCTGGTCTCGCACCTAAGGGAGTCCCCAGACACAGCAGTGGCCGAGGACAAGTCTCTGGTGCGGAGTCAGAGCACCCAGGGCTGCCATGGGGCCAAGCTGAGCTCTGCAGCACGAGGACAAGGCGCTCTCCCGAGCTGCTCTCTCCCCAGCTCTGCTCCCACCATTTCAGAGGTGCATGTCCTCCACAGGCTCATTCACACCGACTCTCTGGGCAGCAACCCCTGGGAGAAGCCGAGCCTGATGTCTCTCCTGCCCTGTACCTGCTCTTTCAGGTAGGCCGCAGGCTACAGCAGCAGCGATAGCAAAGAACACCCTGAAAGCTCTAAAACCATTAAAAGGACACACAGTTATATTGACCTTAACTGTCAAAAACTCAAGCTGAGTGTAGAAAGCTTGTAATTTTTTTCCAACGCCATTCACCCAGCTGATAGGATAGAAAAGGATATGTCTGGCACATTAGAGCTCATATTGTGTTCTGTTTTTAATTGAAGGTGCTGTGTCCCTTCCCTCAAAGAACTTCAACCCTGCTCAGGGGCAGCAGGCTCGGCAAGAAGAGTGCGCTGTGTTAGTGACACCACGTGGTCACAAGGATGTCGTTGCATTGCGTAGCGTAGCCACCCTTAGACCGAGCTCGCAGGGAGCTCTAGCGGAAAACCCACAAGAGAGTCTTCAGGGATGACAAACGAGACCTTCGGCCTCACTCCTGGGACCCTCACGCCTGCTTCACGTGGCAGCTGCAATGACAAACATGTTGTTTCCAGACTGTGTCACCTCTGGCCGCAGACTCTATGCACCCTTTGCAGTTGGGAAGTTTGGTGGGAGACCAAGAGCTCATCATGTCCATGGCCCAGAAACAGCTGGTGCCTTGTGCTGGTGCTCATGCTACAGACATGAACACGGGTAAAGCTTGAACCTGCCCTGGGGCTTTGTAAATTAAGTATGAAGCAGAAGTTGTTCCACTTACTTGGAAAAGAAAGAGTAATTCCTGCCTTTACAAGTGTAGTGTTGCCCTATGATCATCCCTGTGCATTTGTACCTGCCCCTGAGGGAAAAGTATCTGGTAACTTTTCCAGGAAAGGGATTACAGGTGAAATACATGCAAGTGTCCCAAAGAAGTCACTGAGTGAGTTTGATTTTAAAAAACAGATCTTTTAATAATATTTTTCATGCCCAGAGATTTCTACAACTTAATCAGCTTCAAAAAGCTGATATCCAGTCAGTAGGAGACTTTATATATCTCACACTGAGGAGTGAAGCAGAGCTCCAATAGGCAGGGGGCCAGCGCGCACCATCCTGCCCACATAGGACAAGGGGCCAGGGAAAAAAAAAATCTTTGCAGTTTTCTGCTTAGGAATGAGCATATTTGGTCAAAACACGGAGAATTGCAGAGCACCCAGGGTCTGCCAGCAGAGCACCAAGTCAGAGTTCGTCCTTGCGCCCTGCCTTCTGGGCTTGGTAGATGTGCACGTCTGTCCCGGCGTCATAGTGGACCTCCTGGACGGAGAAGCGGTCTCGGAGCATGCGCAGGAAGCGGCGGTCGCGCGCGTAGCGGAGGCGGCAGGAGAGCAGCACGACGGTGCGCTCGGCGCACAGGTGCTCCAGCGTGCGCAGCAGGTCCTCAAAGGTCTCCTCCAGGTACACTATGTCGGAGCCCAGCACGAGGTCGAAGGCGCCGGCCGGGAAGGCGCCCAGGTCCTTGCCCCACGTGAGCTCCTGCACGG
>NW_010584675.1:567389-597100 GCF_000705375.1 Tinamus guttatus | reverse complement strand
CGTGCCATTTAGACCGTGTTGCACTGATAGCCTTTTCTTTTTCCAAATCAGTATCTGCTAATCTTTATTTTGTGCTTTTATTTCCTGTGATTTTTCTAGTTGTTTAGAGAACTACTTAGGGTTGGCAACTTTCTTGCTGCATCCCCCTGTTTAAACACAGCTCTTGGTTTTCATGAATTCTTTGATCTTCTGATAAGACCAGAACAAGGCCTTATGTGGCAGACTTTTATCATTTGTATTTGGGAGCAGTGTCTCCCTCCACCACCATTGTTAGCTCAGCACTTCTCACAAGAAGTTTGGCCGACTCGCTGGGCCAGGTGGAAGATGTTGGCTCCCCGAGCTGACTCTCCTGGGACAAAATGAGCTCGAACCTTCATCTGAAGGAGCAGGGCAGTAGGGGGAAGTAATGAAGGGAAAATATGATTGTGGATGATAGAGAAGTGCAAAAGAAAAGTGCTGACCAGGATACCCCAGTTACATAGAGGTGAGATGGGGAAACAAATGGAAGGGGACTCTGAAGAGAAGAGTTAACGGAGGATTAAATAAGCGAGGATTCCCTAAGTAGGATCAGAACTGGGCTAGTGGCTAGGGTAGCTCTTCAAGCACTCTTTTTATAGCGAGCCCGTGGCTCTTGAAGCTGTGTCATGTTAAAAGGACTAAGCTTCAAGTTGCCTCCATGCTGTGCTTATTGATTACATTTATTATCTATGGTCTAATTTGGCCAATAACTCGTCTGTAAATCTGCTTGCATAAGGCCTAAGTACTGTTCATTTGCTCATCTATTACATAATGTCAGCCTGTTTAAAGCATATGGGTGTTTATTTTTTTCAGTACTAGTTAAAAGTGTTTGAAATGTGTTTTTATAACAAAACTCATGTAAGGAATCGGCTTTTTCCCATGCTGAGAACTGCTGGCATCAAAGGCTTAACCAGTTCATGTTGTCTTTTATGGCTCTACTTGGAGATCTGAAGCTGTGTAGCTGGCAGATTCAGTTGTCTACTTAAGTAAGTGTGAAGCTGAGGATGGAAAACCAGTTCTGTTGTTGCCTCTTTCCCATGTGTTTGCTGAGGTTTTCACCTAACATAGGCATAGTCTTCTTTCTTCAGAATTCTCAGTATTCATTTCCTTTGACTGACTGGGAATTACAAAGGTATTTATAGGAATTACAAGTAGAACGAGAGCTTGGCAAATGTTTAAGGAAACAACTTGAAACAAGTTTGAAAGTTCTTGATGTTGGCCAGGTGGTTGGCTCTGTATGTCTAGTATGAAACCCTTTATGAAACAAGCTGATAAATCCTCCAGAAGTCATGAAATTGTTTTACAGATCTGAGAATTTGAAATAGAGGAAAAGCATTTGTGTTTCTTTCCTTATGCTTGGATGACAAAGGCAGTTAAGGAATCCTCTATCTATTTCTCTGCCCACTAAAACTCACAGACTTGTGCAGCTTGCAGCTTTTTACATGAAGGTTTAGGTTCACATGAAGCTTATATGGAGAGAAATTGATTCTTTTTGTTGTGCATGATACTTCAGGCTTGGAATAGAATAGCTGTTATAACCAAGAAGAGGAATTTTCCTAAAATGGGAGGTATTGAAAGAAAACATGGTTATCCTGAAGGGTCAGTTCAGGGAAACTGAAAATTTTACTACTATGTTTTCTTTTAGTGTTTTTAGGGCTGCCTCTTGTTTGGGCTTTCTTGAGAAGACTTGCTCTTTTCCTCTCCACTGTGAGGACAGGGGTTTGCAGAACAACAGAAACCTTGTGACTAGAAGTCTCGTCTCAAGTGTGATGGTGTCATACTAAAACGCAGAGGAACAGAGGAAATACCTCTTCCACCAGCCAACAAAAAGCAAAAATACTGCTCCTCCCAAATCCATGTTTTATGGCTAAACTAAGTATAGTTCTAACAATGTTCCTTCCATGGTAGGAAGGAGGAGGAAGTTACTCTTACAGGCAGCAGGAAAACACAACTGAACATTAGGAGCCAAGACTTTGGATTTGCAGATCCTCACCAACAAGTTTGTCTTGATATTTCTGAATCAATTAATTTTTTCTTCATTATAGTCAGAGTACAAATATGCACTTTTATTTTGCTCATTTTAAAAATCATATTTTCAGAGGAAAAAAATTAACTTCTGAACCTCTCTACTCAAAGGAACAACAGAAGAAGGAACCGTGCGTAAAGAATTCAGAGCCATTTATTGAAGTGTATAGTAAAGCAAGGTGAATAAAACGTGATCACGTTTGCAGGTGATGCAAATATACAGGCCTGCCTCAACAGCTTATACAAAAATCCCACGGTTGACCTGACAGCGTTTGGCAGTGTGTGAACTGGGTGGGTATAGAGCAGCTCTGCTTGTGTTTGGAATTTTTAAAGGTTTTGGGGAGGGGGTGGAAGAGAGTTGATTTGTTTTCCTCCAGTGTTAAATTCCGTACTGGCTTGTCCTCAGTCATGGCAGTCAGACACTTGCAAAATAAGCAATGGAACTCAGGTAACTTTTAAACCTCAAACTGCCCCACACTGCTTTTCCGCAAAATGGATACATTTTGTACAGAGATAATTGTTTTCCATTATAGATTATAATGCAGTTATCCTGAGAATCCCCATAGTTACTGTAAAGGGAGAGTTTATGCCTAAAATGACATGAAAGAAAAACTGAAGAATCCCTGTTAACTTTTGTACAAAGTTTGCATTGGTGCATTTATAGGAACAACTAGAGGAAGAGAGAAAAATCAGCATACCACAGTCCATCAGGTGGCATATGGCACCTACGGTGCAATGCAGTACATCTTTGGTGACTTTAAACACTAGATGATGTTGGATAGAACAGACTGGAATTTCTTGTGTGCCCTTGTTCTCCTTTCTGAGCCATGTCTTGTGAAAAGCAAAGCAGAGGGAATGTGAAGAGTCGTTACAGGGAAGGCTTTTAGATGGCTGCAAGTTGATCAATTACAATTATCGGTGTAGATCTGGGAATGCAAGATTCAATTGATCCTATTTTGATATGTACAAGTAGAATGCTCTTTATTTTGACAAAGGGAAAATAGTGCTTTAGCTTCTCTTGGCAGTGAATTGTGATACTAGCACATGTGAGGACTAGGTAAGGAATAAAAAGTGGGCAGCTGGATCTGACTGTTCCTACTTGTTCTGTTAAACGGTCCTATATTAGATGCAGTCAAGAAATCACATCTCATTTAGCTTGTGAGCTACTGTTTTCCTTCTAGTTCTGACATAAAGCCTTAGGGACGGCTAGTGTTCTTCCCTTTAGGTAGTCCTGCTTTCAGTCTGGAGTTGTGATACTCCAGACTTGCCAGTTTTCTGACAGCTAAAATGTGGAGAAGTGATTCTAACATTTGAAGGTAGAGAATGAAGCTAGTTGGTGCCGGTCAAACACAGAAAGGCTGGCTACTGGCTGCAGTGGAATAGGTTTCTCTTACATTTCCCCCAGCACAGGCTGTGAACCAAATGCCATGGGCTCCTGCTGGGGTTTGTTGTGGAGGCTGACCACAGCAGCACGGATCCTCCTGCAAGTCAAGAAACGCAAGAGTTCTAATATTACATTGTGTTTTTTTTTTTTTTTTTTTTTTTTTTTAAACCACTGAAATGAATAGACAACTTGAACTGTGGCTATGCCACAATATTTTATAGGTTGTCTACAGTTTCCATTTCTGAAGGCTTCTAGTCTCGGTAGCAAATCTAAAATACTTACTGTGTCAGCCCTGTGTCGAACCAGGCCAGCTCAAGAGCATGTTGCAAAAGAGCAAAGAATGTGTTATAAAAGAGCAAGAACTGATTCTTAAGAGAGCTTCTTGTATATTGAAGTAATCTCTACAGCCTTCTAAAATCTCAAACAACCTAGGCATGTGGTGGGTGTTGACAGTGATATTGCTGTTCTCACAGTATTGCCTTAAGGAACAGCTGACAGGTCTAGTTTTTAAATAGTTTTATGGCATCCCTCTGCGGTCCTTGTGTAAAGTCATGGTCTTTAGAAATAATCACTTAACAGTGAACAGCTGTGTGAGTGTTTTTGGGCTGCTCTTGTTTGTAAGGGAATGGTTAATTTCCGCTGGGCAATGGAGGTTTAGGAGAGTTTTAAAGGACCTCTGGCAGGACAGTCTTAACCAACACTTGTTGCACAGATTTTTCCCTGAAAATAGAGTTTCTGTCTGAAGACTAATAGTCTCAAAGTACTTTCTTGCACAACAGATCCAGTCCTTTGTGTTTAAATTTGCCTGTATTAGTAAAACACAGCAAGCTTTGTATATTTAGAGTCAATCCTGCTGTGGGGAGAGATTTAATCTGTTGAGGATGGATGATTGAGAGAGCAAAATGGTTTCATTCTTGGAGAGTTTGATGAAGAGACTAACCTGTTGTGTAACTGAGGACAGAACGGGTGAAGGCAAATGGCAAACAAGCTGTGTGTTTGCCTGGTTCTGCCATACATTGCAGGGCTGGTGATGAGTAAACAAAGCCTGCTGGTTTTAAAAATTGGACTTGTGATTTTTAGGTAAATTTTGATACCAGAAAACCATAGTTCAAATGAAATGAGTAAATGATTTTATATGAAGTTATTGTTAGGAATAATAGACTTTGAAATGCATGGGCAAATCTGTTAGTCTAATTTGTTTTACATTTAAATCTTTATTGAGTGCGTGAAATAACGCATATCTTTCAGCTCTGTTAAGTAATGAAATAAGGAAAGCTCAACCATTAATCAAAACCGGCAACCTACTGAGCAAGAGGAGATGCTCCACAGCAAAGAGATGATCTTATGGCTTAATGCTTAAAATATGTGCTGTATCCAAATGTTAGTGCTACATGGAATATTGCTGTCTAGTGAAACAGAGGATGGGAGTAAAACTTTCACAGGAAAAGTAATGTTTGAGTGTCAAAAAAGTGCTTTTTAAAAGCACTTTAAAATTTCCAAGCACTGCTGCTTATACCAGCAACATGTCCTTGACTGCCAGCTTATATTTATGAGAGCAAACATGATGCAGTGTGTAAAATATGCTCTTAAAAGGTAGAAATCACATGCAGAGGTGCATAAAGCAGTAGATAAGTAGCAAGGATTATAAATTCCTAAAACCCCCCCACACATTCTTTTATGACATAAATGAGTAAAAGTAAAGTCTTCAGACTGTTTTGGTGCTGGGGAAAAGAAATAAGATCTTGAGTTAGGGACAGAGGTTTACTTTTAAAAGCAACATGATCTGCCCCATGGGGGCTGTTTGCTCTTATCAGCACATGGCAGTGCACAGCAGAAGTGTCTGGGATTGTCTGAAGGGCAAGCAAACTGCAACGATGCTTTTAAAATGGCAAAGAAGGGAAGCAAGTTCAGGCTTCTCTTTGTTGTAATTTGGGATGGGTGATTTGATTTGTCAAGCTTGAGAGTACTATGTGAGTAAGTGGCAGTGAGAGAGAAATCGGAAGAAAGGGTTATTTCACATACACCTCCAAAAGAGGTGGGGAGCTGTTGTAGTGTGGCAGTTTTATTGTGCTGCTCCCACGGCCTTAATTTCTGGTGGGAAACTTCCCTTCTCACCTCTCTGTCACTGGGTGTGAGGTTCTGATAGGAAAGCGCTTCAGCTTTTACTGAGTTGGGAGCCACTAAAACAAGTTGTTACTGTTTTTTGTTTTGTTTTGTTTTTTTAATATGACTCTTTAAAAACATCGTCCTGTTGCCTCTATCACTTCTCTCATTCCTGTTTTAATGTTTCCCTTTCAAATGTTTTAATTCCATTATTTCTGTTCATCCTATGGGATAGCATCCTTCTTGCATCTTTTTCTGTTAGCTATTTGTGAAGCTTGAGCTTTCTGTTGAACATCTACTGATGTAGCTCCTAGACAAGGCTCGTCCTTATTTTCAAGGCACAGTATTTTAGTTTTGGACTCATAAGCGCTGTCACAGACAGATTAATCTCTTCCTTTTACTTTGCTATGTTTCCTATTATGTTTTACCTAACAGCCTTATCTACACCTTCTTTATGCCTCCATCGTCCGTATTGCTGTTACACCTCAGTTCTTCATAAGCAATGCTGGCAGTACAGGAAGAGTGAAACATGAGTAATTTTTCCATTGCCTGTCTTGGAAAAACACATTGTCCAGGGAGAACAGTACAGAAAGGAGCAGGAAAAATTCCTTACTGCTTAGAATGGGGAAGCCCCAGGAAGGTGATGTACTAAATGTATTTTCTGTCTTCTCAATTTCTTGCAAGAAAAAAAAAAAAGAAAAAGAAAAAAAGTTGTTTTTTTTTCTACCCATGCCCCTTTATTCTGGCATAGGAAGCTTATGTACGGCTGCTCTTGATTACATGTTGTAGATTTTTGCACTAGAAACTGCACAGTGTAGTTTGGAGTTCATTAATACAGTAACTGTACCTGGTTGGATAATCTTGTATGTGGATTTAGTGTGCTTGTAAAAACTTTATATAAAGTTATTGTTAGGAATAATAGACTTTGTGAAATATATACCCATATACATGGCTATCATATTTCCACGCATATTCCATGTGGATTTAGTGTGCTTGTAAAAACTGCTCAAGAAAGCCTGTTTTATTAGCTGACTGTGCCATTTTTTGAGGGAGGAAATTACTGAATGAGTAATCTTCATGTTCCTAAGCAGACCTTTGTTACCGCTGCAGTAGAGATTCGGAATCGGAGTGGTCTGTCACTTTTATTGTGTTCCAGACTAGAGTTGGAACAATACTGCTGGACAAAGATCAGTGATGTTGTGAGACAAATATTTGGAAAGCAGCCAGGTGCAGATAGCAGTGCGGTATTCCAGCGGGAATTGGGTATGAGAGCTCAGGGATGTATGCGCTTCTGCGGTCCCGTTTCCTCAGGGCTGCGGCTATGCTCTGTTACGTGGGCTAGCACAAAACATCCATGCTAGTCAAGCAATGGTCAAGGCTATTAGCACCAATTTGTGCATGTTTTGGCTAACTAACTACTTCCCCAGAATCCTCTTAGTGGGCTGCATAAAAATCTCTTAGGATTTTTCTCCCGAAAAGTTGGTGGCATTTCTTAAATGACTTTATAGCCCAGGTTGGTGTCAGGGTATGACAACTGCGCTGGCATGCTGCAACACTACAGTGCAACACTATAACCCATGCACGCTAGTGGGCCTAAATAGCACTTGAGGATCATAATCACACATGGAAACAGGTGAGAATTTGTTCCTTCCAGGATGTTCAGGCTCATAGTATTAAAAAGACGATTCTGTTCATACGCTCATGTAAGTTGGTGCCCATAGCGTGACTCCCTCCGAGCAGCTGTTTGTGCTCTCAGAGCTCATGCTCACAGTCCCATCGTGTCTGCAGTTGCATCGGTTCAGGCAGGCTTTTTAGCCCCCATCTTAATCTATGCGAATAATCTGTCCTTATCTGATGCCGTCACTGATTCAGTGTGGCAAAGCACTAAAGCATTCAAGTTGTACTTAAGACCCTGTGCACTTAATGTATAATTACTTACTTGAAATTCTGAAAGGAAAAAGAACAGGAGGTGGGGGGAAGGAACAGGTTAAGATCTGTATTTTGATGTTTATCATTTGGGTGTTTCTTGTTAGGAGATCTTCCAGTCATGCGGTAGATGCTTTAAGCATAGAGTGAAAGAGCTTAAGCTCTTGATATCAAGTTCTGATTTGCTGCCCTCTGCTGAGCACAGGCTCAGCTGAGCTCATCCAGCTGCCTCAGAGCCCAGGGCCCCTATTGACTTCTGAAGATGTGTGTGGGTTTCTGACGTCTCCCTCTCCAGATTTTGCCTTAATGGGAACTGTAAACTGTTTCAAAACCGTATGGCAGTAGAAATATAGCCACAGGATTTTTTCAAATTTTTATTTCAAATTTTATTTAAAATTTGAAATTTTTAAAATTGGTAAAATTTTATTTGGTAAAAAAGGGTGTGTTTTTTTTTTTTTTTTTTTTAACAAGCCATTCATTTTAAGTGTTTCTGCTCATGCCTTCATCACTGGAATTCTTGCAGTATCATCATCCTTGTTCATTGATGATCTCTCCTTTTGTTTTGTTTTGTTTCAGATTTAGCCTTGGAATCAAATCCATCTGATCATCCCAGAGCAAGCACAATTTTCCTGAGCAAGTCTCAAACAGATGGTAAACTTGCTTTTTCCAATTAAAATACAAGTGGGGAGGAAAACTGGAAAAAATAACTGCCTATTTTAATTATACATCTTGAGAACAGTTTAATTGCTTAATTCTTTCAAAGCATAGGGATTCATAATTTGCATGTTTAAACAGAAGTGTGTTTATAAGCTTTTATTTAACACTTAAAATCACTTGTTTCTTTAAGGACATTAAATAAATATTAGAAGTTTTCAGATTTGGGATGCTCATAGTCTGAAGTCAAGCTTTAAGCATTTATGTTCTTTATGACCAAAAGCTTTTTAAAATGGCTTTCAAGTGCACATTCCTTTGTAAGGAATATTAAGCCAAAGTCATCAATCTGTATTACTTGCTTTTGAATGTGCTGTTTTAATCCATTTGAAAAGTTTCACTGGCACAATCATTCTTGATTCTGTTCTGTAATTGCATGGGTAATTACATGGGTTTAACATGATTTTCAATTTCTATATAGATTGTTTGTTTACTTCACAAGGTCAATTTTAAACAATTACTGTAGCTTATGTATACCACAGTGCTTTTTTAAAAATAGAGATATTTACATATTGCATAATCCAAAAAAAAATCTAACAATAGTTAACTTCGAAATTGCAAATAAAGGGACATTAAGATACCCTGAATACCTTTATATACCTGGTTCCTTTATAGTTGCTTCTTGTTTGGCATGTTGTTTTTTTAAGGCGGTCGTGTTGACGGAAGGTTCCAGTGTGCCTATTGCCTCGGCACACCTTTGCCACAGAGAAGTAGAATCATTTTGACAAGTCTGTCAGTTCCAGTGCTGCTATTCATGCTCCTGTGGCAAGTAGTAAAATGGTTAGTTATATCAGTTTCACAGTGCTTGGATAATCTTCGAGCAACAGAAACAAGCACTAGCATTATCGACAAGAAGAGGTGGCGCCAAGGAAACGTAGGCCTTTCCTCAAAGGCTCTAAGGTCACTTCTCAAGCAGAGTTTGACCTGTTCAGACACCTCTCAGACAAGTGCTGCTTACGTTGTAATTAGCAAGTTGATGTCATTGCAAAACAGCTTTTACAGCCTTTAAACTGCCACAAATAAGTTTAGAACTGTGTAAACATCCTGCTGGACGTGGTATCACTTTTAAACATGATTCCGTATTCCTCTAATATAATGGACTAAATTTGTCTGCGCTAGGTGAGTTAATATCCATAAAACTATTCTCTGAAGTTTTTATTAGTTGGCTGAATAGATTTTTGTATAGCATTTTTATGGACAAGTGAGACAGTCACGTATTCTCTTATTTCAGTGGATCTTCTTTACTAAACTTTTAGTAGAACCAGTAGGATTAATATCGTTAAATTCTCTAGTAGGTTATGTAGTTTACCAGCTTTGATAAAACTCAGTATTTTTTCCTCAAACTTTGCACTTCCAGACAAAGGAATTTGATAGCGAAATTTGAAATGCGTAGTACTCAAGTACTTCAGAAAATTAGGTTAATAGAATGACTTTTTTACTGGTGTAAATTGGGATTCTATTTTAGTGATTTCTAAGTTTACATTTTCTCCCTTATTCTAGTGCGAGAGAAGAGGAAGAGTAATCACATCAACCATGTAAGTAAAATACAATTCTTAGAAGTGGGGTACTAGTTTAAGGAGTATTAGCATACTGGGACAGAGACAAATTCAAGAAAGAGATGTAGTAGTTGTGTGTATGCAGTCCTGCATGGTCTCGAAATCCTTCTTAGCAAGTGAAAAAAAAAACCCAAACTCAAAAAACTATTGACTAGAGAAGCTAAGAACAGCATTTATTAACACAAAACCTAGAAAAATATTGCTTTGCAGAAGTGTTTACGGGTAAGTTGTTTATAAGGTAATGATATTTCAAGCCCACTACATCTTAGTAAGTTTGTGGGACTTTCTTGTTTGCAGTTTTTTAACTACAGTTTCACCTTTAGTGACCAAGGTGCTGACTGATTGTTTTTGCTGTCAGTTCAGCTGGAACAGGAGATGTTCCCAGGCATCCATTAGTGGTAAAGGACGTCCAAGTTCCCATGTGGAAGTCTCCTAAGTTTTCAGAGATGGTATTGAAATAGATCATGGCAAAAATTAATGAATCTCAAACTGCTTGATTAAAGTGAAGATGCTCTAGCTCTAGTTCCAGGCATTCTCTAAAAATGCTGAGGGAAGCTTGATTTATTGTTGTAATAAGGTAAGAACATTTCTTAAAGCATAAAAGCTGCAGTGTGAGGACAGATGATGGAGTGTACTATTAGTTCTAAATAGCAGAAGTTTTGGTCCCAGTAATCCTTCATTTCCTGATTCCAGGAGATCCATGTCAGGAAGATTTTTTAAAACAACCAAACAAAAAACTGTCTTTACAGGGAAAGGTGTTGAATAAGCAGAAGATATAAATATGTAGGAGATGGTGTAAAAGAAAGAAGATTGTGGGAACATTGGGAAATCTAAGAAAGTACAAATAGAAAGAAAGACTGAAACCAAATCTGGCAAGAATGGAGTAAAGGAGAACTGGGGGGAAAAAACAGGGTTGGTGCTTTCCTTGTAGCTATTTCTGTTGAAAACTACTAATCCAAACATCTGTTCAGTAGTAGCTGTCTGCATTCGAGGTGTAAACCCAGTATTCGGTTTAGTAAACTAAATCTTACAGAATCACTCCTCGTGAATTTATTTCCTTTTTTTTTTCTTTCTTTTTTTCTTTCTTTTTGTCCATTAAGGTTTCTCCTGGGCAGCTTACGAAAAAATATAGCTCATGCTCAACAATATTTATAGATGACAGCACGGTCAGCCAGCCTAATCTTAGAAGCACAATCAAGTGGTAAGAACCATTTGTCCTCAAGAAGGATTCCAAGAACCACTGCACAGACTGCTGGGATTCTGTGGTGGTCGTGTCTGTTCTACAGCGGGCCGTGCACTGGGGTGAGAGGAGCACAGCGTTGCTGACCCCAGTTGCTCCTGGAAGGGCTCTCCAAGTGTCCTTATTATACTGTTGTTGTTTCCAGAAAACTACCCATCAGGGAAAACTTGAAAAGGTTTTTTGCATGGAACTGTAGGAAAAGTTTCTAAGACTGCATTTGTTACCTGGCCAGTGGTATTAGCCTGCCCTCTAGTTGTGGATCTCTGTATGTTGCTGGGTTTGGCATAAGTTCCAGCCTTTCTACTTTTCCTTCATATATTTCTTATTTTAGGTATGTGAGCTTGGTAATTCTTTAGTCTTTTTAGCTGTCTAGTGGAATTGGCCATTTGAACTGTTGGCCTGGATACCATGAAGATGACTGTGCAGAGACGATAGCAGCTGAGATTTGAGAAGAAAGTCTGCTGTGCTTGAAGGAAAGGAAGGCACTCTGCCTTCAGGCCCAGACTCTGCTACTGCTGGAACGCTTCAGTAAAGTTTGAAAAAGTCTAGGTGGATCTGTGACCTTCAAATTTGATTTCAAATGGGCATTTAGCATGTCACTCCTTCTCCACAGAAAAAAAAATATTAAAAATGGTACTTTTGCCTCTTTAAAGTGGTGTACAGTTTGTAACAGATCAGGGCTTTCCTGGGATGGATTCCTGTGATGCAATATTGCTGTTGCCACTGCCAATCAAGTATCTGAAATTTTGGCCAAGGAAGAGTGGCAGCATGAAATCTCTTGCCCTGTTTACCTCAGTAGAGACTGAAATCTGCTCTTGTTCCCTTCTTGAATTATACTGGCATTCCTTACTTTTCCTTTTAGACACACCCTATGATTTGAGGCAGAGGTACAAAATTAAAGCATCAGCAGCACAACAGTCTATATGACAGCGGGTAGAGCGGTTATCATGCTTTAGTCATGCATAGACCAAGTTTTCAGAGTGTTACCTAATAGGGTAATGAATAATTGTGTGCATAAAATCTGGTATATAACTTTTTTTTTAATGGCATAAATATATGAACACAGAACATGGAAGTAGTTTGGCCAGCACATGTGAATTCAGCATCTGTTTTGGCCAGTTGCTGTTCAGGCAGGTAAACATCAAACCAAAATACAAAGTATTTGAGGGTCTGTGGGGAAGCCAGGACCTAATGGATTCTGGCCATTTTGTCCCAAGTAGCAGCTTATGCATCAAAATGGTATGCACAGAATATGCCCTGTTAAGTCTTTTTTTTTTTTTCTCTCTCTCTCTCTCTCTCTTTTTCAGTGTTACATTAGCAATATTCTACCACATAAAGAACAGGTGAGTGATTCTTTTTCAAATAAATCAGCTTTCTTTTTAAGCAGGGAAAATACCCTTGTTGCTTATGTAACTGCTAGTGTAACTTAAGACATAGCTATTATAGCTTAAAGGAGTTGAAAAATGTGGCAACTTTATAATGTAGCTGCTTTCTCTTTGTACCCTTTCTTGAGCAGTTATGGAAAGGTCAATAATATTAGCCATGCTCTGCCATGTGCTTCATCAAAAAAGTCATGTGCTTCATCTGGCATGAAAAACCAGAACAGGGGAAGTGAGGAAAAATATATGCAACTCATTACACAGCAGCCTTTGGGCTTTGTTTAGCTTTTACTGAATACAGTGTTAGAGACTATTTTGGTAGGTGAATAAACACTCTATTCTCTGTACAAATAACCTTGCCATTATTGCTAATTACTGTGTAAACTTTAGAATTACACCTACCTTTTAAAAATACTGAATGCTGTGAGATAGTTTCACGTTTTAAGGGAGAGCTGTACTAAGCATACTATGAGCTATGGCTTCTGTATTTGAAATGTAATTAAACTTGCTAGTGAGAACATGGAAGTTTATTGTTAAATTGTTAAATATTCATTTAGAGATCTCATTATGAAATACCTTGTAAAAATACAATAAAACTTCATATAATGTTCTATGAGTATCTGAATTGTAAAATATGTCCCCTTGTGCTCTTTAGTGAGTAATACTTACTAGTGGAACATGCCATTACCAGTGAAGTCTTACTGTTAAAATAGAGGTTTTTGCTTTGCAGAGATTCAGACAGATCGTTGGATATTTTTGATGAAAAGTCCCATCCCCTCACAGTAAGTGTAGCTTTTTTGATCTTGTATACATATGAACATTTTTAATCTTGTTTTGTATTCTGTAAGTTCTGAAAATGTCTTAATGCCAAGTCACAAGCAACTAATATCTTATGTATAGTGCAGACTGTCCTCTGAAATTCTGATATCAGCTGGCTCATGAATACAATCCAGTGCTTCAAATATTGCAATATATGTTTGTTTTCACTACAGTATCTGAATATAAATCAAGTGAAGTGGTGATACTTCCATTTGTATGTCAGGACTTTTGTCTTGTTCATTTTTTCTCCTCTTCAGCACTACAGCAATCAATTAAAAAGGCTTTCCTGCTTACTTGGGAAGATGTGGTCAGTACATATGTGCCTAACCGTTTAAGTGATCGCAAACAGGTCTACATAGTGCATGAAGCATCACACAAAGCAGGAGATAGAGAGTCTGTTCTCGAAAAAACCCGAAAGGCAACATTTTAAAGCAAATAGGCTCAGTGCTGCTGACCCTCGCAGGTAGGGTTGTTCAGTATGTGATTCTAAAGTGACCGGGGACATCTACAAAACCTCACAGTACAGAGTAGCCAAGGGTGTGTGCTTACCATTTCCAGTTTGAGGAGTAGATTTATGGCTTTCCTACAGAGTGCCTTGTTTTATTCTCTCTCTCTTTCAAATTATTTTAGTAAAGCTTTAGTAGCTTTAAAAAATCAGTTTGCTCTGGAAATTACTGAGAAATTGCCCTCTGACCCAGTGCAGCTGAATTTATCTCACAGCATTAGCTTGTTAATAAGCAGTATTAAATGGTAACGTTTGTTTGAGTATCACCCCTAAATGGTGTGCTAGGCATTGTACACTTTAATAAATACAGCTCCATACACAGTAAAAATAATGAACTTCAAAAGAAGAGCTATGCAGAAAGTTTCTTGCATTCTGCCAGTGTCACTTCAAGGAAAATACCTGCTCTAAAACTGTTCTTATCTGCTTAAACCATTTGTTTCTTATTTAACATTCTTTATGTAAGATGAACGCCCATTTATGCTGACAATTTTTTTTGTTGATCCATCTGACATCTTTTGATCCTTTCTTGTAACCTACTTCCCATTTAATGAGCATGCACAGAGGAAAATCATTGCATCCTAAGTTTTGTTCCATCTTAGTAGTGTGTGCAGACAGAAATGTAATAGTGGCTGTCCCTCATACTTTTGAGGAGAAAAATACAAACTACTTGCTAGTTTCAATAGCTATAGGTTTGGGACCTAGTATCTGCAACTCAACTGAGAGGAAAAAAAACCAGCAACAACAACAAAAGTCAGTTGGAAAAACTCTCCAGACACTTTATTCTTTAAGGATTCAGTCACAAGGAAGTTCAAATCCAGACAACTGTTCAGGCTCGGTTGTCTCTAACTCCAGAAGGCGCAGAAGCTTGGGCAGACTGTACGGACAGGATCACAAATTGAGTTTTTGTGCCTCAAGCTTCCAGGGTACAGAGCTTGAGTTTCTACACCTCTGCACCTCTAAGCAGAGGGCTGAATAGCAGATGTCTTGGGGACAGAGTCAGAGCTACTGAACACTCACATTAGGATTACAGTGTGTTTAATAATATTTTTCCCCCTCTCTTTAGAAATAGTAACAGATACTGTCAAAGATAAAGTCTAGCTGTTCGTTGGCTCTTCTGTCTTTCTAGATTTTTCTCAAGAATGAGTCCTGTGCAGACAGTATGTCACCATCTGTGCTGAATTAATAGAATGTGTTCTTTAGCTCTTTTTCAACTTGAAGGGGATTTTGGTGAAGTCTCTTCATTGTGCTTTTTGAAAAGCCGGTGCTTTCAAAAAACATATATTGAGTATAAATGACTAACTTTCTTGCAGGGAGAACCCTTTTTTGTTTCTTTTCTTTCTTTTTTTTTTTTTTTTTTGAGTCTCTAGAAAGCTCCATGGACAACACCTGATGCCAGTAATAGTGCCGGTAGTTCATGCTTTTTCCATTACCCTTGCAAATTAAAAAAGTTTTGAGAACAGAGTTATTATCAGCTAAAACTATTGCTTTTGACTTCTACCATTAATAATATTGCAGGGCAATAATTGAAAGTTTGTTCAGTACAGTGTTTCATTTTCTGATATTAAAGGCGGTTTACACCTCCACTCGGCGCGTGGCTGTTCTTAAAAGTCAGTAATAAGTAAAACAGCTATTCAGTAATTCAAAGGACTTTATTTCAGCGGGAAGAAGTTCCGGATGACTACTACAAGCACGACCCTGATCACAAGCACATCTACCGGTTTGTACGGACACTTTTCAGTGCTGCCCAGCTGACGGCTGAATGTGCAATAGTGACGCTGGTAAGAGATGCCTGGTTACTGAAACTTAAGCTTTTGGAAGGTGTGTGGTTGGTTTGTTTACTTTTCCTCAAAGTTGAGGCGAACTAACATTTAAATAATTACATTACCTAATGAAACTTGGTTAATAATGACTAAAATGTACAAATGAGTTCATTTGAAAAGATTTCTAAATAGTCACAGAAGTGGTTAGCATAGAGGGAATGCACCTTTTCTGTGTTTGATGACTATATAGTGCCTAATCACCTTTCCAGTCACCCATTTGTTTTGTAGTATATAATGCCTTAGAGGAGCCTGACAAAAGCAGGACAGTGGGATATACCACAATCAGCAACACAAACATTTCTTTTCCTTTCTGCTGTGCAGAGGGAAGTGGGAGAAGCTCAGACTTCATATAAACCAGAACAGGGCAAGGAACAGACCCCCTAATGATTAGTTTTATAGGACTCATATAGGAACTGTCTCATTATCATGTCCTTCAGCCACTGCCACCTTTCTTTCAAACCTAGTTTTCACTGATCAGTCTAAATCTTTAATGTTTTTTCTCCAGTTCACATGGGGTCCTTGGAACTTAAAAACAAGAGGAAGAGAAAATAATCTCATTAAAGTTTATTTTTTGATTTCAAAAAGTGAGATGGATTTAAAACAATGAGTATGATACTGATTATTACTTACACAAAATATACATGTATATAAGTTTTTTAAAAAGTTACTTATACTGCAGTAAACTGTACACTTTGCTGCACACTAGACTTCAGTCTTCATGTGGCTTCTGTCTGAAAAGCAGCCTGAAAGGAGAAAAGAGTTGTCTGCAAAAGGTGCAGAAGACAATGTGGCCACTAAGCAGATTCATCTTCAAGGACACTTTTTAAATAAAGAAATAAGTAATTTAAAATGTCAGATAGTTATTAAAAAAAAAAAAAGCTGTTGAAACTCTGAAAGCATTTTGGATTTGGGGTTTTTGTTTGTTTTCTTTTCCAAAACTGTGCAAGCAGCTTGAACAGAACAAGATGATGCGTAACCTCAGGCAAGCTAGCCAGTGTAGGTATTCACAAAATTATACACAGTTGGTCTTCCATGTGGATTAGACCACTAGGTGGCTCTGTTATTAAAGGAATGCCTTGAGTCCCTGTGATGGCTTCAAGCAAAAGATGGGAAGAAAGCGTAGGGAGATGCTGCCCTTAGACCTGGCACCAGCGTCCTGTGCCCTCTGCACTGCCTAACGGTTCATTAGGACCTGGGCGGTAACTAGTCTATAGAATCCAACAATAAAACTAATCTATATTCAAAATTGAAAGTGTCAGTTGTTTAGTACATGGTCCATTATTTTGACAAACTTCATGGTAAAGAGATAAAATAGTCATACTGGAGTAGCATGTTGCTGCTCAGGACTGAGCTGCAGGTCTTAAACACACATCCAAACTTTTTTTTTTTTCCTTCTTTTCTTTTTGTAGGTTTACTTGGAAAGGCTTTTAACCTATGCAGAGATTGACATCTGCCCTAGTAACTGGAAGAGGATAGTCCTGGGTGCTATTCTGCTGGCCTCTAAGGTCTGGGATGATCAGGCTGTATGGAATGTGGATTACTGCCAAATATTGAAGGACATAACTGTTGAGGACATGTAAGTTGCAAGGTTTTGTTAATCTGTAATATTTTTTTCAGAATGGCAGTTTTCTTCATGCCTTACCAAAAAATCCACTGGCCTCTAGTGCTACAAAATACGTGTGTGACAAGTGCATCTGTGGTTGCACGTGGGCACATCCAGGTATTGCTACAACTTGTCCTCTCTGGGCGAGTTCTCTAGACTTGCCTCCATCGCTGAGAACAGTGCTCACAATTTTACTACTGCTTCTTGTGTGGAAAGTTGTTTGTGCTATATATTCCTGCCTCAAACAAGTTCTTAAAAAAGTCTTGAATCTGCTCCCTTTCCTTCATGCCTGCAGCTACAGTTTCAGAGGATATTTGTCCTTGTGGCTGCTGCAGGCTGGAAGAGTGTTTATAGGAGTGGTTCTGACCTATTATATTTTTGGTCAAACTCCAGCTCACAAAGTTCTGGCTCTGCAAGCCTTGAGATTTCAACATTGTTGTTTTAATTCTATCAGCCAGCTTGTTTCTGTATTGCCCCTATTAGCGCAGTGCTGTAGGTACTGGAAGGATGGCTGAGTGTCCTGCTTTCTGACCTTGATAAACTTTATGACATGTTTTATGCATTTTTGAGTCTTGTCACCCTATTGAGCTGTAATTGGTTTGTGTCCAGGCCTTGTAGTAAAAGACAGTATTACTACAGGAACAGGCTGAGGTAAAGGAGGTTTGTATTTGGTAGTGATGAACTACTTAAGTGAGATTCTCTCTTCCTGTCCTAAGCTCCCTTCCCTAGATTCAGCCTAAGCTTATGTTTAAAATCCAGTTAGTAAATATTTATCCATGACTCTATAGTAGGAGGAATATCTATTTTTCTTTCACTTTATTCTTTTATTGATAGAGGAGGGGACATCTAAAAATCTACATCAAAACCACTTTTTTATTATTCCAGGTGTCTTACACTGAACAACAAGAGCAAACATAGCATCATGTTTTATACATACTCCCTTCCTCGGAGTTCTTTGTCTCCAAAAGCAGAGCTCTGCCTGCCAGGCTTTCAGAAAGGCATAATTAGTGATTTTATACAATGTACATCTTCACTGAATCTGGCTCCAAGTGCTTGTCTATCTGAGGAGCATACTTGAAGCGTTGCTGCAAATAACGCTGAGATGGCTGAAGTGGGGTCAGCAATGCTAGGAGTGCTGGAGTATACATCTTGCTCTTTTTGATATCTCTTCTTGTAGCCCTATTTGGGAAAAATCAAATTGATGGCACTGAAAACATGTGTAACAAGAGAGATGTTTATTCTCTGTTGCCCATGCAGGGCAGTTGTCTTGAAATTGTCAGGACTTACATTTTCAAAGCATAGGTAGTGGTAGGAAAAAGAGACTGAAATTTAGGCTTATTTTTTCCCCCAGTTTGAAGATAGTATTTTTCAATTCCAATCTCATTTGAAATAACTTAGAGCTTTGAATTTAGGAATGGGCAGACTGTGCAACACTGTCTGTGGGGTTCAGGAGTGTCCAGCCCTGCACTGTTCCTGGGCCGGGTTGCACCATCTGCATTGGGACCTTGGAAAACTGCTTTAAAAAGATACTTAGCAAAACTGCAAATCCAGTTTGTATACTATTTTTAATTAACAATGACTACTGTAGTTAATTGCCAGCTTGAGTAGTTCTGATGTTTCTTGAACTAGTCACTTGATGGTGAGCATTAGCTATTTTGAATACAAGTATTAGTGAGAGGAAACAGTCAGGAGAGGACTTCAGATATACCAGGATTAAAATGTTGGAGATGGCTGGTCCTGCTGCCAAAAGGGAAATATCCCAAACCAGGAGCTCCCCAACTGCAGCTCTTGACAGAGCTCCGCAAGTGCTCGGAGCCAGTGGGCACTGGTGCCAGCACCTTGTCTTGGGCTTTGCCCTTTGCCTCCATGTATCTAGAATGATTTCGCTCACCTGCTGCATGCCCTGTTGAGCCTCTGCAAGCCAAGCATGGGAATTACACGCCTGGAAAAGTGGCAAAAGGGTTTGCATCAGTCTTAGTTCCCCCTGTATGTGTGTACACAGGCTGTGGAGGGCGGCCAGCCTTCCCTCCCGAAGGCTGCGGCCGTTTGCGTTGCTCCTCAGGCCCTCCTGGCCCATAAAGGTGCTCGTTTGGCAGCACCACCCTTTAGCTGCCTGGTGCTTAGGGAAGCTGCAGGTGCTAAAGTCTGAGAGGGAATGGGAGTCACCTCTGGTGGTCGCTGCTTAGCTAAGTTCCCCAGGCCTCTTCCTGCTCATATGAAGTGTTCATCATTCATGCTTCCACCTCAAGACCTTCCAACAAAGCAAAGTTCTATCCTGAAGCCTTCTTAAAAACTTATTCCTAGTTAGGGGAAAAAAAAAAGAAATAAACGGATATTTGGAAGTCACCCTTTGTCAGAACTTGCTGGCTTTGATCCTTTGATGAGAGCGAATCCATAATCACTGAAAAATTAACTGTGCAGCTGCTAATCTTACTGTGATTGCTTGTAAGGGGACACATGCTGCTCATTCTTTTGGCTACATGTATTTGTAAATAAGGCATAGGAAACATACGGGCATTATGCTTTCCCAGGTTTTAAACCACTATTAATAGACTTGTTAATCCAATGAAGAATTGTGTTTTTACACAATTAAAATGTATTAGGGTAGTCGGTACAAAAGGGGCAGTGAAGAGCATTTATTCAGAGAGTAAATCAAGCTCTGATCAGCTGATCATCAAAACATTATCTGATTTACATTTCTATAGGCTTATGACCATATGAACAGGAAATTAATTTTGGCGCTAGGCTCAATGGTACTCAAGTCCATCACGCTAGCAAAAAGCACAAAGCAGCTAATCATAGTGAGACCTGCCAGCCAGTGCAGGACACAACCTGGACTATTCCTTGATTCATTTCCCCGCACTGACAGGTAAAACATCCATTTCAGAAGCTCCCCTAGAGCGTGAGCAACCTCAGCACTGAACCTGTGCAACTTATCTTCAAGTGCTCACTTGACTTAGATCGCTGCTAAATTTTGTACATGCAGGTATGTTACCAGTAGAAAGCTGAGTTGTTGAGTTAGTGGTGAACAGAAGTGCTTGGTTTGGGTGCTTGGTTTACTTGGTTTTCAGGTTAATTTGTAGAGGGAGAAGAAAAACTTCCAGCTGTAGCCCCACTCCGCTGTCCGTGCCCGCGGTACAGCCGCTGAAGCAGCTTTGTTCAGGTCGCGAGGCTCTTCTCACTTCCCTCCAAATATTTTCCCCTCTGAAAACAGACCAGTGAGTAAAAAGTGGATAGTGCCCTTTGACATTGCACTTTGTTATCCTGCCTCCTGCTATTGAGGAGAAAATTCCTTCTCCCACCTAATACTGCTTATTTATTTATTTATTGGAGATGAATCCATGTTGCTTGGAGAGGCTTTTTTCCATGCGATAATAGCGGCGGCTCTTCATAGATCCATTTGTTGCCGTGGTGATCTGCCTACTGCTTTTGTTAGGCCACCGCTACTTCAATAAACCCCTTCCTGTTATCAGCCCGCTGAAAATGTCTGCAAGTTCTTCAGAGCTAATAAACAGCAGGCATCACTCCTTTCATCTGAGCACTATAGCGTGGGGCCGCGCCGGCCGCCTGGCTGCACTAATGGAACTTGGCGAAGGAGCCGCCGCGGCCGTGGCCTGGCCCTCACGCTGGCCCCGGGTGCTGCACCTTGCCAGGGAACTCGCTACTGGTTGCAAAAGCAAACTAGAGGAGGAGTGCACACAGCTAAAAGTGTTTTGTCTTTGCCTTCTGTCTCTCTCCTCCTCCTAGGAATGAGATGGAAAGACACTTCCTGGAGCTGCTGCAGTTTAATATCAATGTTCCTGCCAGTGTTTACGCCAAATACTACTTCGATCTTCGCTCCCTAGCAGATGACAATAACCTGAGCTTTCTGCTGGAGCCGCTTAGTAAAGAAAGAGCACAGAAACTGGAGGTAATGGTCTGGGAGTGGGGACCCGGGGGCTCTGTGTGATGTACAGGAAGAGCATCTCCTGCTAATCATATCAAGTGGTGGCTAGAAAAGCTAAAAAGCTTTTAGATTAGTGTATTACAGGCTAATTTAACCTTTTTATAACTGCTGTTAGCACTTTAAAACCATGTCTTATAGACTAAGCTAATATGCTGAGGAAAGAGCAGAAGAGAGATTATGGAAGTCTGTGTAGCAGCTCACTAAATAAAATGGATGTTATTTTGGGAACCATAGTTCGCCAGGCTCCTTAAGAGTGAAAGGATTAGTGTCATATGTAATGGATTGTCTGTCCCTCCCTGGTCACAGTCTGTATTCCAAGCACCTAGAGACAGTCACACTCAGTCCTTTTTAAATATTCCCAGCTGAGGCTTTTCCCACTGCATCCCACTGCACAGCTGCCTCCGGACTTAGCGAGAGAGCCCTTACTGTGCTCATGGTTTATTAACCTCATGGTTTAATAAACCATTTGTGCAGGGACAGCTGCAGAGATAGGGTAGGTTTCATTTAACTTTTACAACGTTACCTTTCCAAAGAAATATTGCTTTAAGCTTTTGGAATAGTCACTTCTAAGCAATACTTGGAATGCCCAGGGGAGCAGAAGTATAGATTACTGGCCTCTTTTTGCGAGATGGAGAAGGGACCTGTCCCTGAGTCCCACAGTGCTCTTTGGTGTGAAGACTCATTTAAAGCAGCCTTAACTTTTGCAGCATCACACTCTCTCCTCCTCTTTGCTGGATACGGGCAAGATGTTTTGAACATACCTAAATTACCTGGGTTCCCAGGCAAAACTTCGTGTTGAATCAGTGCAGCCGTTCATCTGTCCAGGTTTAATTGATGACCACACATGGTGTTTTGCTGACCTTTCCACAAAGGCATTGATGCTGCCTTAGGTACCCTGATACCCCCAGCCCCTTCCAGGTAAGGGGGCTGCAGGGTCATTCCCTTACACTATGCCACTCTCCCCCCAGTATCCTGTGCAGTGTCAGATTTTTTTGTGTTGTCCCAGAGGTGGTTGAACTTCTGGAACAAGCGTGTTTCCCTCCTGGTCTGTTGACATGCTGGGTATGACATGCCCAGGAATTCCTCTATGTAAAGCTAAGCAATGCAGCTCTTCTGCTTTGTCTCACCCCTGTTACTTGCACTTTAAGCTAACACTGTCACTAATTGTAAATGTGGTTGTAGGGTAGTTCATATTCCACAGAAAATTGTTTACTGAACTGTTCGGTGCCCAGGAATAAGTGGATGATTTACAGATTGCGAGCCTGTTTTGTTTCTTCTTTGCAAGTATTTGAAGGGCTGGTATTTAAAAAAAATAATTTTCAGTGCAGTGTGTGATTTGCCGTAATGTACTTACTAATGCATGTATGTAGGGCATTTTAGGTTTAATTCTAAAACACGTGCTAAATACTCAGACCATTTGCTTAACTTTTTTTTAATCCTGCCTTTGGGTTCAGAAGCACAGGAGCAGTCGATAGGAGCCTGCATGCAAGAGTGAATTAGTATTCCAGGGATTGAAGACTGATTTACACCATATGGGTGGCTGGGGCTAAATATGTCAACGCAGGTTGCTCTGTGATTGATGTGCTAGCATTAAAACAGGATGGAGAGTCTGTCTGCTCTTGCACTGGGAGCTGCTGCAGCCAGGGTCCCAAGAATGCCACTCGAGAGCCAAATGCGTGCCTCCCAAAGGGCGGCAGGAATAAATGTAAATAATTATTTTAAAATACACTTAGGAGTTTATTCATGCTCAGAGTGCCGTTCACCTTTTGAACCTGCTGCACACTGGGCTGTGTTCAATGAGTGCTGCCTTAAAGGGAAGGTGGAGGCTGTAGCTGATTGCAGGGCTCTGAAGGTTCAGCTGGTAACGGATGGTAAATTATTAATGGAAAAAAATGCTCCAAACTGCATTTGGTTCAGCTTCCTGTTTCTGGTGTCCTTATTTATTTGCACTGATAGTGCTTGGAGGCTCCAATGAAGAATAGACCTTGCAGGTGAGAGCAGGGATTTTCAGTAGGGCTTGAAACTAGAATAGCTGCACAGAGTGAACGCTGCTTGCACAGCTAAATGAGCAGAACTGGAGCAAGCAAAGGGCTGGAGCAGCAGTTAAATACTGAGTTGTACACATGGGCAGCATGTTCAGCCACTGGATTAAAGCACCACTGTGCTGCCTGCTCGGAGCCCTCCCAGAGCCGACGGCAGGAGCAGCCTGGGGAGCAGGGCCTGTGAGGGCAAGGGAGGCCTAGCAGAGCTTTGGCTGTGTGAAAGGGAGAAAGCTGGTGGCATCACCAAGGGATGCCTGCCCTGCTGGCTGCTGCACTCATGATAGCCTCCTCAATGCTCAGCCCCTTCTAATGTGCATGTTTTTCTTTTTGTATCTGCACTTGATTTCCAGGCTATCTCCCGGCTGTGTGAAGATAAATACAAAGACTTGTCAAAAGCTGCTATGAGACGATCTTTCAGTGCTGATAATTTAGTTGGTATCCGCCGTTCTAATGCCATCCTCTCCTGAGGAGAGAGAAAGGTGCAGCACCATGAACCAGCATCCCTACGCCCCGGAGGAATCCACCACTCCATGCACACGAGCCAGCGGTGATGGTGTCTTCCAGCGAGAGGAGGAGAGAGGGTAAAACCAGCCAAGGGAGCCCAGAGCTTAAGGAGATCCTCAGTGCAAAAGATCACTTTGTCAAATCGAACTCTCCTCCTTTAAATGTATCCAGAGGTGCAAAAACAAACTTTTCTCAGTCTCTCCCCCACAGATGTTTGCTTACTATGTAGGCCTATAGCTGTGAACTCGTGAAGTTTTTAATAATGAGTAGTTTTAAATTTTAGAATTGAAACACTAACACCGTGACTATAGTTACAATGTTCTTCCCTCCTCTCCCCTGTCAGCCTGAACTTTGCTGCATTTGTCTTTCAGGTCAGTGCAGTGTTAACAAAAACAAAACATGGGACTCTTAACAAATTATAAAGCCACTCTGGAATTGAAAAACTGTAGCATAGACAAGTGTTGATGGCTTTTCCCTGGTTTGGCTACTAAAAGCTGCTATTATCGATGATCTGTTCATAACCAAGAAGCTGCCTAGCAGGAAGGAATCCTATCTTTGCACCAACAACTTACTCCCATAGAGATTGTCAAAAAACTTTGGATGTTTTGACCGTGAGCAGGGAAATGGTTTCACGTATTGTTAAAGTATATAGGGTCCATGCTGCATTTCTTGTGAATTATGGTGCTTCTCTCATTTTTCTGATACTTATTATTGCTCTGGAAGAGTTGCAATCTGTTTATTTTTTGAGGCATTGGATGAGAAAGTTGGTCTGGAAACATCATCACCATCTCAAACAGTGTAGCAGTCCCATGGTGAACGGCATGTGTGCAGCACCGCTTCTCGAGCGCTCCTGCAGAGCTTGTGCTACGTACAGTGGAGTTCCTAAAGCTGATATTGTTGTGCATCCATCCCACTCTTCTTGGATTTTTATTTCCTGGGAGGGATTTACAGTTATGATGACAGCAGTGACTTTGAGAATGCTGAACTACCTAACACAGGGTAGATGGAGAAATTAATTGTGTTCATTTGTGTTTAATTATCAACAATATTTCCATAAAACACTTTTTTTTTTTTTTTTTTCAAGTGAAGTTTTGCCTTGTGCAACTACTCTTCTTGAGGCTTTGGGTTTTGCTCTTTCTGAGGCTTTGGAGTGGAGCGCACTTTTAAGGCTCTGAAACTGAACTCTAAACGGGATAAGTATTATTAAATTCCTCCTGGTACAAGTCTTTGTAAGATCTTCCCCTTTTGGATCCAAACAGCTTCCGGGCAGTGTGTCCTAGGAGCAGGTCTCACTCAAACGGGCACCGTTTTTGTGCCCTTCCCGCCAAGGTCCAGAAACATTTGGTGAGCAGCAAGTCCCGATGCCTTTGGAGGGAGATGCTGTGTGTGTCAATCAGTGTGGCTGCACTCAGATGCTCGAATGATGCATAGAGTATTTTATGGTATGCAAAATGCCATCCCCTGGCGCTCAAATCCACGGAACATGGCGCTTCAGGTAGCGATCACTATTCAATTCTGAAAATAATGCTACGTCTTCAGGTGGTTTTTCCTTTCTCATGTTTGTATTAAAAGAAAAGCTAATAAACTCTATTTTAAATAAAGTTAAGAGTGAGGTGTGTGCTCTGACCCTTGGGAAGGTCTCAGGTGCCACTGCTGGAGCTCACTTGGCAAACGTGGGCCAGGCAGGGCACAGGCAGCCTGCGCTTTGTGTCAGTGCTTTGCTAGTCCCAGCTGCCCTCTGCACTTGGAGTTTGACCCAAATAACTAATTACTGACAACCTCTTTGCACTTAAATGACCTGCAAGGAGGGCCAGTCTTTCTGGAGGTGACTTGTCTGCCTTGGAGGCCTCTTGGAGGCCCAGGACCTTAGAAAGGAGGGAGCAGCTCCCGGGGTGACTCGTGAGCCGACAGCAGCAGGGCTGGGCGGCCGTGGGCTCTGTGGGTGCAGCCTGATGTGCTTAGCAGCAGCTCCTGCCTCTTGCTTGCTCTCCTGCTGCACGGGCCGAGCTCTGCCCGCTGCTCGTGGCAGCAGGAGGGCAACAGGGCCCCCAGAGCATCCTCCCCCAGCAGAACCCTGACCCTTGGCCAGATGCCAGTTCTGATCCGTAGGGCTCCACTGCTGGATTAACCTCGTAGCAGGAGCAAACTGGTAGCGTCCTTGCTTGGGAGAAGCCCTCCCCTCGCATTAACTTTATAGGGGCCCCGAAGAGAACTAGAACCAGCAAACTGAAACTAGTGTGTGCCTTAGGTGAAGACAGTAACAAGTGAAGCAGACAGGTTCCTTCTGAAGGGAAGAACAGTGATACTGTTCCCAAGGGCACTGGATTGAGGTGGTTCTGCTGTGACTTCTGGCTTTGTTTCGGCACCAGGAAGTGTTCCCGTGCAGGCTGGACCCTTGCTGCCCTGCAGAGCAGCTCTTGGATGTGCAGCCAGACCGGGGTGGGCAGCAGCAGGGCCAAGCTGAGCAGAGGGGGCAGGCGGGTGCCACGGCCAGCAAGTCAGCAAAGGGTTTGCAGGCGACTCCGCTGCCCATGGCTTTGGCTCTCCCGTCCCCCTGTGCACAGGACTCTGTATTTTGTTTCTATGGGGATCTCATGTGAGAGCTACTTCAGAGGGGGCTTGGCAGCTGCGAGGACAGGCACTTCAGCTACTGAATAAATGTCAAGCACATCTCCTGGATAAGAACCTGGGCCTCCAGAGGAAGCCCATCAAGCGGAAGAGGCCACAAGGGCCGCCAAGACGAGCGCTCCCATGCCGGGCTGCCAGGTGTGCGTGGCCAGCGCCAGCCCCTATGGCAAGCCGGGAAGGTGACACTTGCAGCGAGACGCCGGGCAGCAAACCCTGCTCCCAGGCTGCCACAGAAGGGCGCACGCATCCCTGCGCGTGTCCTCACGCGCTGTCGTGAGCTGGGAGCGCGTCCCGCTGGGGACAGGCGGGCAGCGCCCCGCAGCACCGGCCCTGGCTCCAGCACCACGTTGGGCACCGCGCGACCCTGGCCCCCAGTCACTTCGAGCGCCTCAGCCCGGTGCCCGGGCGCTGCCCGGCACACGGGAAGTGTGAGTCAGGCCGGGCCACCCGCTCCAGCGTGTGTTATCGCTGCTCCGCACTGGAATGCTGCTTCCAGGTAAGCGATTCTATCTGGCGAGACCCGCTGTGTGCCTACACACCTGGCTCGATAGCACAGTCCTGCACCATTAGTCACCGCCATGCCAGCATTAACCCCTTGCGCGCCTTGCGCGGCGCTGCTCCCCGCGAGGGAGCGCGCACAGCAGGTGGCCACACGGGCGCTTGATCCGCGGGCAACAACATCCTGCCCGACGTGCGGCTGTCATCTGCTCTGCCTGACACGTATCAAAGGGCAACTCCTCTGAGCCCCGGTTCAGCGCAGGGCGAGGAGCTGATAGTGCAAAAGGCCAATAAAAGTTGATAGTTAATCCTCATCGGCAGGAGAGGCACAACCTTGAACTGCCAAGGAACCAGCCCTGGCCCTGGCCCGCAGCGGCGGCTGCCACCGTGCACCCCTGCGCAGGGCACAGAGCTGCTGTGCTCGGGCACACGCGGCAAGAGCCGCCGGCACACACGGGCCCCGCACGGCCCTCCCCACACGCCCTCGTGCCTGCTTTTATTGCAGTTATTCACCTCGTACAAGTGGGAGCAAAGAAAACACCACACACCTTTTTTTTTTTTTTTTTTTTTTCCTCCTCATAAATAACTAATCTCTATACTTCTCTTTGAATAGAATTTCTTCAGCTTTTCACAAAATATAATACAGTTATTTAAACAAAGTTGAACAGCAGGAACTGAGAGGCAAAGGAACAACATGTGATTTGTCCCCAATACAGCAGGCACCGAACAACAGTCCCCCGCCACGGCCCTCCCTCTTTGCCTGACACTTTGGTGCCCTGCAGCCAGGCTCGAGTACAAGTTGGTTTTATCAACCCACCACAACAGTCTTGCGTTTTTTTCAATAGGCAACAGTTAATCTTGGATTTTTTTTAAAAAAATAATAAAAAAATGAAAGCTTTACACAGTCAGTTACACTTAAAAAAAAAGAAATAAAA
Source organism: Tinamus guttatus (assembly GCF_000705375.1). Next base: position 569,458 of record NW_010584675.1, on the reverse strand, counting down.
AAAAACAACTTTGACGTGGGCTTGCTCATTGTATTGCATGACAAGGGTCAGGCCGTATCTACAAAAGGCACTATAGCTATAGAAGGAGATGCACCTGGCAAGGCTTGGCTTGGGGTATTTAATGCCCTGGATTCGTGCTGGAGTCCCCCCAGCACCTGTGCCTGCCTCACTGTCAAGCCTGGGTCCGCGGCGCAGGCATCGGAGGGGCTGAATACACCTACGCGCAGCGCAGGGCGCAGGCACCGGAGGGGGAATATACACCCATGCACAGTGCCTGAGAGCCCGGCTGCAACTCCTCCCGGGACCAGGCGCTACTGCGAGTCCCACTGGGAGCGCGCAGAGCCGGGAGCCTCTGAACTTCCTGCACGAGGCGTCCCCACGTCCCCACCTTGCCAGAGGGTCTGTCTGCAGAGATGCCCGCGCAGGGGCCGGGTTGGCAGCCCCTTGCCTCCCTGCTGCTGCTTAAAGCAGTGGCCGCGGGTCACGGTGACACTCTCAAGCATGAGCTAAGGGAGCCGAGCTGCACCCCTTGGGGAGGGAGGGAGAAAATAAACCTGGTGCCTCTAGGAGGGGCTGAGGGCCGTGGGGCTCCGGCTGTCCGTGCCAAGCCCCCTCCCCAGGCTCCGGGAAAGGGCGATGGAGCAGCCTGGCTGCCCCCCACATAGTTCCCCCCCGTTCGAGACCCGTCCACCACGCGCTGCGCTGCCCGCTCAGACGCAGCCTCCCGCAACACAACGTCGGGCAGGGCTGCCCGCTCAGCACCGCCGCACCCGGACACGGACCCCACAGGGCCCGGTGCCGAGGAGCGGCGCCACCCGCGCGGCCCCCTCTCCCACAGTGCGGGCAGCCCCATGGGGGCCAATCTCCGCTCGGCGCCCGGCGCCACCAACTCCCCACGGCAGCTCACGGGCTCCGGTGCTCTTCGCTCCGCTCCCGTTCCTGTCTCCGGATACCGGCCCGTGGCCGCCTCATCCCGGCGCTGGCCCGCCGACCAGCGCGGGGCTGGCCTCACCGCACACGGAGGCGCCCACGGGCTTCCTGCCCCGGCAGCAGCGTGCCGTGAAGCGTCGCCACGACTCCAGCGTCTTGCCGGACCAGATCCACACACCTGAGGTGATGCCCACCACGAGGCACATGAAGTACTTGAGCATGAAGATGGCGTAGTCGGGCTTGGGGCGCTGGGGGTCCCCCGGGCAAGAGCAGTTCTGCGCCCGCTCCCAGGCTTCCCGGTTGTGCTGCTCGTAGATGTAGCAGGCGATGACGATGGTGGCCGGCACGGTGTAGAGCACGGTGAAGATGCCGATGCGGATCATGAGCTTTTCCAGCTTGTCTGTCTTGGTGCCGCCCTGTTTGATCACACTGCGGATGCGGAACAGGGAGACGAAGCCGGCCAGCAGGAAGAGGCTGCCGGTGAAGAGATAGACCACGAGTGGTGCCAGCACAAAGCCCCGCAGGTTCTCCAGGCTCTGGTTGCCCACATAGCAAACCCCAGCCACCGGGTCACCATCCACAGAGCTGAGGGCCAGCACAGCGATGGACTTGGCGCTGGGGATGAGCCAGGCGGCCAGGTGGAAGTACTGCGCATAGCCAGCGATGGCCTCATTGCCCCACTTCATGCCGGCAGCCAGGAACCAGGTGAGGGACAGAATGACCCACCAGATGGAGCTGGCCATACCGAAGAAGTAGAGCAGGAGGAAGACCACGGTGCAGAGCGCGGGGCCCGTTGTTTCGTAGTGCACATGGTGGTGCTCGGGGTTGCAGGCCACGCTGGCGTGTCCTGCCACGAGCCGCACGATGTAGCCCATGGAGACGAAGAGGTAGCAGGCGGAGAGGAAGATGATGGGGCGCTCTGGGTACTTGAAGCGCTCCATGTCAATGAGGAAGGTGGCCACGGTGGTGGAGGTGGAGAGGAAGCAGAGGATGGACCAGAGGCCGATCCAGAAGGTGGCGAAGGTCTTCTCATCCTGCGTGAAGTAGGGCTGGTAGCAGGGGATGGCGCAGTTGGGCACCTGCCCCGTGCGGACACGGTTGTAGAGCGGGTGCGACTCCTTGGCGATGGGCACCAGGGG
>NW_010584675.1:515490-566601 GCF_000705375.1 Tinamus guttatus | reverse complement strand
GGGGAAAAGAGGGGAAAAGCGAAAAAAGGAGAAGGAGGAAGAGAGTGAAAAAGGAAGAAGAGGGATAAATGAAAAAGGAGAAAGAAAAAAGAAAGGAAAAGATTAAAAAAAAGGAGGGGAAAGGGGAAGGCTAAGAAAAGAGGTGGGAAAAAGAAAATGGGGAGGGGGAGCAAAACGGAGAAAAGGGAAAAGAGGACTTAATTTAAAAAGTAAAAAAATGAATAAAGGAAAAAAAAAAGGAGAGAGGAAAAGGGTGCCGGGGGGAAGGGACAAAAAGGAAAAGGAGGGGGGAGATAAAGGAAATAACCCCCCCACACACACACAGGACGCAGTCACTGGGGCAGGGGCTGTGAGGCCGTGTACCCCGGTGCCTGGCGAGGGGCCCGTCCCAGCTCCCGCCACCTCCCCAACTTCAGTCCTTCCACAAGCGAGCACGGGGCGGCCTGTTCAGCATCACTGCTGGTGCACAGCTAGAAAACACTGATAAGAGCAGAAATGCTCGTTTCTGATGGGATTTTTGCCTTTATACAAGCATCGTCCATCCACCCCACCCCAGCAAGGCCTCAGTTTGAGTTAACCCGCGACAGGGAGCAGGGTCGGAGGTGGACAGGGAGCAGAGGAGGAGAAGGGGACGGGGCAGCTCATGTGCAGACCCCGCAGTCTGGCCCAGGTTGCACCGCTCCTCCAGCCAGAGCTAATGCTTGGAGGCTGCCAGTAAATAAAGCTGCATTTGCTCCACTGGGGCCACGTAAAATCCAATTAAGAGGCAGGTAGACATCTGCTGGCTTGCTCTGCGCTTCTGTTTCCTCTGCGCTTTTATGAATATGTAGCAGAGCAGCCAGCACAGGATTAAACACGGGTGCTGCTCGTGCGCTGGTTATTTATCTCTGCAGGAGCGTGCAGGGCTGCACGTGCGGGTCCCACTCTGCAACCTGCCACACCAAGACCCCCCCAAGAGGATGACACGGCCTTTCTCTTCCCTCCGAGTTTCCTGGCACGGCTATTAAATGCTGCAGATTTAGTGGCGCCGGGGAGAACCCCTTCGTGGGGGCTCAAGTGACATAAAAGCCATTGGCTTCTCACCACGGCCACTTAGGTCAAATCCCCTTGAAAAGCCCCAGCTGCATAAACGCCCTGCTTGCGAGGCAGAACCACTGCGTTTGAAGCTCCTCTTGCTGGATTTGTTGGAGGTGGCGAGCTCTCCATGTGCTTTTCCCCTGCCTGCAACTCTTCAGATGCGTCATTTCGGAAACGTCATGTTGTGCTTTTTTAACGTTGGCCCTTGGAAAGGAAACAGTCCCCACAGCATCGCTGACATGATAAATGAGTAGGCCCCGGCAAAGCTCTCACTCGTCATTGGGCAAATACTTATTTATGGGCTTCCAAACTGTAGCTTGTATAACAGCACTGTGGACAGCTTTCAAAAACCCCACCATTTATTGACCTGATGGAGCCTAATGGGTCCTTCAGAGCAATTAGGATTTATTGTGTTAGCATCTATTGTATATAGAGACCATTTAAAAAAACATGTTATTTACCTAGAAGGCAGTAATGACTGTTTAAATACATATAGACAGATGGTTTCTCAAATGACTGCTGCTCTATATATTGCAAAGAAGTTTCTCCGAGTATTTTTCAGAGGTAAATGCTTTGCTCCCCTGAGATTTTCCAAGCGGGCGATTGGCTTGAATGTACATTTGTACGCGCACAAGTGGATTCGAGCTGTCAGGAAAGCTGCCAAATGAGCAACCCTGGAGCATGAAATCTGAGCAATTTCTCTTGACCACCGGCCCAGCACCAGCCCGTCCGGCGGTCTGAACAGCAGGGGCTGTTTCCCAGCCGAGAGAGCAACACGGTTCCCCCTTGGGCCACATGTCCAGCCAAGGGGACTTCCAGATTGGGAACGCAGGGGTTTTTTTCCACACTGAGGTGGCCCTTTCCGGAGGCGTCCTGGGATCCAGCACGCAAAGATGGGCTCTGGAATATTGGTTACCCCTTGCCCATGCACAGATGGGCACAGCGCCGACCCACACGCTGCCAGCCTGAGCACGAGAGCAGAGCAAACCCAAGCCCAGTTCATTCACGGGAGCACTCCAGTTCCTCTATTAAACAACAATAATACAGACTAATTATAGCCAATGCTATTTTGATCAGTGCCATCTTTAGGTAAATATTTCCTTCTCCGCTGCCGCGAGATACTATCAGGGCAAGACTGCTCAGAGCAGTTCAACTTTGGCACAATGTTTTTGTTACTATGCCTCAGACCCAAATATTTGGAAACACCCATATTTAAATAAAGGCTGTAAGTATGCAGTGTGTTAAGTACCTCCAGGGGAAAGAAGCACTAAGCAGTTTTCTAACCTAGCAAAGACAGAGGGACGGCTGGCTGGAAACGCAGTGCCAGATACTTCAGAGCTAGGGCAGAAGTTTCTCACAGTCAAAATGAAAAATCCCCCGCAGGAGGTATTCAAGAAACTCCATCAATTCCCAAGCAATGGAGCTGGCTGAAACCCAGAACTTCCATTTTGTGAAAAATTCCGGCACTAGAAAAACAAAGTAAAACACCCACTTGTGCCAAACAGGGCGAGTTGTCTGAACCTTGGAGATAACCTGTTGCTTCAGGAAAAGCTAGGAGGTTTCCTGCCACAAAACAGAAAAGGCCTTGGAGTTCTCTGCCCTGGGAGGACCGGAGGAGATCCTAGAGTCAGGATGGGGAAAGCCAGGGATTCCTGGAGCTGGTTGGGAAATGGACCATCTCTTCTACCCTTAAAAAAACCTACGAGACTGTGCAACCTGTATGATGATAACTGTGGCTTCGGTCTGTGTTGGGACTAATCTGTGTTCAGTCTGTCCTTTCCTGACAATATATAGATTCCTACAACCAAAGCAGATTTCAAACACACAAACTTTTTGACTGCATTTCTCTACTGCGCTTTCAGGGAGCTATGATCAAGATTTTCCAAATGCAGTGACTGATTCTGGACCGGCAGCCTTAAGGTGTCCTTATTTTCAGAATAGTTCTGTGTCTGTCCTCTGGAAATCAGGCTCCTTTAGAGCCTCCCACATTGGCCATCCAAGATCACAGGCAAACAAACAAACAAACAAACAAAATCACAGAGCATATGAAAATTTTATCCTTTATGCTTAATCATCTTAATCACTCCCGGAGGAGAACCGCTCCACACGGGATGTTCTTCAACATTTTCATGAATCAGCTTTTAAATACCAAGGCCAGAGACCTCCTCAGACAATGTCCTCTCGCTGACCTTCCAGGCACTCTTGCTAAGACCAGGCATTTCAAGGATGTCAAAGGCACATGCTTGGAATCTGAAGTGCTTGACACAGGGTTGGAGGGGTATTTGGAGCTAAGACATAGAGAGCCATGTCATTCACATCAAATGACCCAATCTGTGTCGAAATACAGATTTAAATCTCTGAAAAATCAATATTTATTGGACACAAGAAGAATGAGACAGAAACTGTGAAGAAAAGGCAATTAGCACTAGGTGCTACACGTTTTGATTACTTCCTTCTGTGAGTCTTTCATGGGATAATGCAACACATCACAGGTCAAAGTGGTTTTTGGAAAGGATGTTGCTACAACCTTCGAATTAATGCTTTTGTTGAACATGTAGCATTAACAAACCTAAGTAAGTGAGCCACAGAGCCAGATAAATAGCAGCAACTTTAATGGGAATTGGTGTTACAAAATTAGAGCACGTGGAGAGATTTGTGGGGCAAGAGAAGTTATCCATGCTCCAACTCCTATACCCCACTGTAATGTGCAAAGCTGCCAAACACGCAGTGATGTCACTCAGCCTGCTTGGAATATGACCTGGTGATCGCTGCAATATTTCCATCTTTCCACAAATGCTGGGGGAGGGCTGCCAAAAATCTCTGCTGATTGGGATGTGAATCTTATTAGACTCTTTTACCAAACTGTTGCGGCTTTGCATAAGCAATAAAGTAACAAAAAAAAAGGTAGGACAGCTCCTACAGTGATGGATTTGGGCTCACACAGACCCAATTTTGTTCCCAGTAGACATAACACCTGGAGGGTAGACCTGCTGCCTCCTCACCCGAGCTGCCTCCCTGCCTGCATCCTGATGGGATGAAACATCCTTTGCTGGGGGGAAGGGGCAGAGCAAGGTGAGGAGCCAGTTTAATCCTTTCAGCGGAGAGCCTGCCAGCAACGGTCCCAATTAACACAGTGTGCAAGTGTTGCCGTCAGTGTGAGACGGAGGCGCTCCGAATTGCCAGACGCTGCTCAAACTGAGTCACTCTGCGTGAGGCACAGGCCCAGCGAGGGCTCCCGGTGACGCTGGCGGCACGGGAGCATCTCCAGCAGCTCCCACTGAATTCCCGGGGCTCCCTGCGCCTCACTCGGCTTTGTGTGACACCCACCACAGAATGTGGCGGGGGCAAAAGTCTTGGAGAAAAAGCCTGGTGTTGGGATCATAACTGCATTCCCGAAGCTTGTTCAGCTCTCGTAGAAGTGCAGCTGACAGAGGAAACCAGGAGTTGTTTCTAGCCTCTTCTTGAAAGGGGCCTGTGCTCTAGACCTGCACCCACACGTGCATGGGTCTCCCACCGTACTTCAGCTCGGGAACGTTTCCAGCAGGGGCTACTGAACCTGGTGTCTTGGTCTGATGTGTGCTGAGTTCTGCCCACAAGAATGCAGAGGGAGCTCTGTGGCTCTCATGCTGTCGGGCTTGAGATCCCAATCTGGTCTAATATTCCTGTATCCAAGGAAAACTGAAAGTCAAGCCCACCAGCTGAGAATAGCTAATAAACTAACCACTAAGCCCCACCACAGCTTTTCCAAGTAGGTTTTCTTTACAGAAGTGAAAATAAATGGAATCATTCATTAAATTTCTATTTACTTTCCATTTGAGCTAAGACGCCTTGAATTTCTCTTCAATACGTAAGTACGTCTCAGGTAGGAAATCCTACCTGGCTTCTGGATCTTTTAACTTGGCCTACTCCAGAAAGCCACAGCCAGGCCAAAAAGTGCCTTAAGAAATGTTGGAAGCTCCTCGAGTGCCTGCGAGCTGGCTGGGAAGGGGCACTGAAATGAGGGGCGAGGAGCTTGCTGATGTGCACACTTGGATGGAGAGCAGCGGGGTTTGGGTTTCAGCCGAGAACATTCCTCAGAGCTACTAAGTGGATAGAGGAGATGCCATCAGGCTTTTGCCTGAAGAGGCTGTGAAGACCTATAAACGTGACTATTTCATGAATAAAGAGAGAAACAGAGGCAGCAGAAGACCAGAACGACAGCAGTGATCTCTGTGCTTCTGAGGAGGGAAAGATGAGCAGGGCATGGACAAGCGCAGGCATAAGGCGCATCACGCCAGGCTGCAAAAAGGAACAGGTCTGCTTTAAAGGTCCTTGAAACTGGCGCAACGGTAGTTCCAAAAACCATACCTGTATGTCCAGCTGCAAAATACCTTGTGTAATTGGCTAAAAGTTTTACAGACTGAAATCCAATTTACCTGCCACAAAGAAGAGCTGGATGGGGCCTCTGTAGAGCGTGGTGGGTAACGGGGGGCTGCCAATTCCCATTCCCTGGCTTTTCCCCTCCCCTCTTGCAGCCGGATCCGTGGGGAAGGGGGAAGGGGAAGCGGTAGCAGCAAGAGCAGGAACAATCTGCTGGAGAGCCAGGGTGCTCTTTGCAGTTTGCCCACTAATTACTATTAAGCCCTAGTTGCTTTTTGTGTTGCAAGGGGCGTCTTCAATGTGGCACTGCTTCTTGGGCCTTTCATGCGCCTGGGCTAACCCCTGAATAGCAGGTTTCCCCCCTCCCTTCTCCTTTGGCTACCTCTCGCGCGCTCTTTTTCTTTCCCCCTTTTGCTTTTCGGGCAGTATTTTCTGTCCATGTTGTGTAAGGCCCTAAATGAATCTTGACTGCCCCTACGGCCGACTGGAGCCGCACAAAGGCGGCCCATTCCAGCGGCCGCAGTGCCATTGTGTGCCCGAACAAAGCACTAATTGGCAGTGACAATTGTGCGGCCGGGGAGGAAGAGGGGGCCGGGGGGACGCGGGGCTTCTCCAACCACGCAGCAGGCTCGATGGAAAGAAGCAGAGGAGCGAGAGGGCCGCGCGCGCGGGGAAGTGGAGCGAGATACGGACAAAGTGGTCGCTGCAACCTCCCGGGCTGTCCCGGGGGCTGGCGAGCTCGTGTGATGAGGACACCACCGAGGTATCCTTGGGAAAAGATCCCGTACAAAGCCGAGGGGCTGCTGCTGCCGCGGTGCTCCGCTCCGGGGCCGTGCATGCGAAAGCGGGTTCAGCTCTGACCGGGGGAAGCAGGGATGGGGTGTCCTCGGGCGCTTGGCTCACGTGGTGGTCCCGTGGAGGCTGCTACCGCGTTGGGCAACACACGTGGACCGCAGCTTCAACACTGGCTGAGCTGGAAACCCAAAGGGATGACAGGGAGCTCTGGTGCCGCAGGAATAACCTCTTTGTTGTGGCACCTCCCTGGGCTCTGAGGAGGGACCGGCTCCCAGTTTTCACCATGAGGAGAATTGGCTGGAGTGAGTCTATCAACTGCAAGAGAGCTGCTCTGGTGCGGAATTCTGCTTGGAGGCTGACAATGCATTTGATGAATGAAAGGCAGATTTCAGCTCTGCTCATTTTCTTTTAAGATAAAATCTAGGGTAGGAAACAGCATGGGCAATGCTTCCAGGAGAGGTCATGATAACAAGCACAACCATAGAGAGGAAGGCTGATCCAGTGGTCCATGTCCAAAATCAATTTGGGCGGGTGAAGGAGGTGGGGGTCAGATATTGAGGTGCTCAACATCTATCCACCCGTTTGGCAAACAACCCCAATCAGCTCCCAGGGGGAAGGAATGGAGGAGACTGCAGGCCTGGAGCACTTGCCCACCGTTCGGAGGGATCGCGCTCTGCCCACGAGGACACAAAGCCACAAGAAACAGAGTTTTGCTCAGAGCTGTTATCTCTCCAATTCTGTGGGCCTGGCCAGCATTTCTACAAAACACCAGAGGATGATTCAGTTCCAATAAGTCCCTGCTCCCTGCAGGAGCTCTCATCTCCCTCCAAGGACTGCAGCAGAGACTCATCAGAGGCGTGAGGCTGCTGGAACAGGGTGGTGGGAATATCCTCCCTGAGAAAAGGTCTCTAGTTACCTGCTCTGAACGTAGCCAAGAGGCTGCTCCAGTTCCCCTTCCCCTAACAGGCCTCCATGTGCCTCCTACTGACAGCTAGGGAAAAATTCCCATGGATTCCCACAGGAGCTGGAGGAGGACCTTATATAGCGAGACTTTTCTGTCTCCCCCCTGCCCTAAGCCCTTTGCAGAAGTACTTTATTGCTTTATGACAGTAACACTTGAAATAAATCTCTAAGCACGGCTAACAATGTCAATACTGTGTAAATACCTACAGTAAAGACCCATGCTTTTATTGTACTTTCTCCCTTCTCCACCTGCCATCACCCAGGTTCACCGTGTGCAGAACGCACATCCAGTTACTTCATTTTACAAGGAATCTGTCAATTTTATAAACTGCTGCAGCTCACATCTCTAAACAGTGGGAGCCCAGCTCTGGCTCTGCTACAAAGTGCAGCTTTCAGCGGCCTGCAGAGCCCCTGTCTGCTTAAAGGATTGATATTGCTAAACCAAAGAGACTAATGCTCTTCAAGAGGGCAGAGTCCAAACAGGGCATTTTGCAATAAGTACACGACCAACAGCATCAACCAATGTCACAGCTATTGCACACCCACAGCTGATGCCAGCAATAAGCTGGGATATCAGGTCTCCCACCCCAACCTTGGTCCCTCGGGAGCCTGCACCCTTGCCCATGGCAATGGGGATCCCTTGCAGGACAAGGCCCAGGCAGCAGAGAGCTGCTCAGTCTTTGCACTTCCTGCACTCTTAGTCACGGAGGAGATTAATTTATAAACTTTAGTGCTATGGAGCTACTTTGGACTGAACTTTTCTGTGTACACTGATTACATCTATTGCTTTCTTGCCTGGATCCAGTAGGTGTGTATTCCCACCTTTATACAATATTTAATGTTACTAAGAATTCCTTCAGGCACATCTTTCTTACTGCATCCATGCAATAAACACCTGGGAACTATCAGGTCCGTGCGAAGTTCAGCCCTTATTACAAGTTCTTATCTGACTTCTCTTGCTTTTCAGATGAACCTCATAACCTCATCTTTTATACCTGACGCTAATGCCTCAGATTCAATTACAGAAAATCAAGAGTCTTCTACTGTAAACAGTGAAGACACTTTTTACCATGTTTGCAGCCTCGGTGCCCAGGTTTATATTTGTCTATGCTTAAAATGATTGGAATTTATTCCTGCTCTCCTTGGAGACATTGTCTGGTTTTACTTGTGACACCTGATTATCTGAGATGCTTTTCACCACTTTCTCATATTGATAATACCAAGGCTTCTAGATGGAACCACTGTTTTGGAGAGCATTGAATCAAACAAGAACTCTTAAAAAGACAGTCCAGAGCTGTGTGCACACAAATGCCCATTCCCCAGATATTTCACTTGCCCTCAGCATGCTTCTTCCAGTGAAAAGCTCTGATAACCTCAGCCCTGAAGAAAGAGGGAGCAAGCCAGCTCCATCTGGGTTAGTTTGTTACTGTACTGTAATCTGGATTATGTCATACGCATTATGGGGACCTGACAAGTTGAATGAAAAAAAGGAAATATATCTCCTTGAGCCTGGAACACAACTCTGGACAAAGAGCTTGAGTCATTTTATTTATTTTAGATAGTGTCCTCAAGACGTCTTAAACTTGTTGACTTATCACTGTTACAGATTTCTGGAAAAAGGGTTGCATTCTAGTTGTGCCACTTTTTAGAAAATCAATCAAACAATAAATCCAATGATAAGTTGGGAGTCTTAACCCTCAGACCTTGCAAACTCCTCACTTAGGAAAGGGCTTTCTGCCGCTGCAGGCTCCTTTGTCAGAGAGCTGGTCATAGAGACACCTCCTGAATGAAACCAAATATTTTTAATGTGGGTCCAAGAGCTAAAGCTTACTTTGAAAATGCACTGTACTGACCTTGGGGAAGAGCTGAAGCTTGGCTTGGCATGCTCACATGGGTACAAGACCATCCACAGGACTTGGTCGTAAGAGATGATCAATCTACTGTCAAGTCTTTCATGTGTGAGGGGAACGTTGCAGGACAAGATCCAGAAGGCTGCACATGTTGGATCTACGGGGTTGAGAGATTTGCCTGTGATTTCATATTGCCTAACACATAACCCTATCTGGTTATAAAATACTACCTGTCCCACCAGAATGAGGGGTGTCAGCCAGAAGAGTGGGTGATCTGTGGGTGCTGGTCTGTCTCCAGACAGCAACAGAAGCATCCAGTTTTTCTGCTGCTTCCCAAGGGACCTGGAAGGGCTGCGATTTTGGGGGGCTTGCTGAGCTAAAGGCTAGTCAATAACTTCATGGAAAAGGTCAAGAGAGTCACCCAAAGAGCATGTCTTTGCGGGGCGGGGGATTAGGAACAGGGCTGCCAATGTAAATTTTTACTGGGATAGATGAACTTCTGCTGCAGGGCTCAGCCCCACTGTGAGGACAACATACACCAGGAAGAAAAATCCCAGCACTTCTGTTCCTGACCGAAACCAGAAGAAATGCTGCCTGAAGCAGCAGCCCCAGGTTGCCTTGGGACAGTTCTTGGAATAGGTTTTTTCAGTGAAGGCTCCATACACTGAAACAGGGCACGAGAAGGAGGTGGGGAAGGGGTGGTGAGGGGAGAAGCTGCACAAATACAGTCGTGTGAGGACAGGAAACACAAGCCAAGGCCAGCGCTCCTCCCGGGGCTTGCCTGAGCCGTGACCTGTGTTCTGCAGCGATGCTCCCTCCCCACCATCTCCCACTCAGCCGAGCGAGGAGGGCAGGAGGCAGTGAAAGGGGACGAAGGTGTCGTAACCAAATTTGCTCACCTTGTAAAGCAAATAAGAAGCAAGAGACAGTTCATGCACATGGCTCCTTCGTGCAGCTTGCGTGGTCCTGGTCAAACATTAACCTGTTGCTCATGGCCGATTTCATCATGGGGATGAAGTCCAAAGGTACCTGCAGGAGAGCACTGACATTGCTGGTGGCCTCCTGGTCTAGGCTGGTTCTAGTGCTCGGAGCTAGAAGCCCTGCAGCGTGGGCTGATCCTGCCCTGCCCTCCAGCCCTTCCGAACCCGTGGAAGGCGCCTCCGTTGGACGCGCCGCGTGGGAGCTCGATGCCCAACGGTGCGACCCAACAGCTCTTCCCAGTTAACTTCACCGGCAGCCGCTGAGGCTTTAAAAATCCAGGCAACTTCTGAAAACCTTGAGATTTAACTGGAAATGCAAATACCCGGAGCCTGCTGCAGCCATTGATGGTATTCCCAGCGACGTCCTGGCTCAGACCTGAGAACAGTAACTGCGATAATTGGCTTCGATTTTGAACATTTCAGCAACAGCCTGCTTAGCTTTTATAAAGAAACTAGTATTCTTTCAAGCTTTTGTGCTGCTCGTGGTGCAGTACCCAGCAGAAGTCACATTAAAAAGGACACGAGTGATGTTTTTGTAATATTTATTGAGGGTTGCCTTTATACACGAGGCTCTGGTGCTGCCACAAATGACCCAAAGAAACCCTGCTCAAGTGTCAACAAGCAATTCAACCCACTGAATTTAAATTATAACATCATTACACATCAATAATAAATTAAGACTATTGCCCAACAGTTGCAGACAATTTAAAAAAAAAATCCTTGTCAAAAGTAAACAAACCAAAACAAACAAGAGCAACGAAACACAAACAATGAAGTTGTCAATAAATTAACAGAGACAGGAGCACACACACATAGTGGTTTTCAAAACACTTGGGGTGCACTGCCACTAGTGCTAAAATCCATCTGTAGGTGCTATAGGTGACCTGGATGCTCGGGGTGGGAAGGAAAGCTCAGACCGACACGGACAGTGGTAGCTCAGCCACCCACGGGTCAGATCCAGCTTCTTCCCAGCCCCAAAATAGCCTTGGATGAACTTGGATGAAGCTGTCTTTAGGGTTTAGGTGCAAAACCTTTCAAAGATCCTTATTTTTTTTTTCTTTTTGCTCATCAGCTTGTTTAGTTCAAGCCCGAGAGGGATTATATAATAACAAAATAGGTGCTATAATAGCACCTGCTATAATAGGTGTCGGTGTCATTAAAAATCAGTTTAAAACACATACCTTTTTAAAGCAAGATAACTCTGTAGCAGATAAGTGCATAAGCAAAACTGAAATAAATCCTTTTTTTTTCCCCACTGAAACAGCAGTGTGTATTCAAGGACTTCGATTAGTTTAAAGCCTGATCATGAGTATGTAAATAATTGAGCTTGGGGAAAAGTCTTTCCCAGCACGGCATGGAGCACCATGAGCACCACGAGCAGAGCCCGTTCCCATGCCCGACCTCAGCAGCACTACAGTGCACGGCCCCTCGAGGTCCCCTCACTGCCTGCTGGTCAGAAGCCCGGATATTCCTCAGAATATCCATAACAAAAATCAGCACCTTCGTTGTGTGAGCTTTTCCCATCTTCCCCTCTCAAAGCATGGATGGTTAAGTAATTTTTATGGTCATCACACGTAGCAAGGCAGGAGCTGCCAGGAGCTGGGGTTCGCAGCTCGACAGCAAACACACTGCACAGTGGCAGAGCATTCCTGACAAGAGCCATCGCTTTTGAAGATTTAAGGCACCAAGTTAAGCAAAAGTGAGGGGGTTCCCAGCAGCTTGGTGTCTCCAGAGCTGGTATCTGTAGGGTGTACAGCTCACTTCACGAGGGCACAGCAAGCAGATTTATGCAGCTGTCCCTGCAAAGCAGCACATGCAGCCACAGGACAGCTTCAGTTTAGGTCTACAAGTCAATAAAAAGCAGGCTCGATCAGGAAATCCCAAATAGGAAGAGACATGCAAACGTACAGTACTGTAAGGCACTCCTACTGGGAAGGGGAAACTGGAAGGCAAATTATGAATGAGAAGATGATCAGACTCAACTGGTTCAACGTCAATGCAACGAGCTACAAAGCTTGAAGCCTGCGGACTCATCCCTGTCAGCAAAGACAAGAGACGGCGAGAAGGGAGGGACCGGCTTCCAGCAGAGCAGCAGCAAACAGGAGAGCAGATTAAAACAATTATTTGATTAAATTCCTTTTATGTAGACCAACAGGTGGTTGCAATCCAGCCCATGACTCAGGAAGCACAGAAATGCAATGGCTTCTGTCACTACAGGGGAAAAAAACAAAGTAGAAGCCACAGCTTCCCAATTTCACTGGAATCTGACACCGTACGCTGCTTTTTATTATTTTTTTTTTAGTGTTGCAGGATATTATCATCAATCTATTAACATACGCACAGTATGCTGATATTAATTACCAAGAGAGGCCTTAACAAGAGCATTGCTAAAGATGCTCTGATGTTTCATCTCTGAGAGCCATTGAAGCCTGTGGAGTACCCCGAAGAACCCAAATTCCTCCCTAAAAATATTTTACCCCATTTATCTAGGAGACCAGCACAGCCACCCGTTTCAATCAGCCCAGCAGCAAGTTCATACGGGTACGTGCCAACCAGGATAGTGGGTCACATCACAAAGGGATCGTTTTTCGTCACCAAAGGCAGACACAGGGAGGTGAGGGAAAGATTTCTACATAGGAGCGCCAAATATTTCAGGACAGAAAAGTAAATGGATCCAGAAGGGCTGTTTTCATTCTCCTAATTTTAGTGTGGCAAGAACACTAAAAATTAATCTAACAAGAAGAGTTTAGCAGTAAAAATCCAAACATCGATGCCTGAAGATTTGTTTTACATAGAGATTAGGACAAGGCTGAATTGAGACATCAAAATTCAGCAAGACTTGGTGAATTTCTCTTTCTGTGGTTTGACCATATTAAAAAAGTTGCAGTTTACATCCCTTATGTACATCCTTCCCCCACTAAAGGAAAGCTAGATGGTGTGGATAAAAGAGGAAAAAAAAAAAAAGAGGGTTGAACAAATGTCTATACATTGTCCTGTGCTAAAAAAAAAAACCTCAGACCAACTAAACTGAGATTTGAAATTTTCTGTGTAGTTGTAAAGAGAGAGGGCACCTCCACTCTGCTCCTACAGGACTGTGAGGGCTGTGCGAGGCAGAGCAGTAACTGGATGCAGGGATCAGTGCCTCCTCCGCAAGCCAAGGCAGCCCTTCCTTTTGAAGGAGGTGAGCAGCACATTTGCTGCGTGATCCACAAGGAAACGTTCCCGTTCAAACCTATTTCACCTGCGCGCGGAACGGGACGGGAGTTACCGCCACGTAACGTCCATTTGCGCGTGTGCAGGAGGGGAAAGATTCACCCAGGCTGGAAAACCCAAGGTGCTTCTGCAGCTGGGGCCCACACAAACGTCTACAGACCGCAGCACGCGGCAGGCTACGGGATGCAGGGTGGGAAATACGACTTGCAATGGGAAACGAACACGTATCTACGGGCTCCTAAATCCCAATCTGCTACAGTATGAAAACTGCCACCTCTTTTTTTTTTTTTTTTCCTTAATACCCCACCATTATGTCTGCAGCCAACTCAAAATACCCCCTGCCAACCCTGAGGGTTTCCGAGCCGCTGGCTCGGCCCTCGGACTGCGCTCGGTGACACGTGCTGAAAATAACACGGGAGCGGGCTGTTTGCTTAGCCAGGACGGCTGCAGTTGCTGTTTGCATGGCCAATTCCACAGCACGTCCCCAGTGTTTGCGTTTGTGAACGTGCAGGGAATTCTCCACGAGGGGAATGGATCTGCAAGGAGCATTGAGGATGACAGCTGAAAGTAACATGAAAAACAGTGAGCTGAGGCATTGTGTAGGGGAAGTACTAACTTTAAGAAAAGTACCTGATTCCCCAAATCTGTTAAATATGGGAATCCCTATACTGTTTTCCCAAGAACATGAAAAAACCCTCACTTCCTTCCCAAAAAAATAAAAATTAAAGAAAAACCACTGTGAGAAGGGCTTCTGGAAAAGAAAGGCACTGGTTGTCTAATGTGTACAGATATAAACATGCTTCTATATGTTTGTTACTTACACCCATTTGAAAAAGCTTCAATTCAGCTACTTACTCTGACTGGAGGCTGAAGAAGGTAACTACATACCCTCCAGCACAAGGCAATTCTTTGTGTAGCTTTCTTGACGCTTCACCTAAGCGTGATGTACCCTGCTCTTTTATTTAAAACAGTTCTGTCATTAGTGAGCTGCTTCAGTGACTGGGACTGCTTTCTGCCTTGAATACAACCTCCTACAGATTATATAGTAAGCAAAGATCAATGCTCTGCATTATAATAAAGCTATGTGGAAGGAGAGAAAAAATACACATGCACATGGGGGTGGGTTGTGGGTTTTTTTCCTGAAACCGTATTTGCTTTCTATGGACACATACATATATATGTACATATATATGAATGCATTAGTATGTACGCAATACACATTAGCACAGGGTCTGGAGAAAGAGCTAAGAATGCCGACTCAAGTGAGGAGGATCCCCAGGAACTCAGAGGAGGTGACACCATAACTAATTAAACACACTCTCAGTGGTGAGGCACATGTATTTCCCCAAACAAATCTACCACACACTCCTCTTTCACAATATATGCAATATTCCGTGTTTAATACTCCTCTGTGTTCCAGGTATGTAAGGCAGAACCATACCTTGAAGAACTTCCTCTCTCCACCACACACGTCACTACAGAAGTCATAAAATCCTTAGAGCTTCCAGACAGCATGGACACAAACTGCACATGAACATAGCAGAGAAAATAACGTTTCACAGCTTTGGAGATATTTTCTAACTAAGGAAGGACAAGACATTCTTTTGTTTAGCAGTCTAGGAGGCTGAGGTTAGAGAAGCAGGTCAAGTAAACTTCATGTGATAAAAACAAAACTGAAGTGAACACTTACAGCATCTTCAGATATGAGACTAGCAGGAAGTCAGAAACATCATCAGGTTACTGGAGATGAGGATGTGGTCTCAGCCAGATCAAGAGTAACTATCATAAAACTGAACGGACTTCATTGACGGATCGTTGACGATAAACCTACCCTGAACAAAAATGGCAATAAGGTCCCTGCTTATCTGCTTAGGTAATATTCCAAGGAGCTAGTTATAAATACATGAACACAGCTAAAGGAATTCTTCTGCATCTTAGGCTTGCAAACATCTTGAATAAGGTTGGTGGGAGATACCTTTCTTTCCTCAGGGAGGAGTGACAAATAAATGCACTGATCCTTTAAAAATAGCTCTCCATCTGGAAACATGAGGAAATGCAATTCCACATCCCTATCCGAAAGAGCATGTGAGCTTAAAACCACTCCTGCCCTACTGGGTTCTGTAAAATACCTCACCAAAACCTCTGCCAAGGCTAATAATAAATAATACAGATAAATAAGTAGATGAGCCATCAATTCTAAATGAGTAACATCAAAAATAATAATTAAGAATGTGGTCATGGCGGGAACTGTTCTCTGCCTTGAGGAAAAGTCGTCTCCAGAGGTGGAAATGAAAAGGTTGGGTGTTAAATTAGTTATAGCTAAAGCATTTCAAGTAAACCACATTTTGTATGAGAGCTACTGGCCGGACTTCAATGCAAAATGCAATTTGGCCATCAGTATTTCAAAGCCAAGAGGACTTTGTGGCCGCTTTGGCAGCTGCTATTCACAGATGAAGAAGGTGGTCAGATACTATTCTGCAAAAAGATTTCTGCCTGGCTGAGAAGTTGCTTGAGCTGGCACCAGGGGAAGAGACTCTCTTTGGGCTGCCCGTTGCCTCAGGGCAGTCATGTGTTCTGATATGACAACTCAAACATATTGTAAGACTCTTCAAAGTTTTCGTCCATGTTCAGTCGCCTCCAGAAGGATTTTTGCTTCTTCTGCAACTCCTTACGCACGCACCGAGGGCATGGCACGGCCTTCACTTTGCACTCAGAGTGGAAGACAGCACCACAGCTTTCACACCTGCAAACACAAATCAGCATCAAAATGAGTGACAAAACACGGCCAGAACATGCAATGGATTTGGAAAGGATTGTGGGCACCCTTCACATGTGTGCAGTAGCTCCAAGAGTGCTGTGGTTTAAAAGAGGGAAAGCTGCAAAGATCCAAGCTTGCCCACACCTCTGTAAAGCTGCTGTAAAGCCACTCAGGGCCTACCAAAATCCGCTGACTTTCATCCACTCGCGCTTGCTGAGAATCCCTCATTGCATTGCCACTGCATGGACAGAAATTACTAAAAGGATTAATACTTCTTAAAAAGTGGTGGTTTATGAAAGTTAATTTTGAAGCTTTGGTTTCTAAACAAAGAAATATTCATTTCCATTAAGATGTATTTTGGCATTTAGAACAATAAAGATTTGACATTTTGCTCATGACAATCCCAGTGGTTTGGTCAGCTATTCTGGAGAAGCAAAGTGTTGGCCACTTCAACCAAGTGGAAAAAGTCATTCAGCAAACGAAAAATGAACCACAGAAGCCGAGTGGACTATAATTTCTGCTCTGTGCCATGTGGAAGGACACACAAGATCATCCAAACTGCAGCTGTATATGATAACTTTGGACAAATCAAATGCTCTACAAGGGTGACTCTGAGGCACCTTGAGCCCGTGGATGTAACGTCACGGCAGGTCAATGCCCAGTCCTAGATGGCTTTCGAGAGCAGGCTGCGATCTCACCGTCTTGCTGCAGCTTTGTATCAAATGACAATAATAAAAGGATGGCAATGTCAGAGGAACTAAGGCTTAGTTTACTTTTGCATAAAATAATAATGAAAGCAACAAACATGAATCTTTACAGCAATTTTTGGATATAAATGAGGGCTCTGATCAGCTTTGTGAGTTCGTGGTCTCATGAGTCTTGCAACGCTTTGTACTTTCCTGAAGTCGCAGCTACTGTAGTCAAATGATTAGGTAAGAATGTGAGCTACCATTATTCTGCCTTTACTTATCGATCTTCTTTTTTTAAGAAGTAAGGCTCTTGCCTTCAAGACGGTGAGGAAAAATTGAAAATATGAAGAAATAAATTCTAAACTCTGAGGAACCAAAAGCCAAATAAAAGCTACCTTTAAAAGAGTGATATTCTACCTGCAGACTGGCAACACTCAGAGAAGTTCATAAGCTAATACAGACTTCTTTATTAATTATATTGGCTACATTTGCCTTTATAACTTTTAAAATGCAATTCTTGATCTGGCTATATTTTACATTCTGTACATGGCCCCAAAGCATTACATCTGTTCAATATTATGCTCTTTTTTCACTAGCACTTGATTCCCGTGTGCTTACTTCTAGGCCTAGCTGATAAGTCTAAATCAGTTTTTGAATCAAGAAACCAGCTCATATAGATATTTATCACTTCTATGATCAGAAAGAGATTGTGTGTTATGGTTGTGGCCCAGTAGAGCACATAAACACACGTATCAGGCTTGGTATCCCTGTGATTTCCTTGGGATTAGCAACCTGCCTAAATAAAGCATGTGCTCTGTGGGATGGGGATCTCCACGAGCAGACACACTAATGGATAAGAGACAGACAGCCGTGTCTTGGAAACTTTACATCATTCTGACCTGACACTAATGGTGATTTTATCAAGCTAATTCGCCCTTGTTAGTCAGCAATTTGCAATGTGCTGCGAGTTGCTGGAGGGCAATGATTGATGGGGAGCGCAATTTTGTGCTCTTGCGCCGCCGCTCCCCGCGCTTGCTCAATAATTCTGCCAGCACTCACGGAGGTGACAAAACTTATCAGAAATTGCTGCCGAAATGGATGCCAGGAGGATTAGAGAGGAGCCAGCACACCTGCTCCTCCAGCCAAAGGTCAGCCACCGAGAAAACAATAACAGATTAATAGTGTTTAAAATAATAGAAATTCATTTTCCCAAATAAGCTTGGTGGAAAAAACTAACAAACTCCTTATATCCCTCCAAGGCAAAGGAGGGAAGAAATGCCTGCTGGTGCTGCGGGCACCGCATGATGACTGCGCCGGCCTTCACCGCATCCCTCTCCGCTCACTGCCGAAGAAACCGTCACGCAGGGCCAGCGTCGCTGCCGGGCTGCGTTGTGGGAAACCCGGGTCACTGGCTCTGAAGTGATGGGGCTGCGCTCGGCCAAGCCATCCATGTCTTCGTTTTTCACCACGCCAAATTTAAAGTCACAAAGAGGGTTTGCGCAAACAGTGGAAATGTCAACTGGTCAACCATTCTTCATCTCACTGGGAGAAGAAACCAGCTTACAACCAAGTTTTTGCATGGTAGCTTCCCAGTTTTCCTTTCTATTTGCAAACCACAGCGCTCTGAAACATTTTTATTTCCCCACAGAAGAATTACGTTTTGTGGTCTACAAAAGGCTCGAGTAATAGTTCATTACGCTTAGTCACCTCACTCTTAACCCTGGTTATTGTCACAGGTAATTCATGGTTCAGGTGCTATTTCTGAATTTTCTTCCATTCTTTGGCTAGAGGCCAAAAGTCTTTACATCCTTTGTGAGACTTCAATACACTGCTGCTAATAAGCTGATGAGCCTGTAGTTATTCAGGCCTTTCATGTTTTCCTCTGTAATGAATGATATTGTGATACTGCACATTAATAGCATCTTGCTATTTGTCAAACATTATTTGTACAATTGGTGAACATGCATGTTGCTTTCAGGATGACTTCCAGCCTTCGAAGAAGGCATCTTAAATAGCTTCCTTTCTATTTTGGTATTTTCTCCATTTCCTCGCTCCTTCTTGGCCACCTCAATTGCTGCTGAGACAATAGGGGGTATTTTATGTTTTAATGCTAGAGGATTTTTTTCTTTTTTAATGTTGGAGTAAAACAAATGCAGAGAATTATTCAGTCCTCTAAATAATTTCTATTGCACTGAAAGAAAGAGCAAACCTTCCACAGCAAGACAGGCCAGACAGGCTTTATAGTGCCACCATTATTATTAATACTACTTACAAAATAAAACCTTCTACATTAAAAGCACAAAATCATTCCTTTTGTGCTGAGGAACAGCCAATATTAATATGTCCCATTGCGTATGGGCTTTTTATACATATCCATACCAATATTTGGCAAATTGTAGATTCTGAAAAATTGTTTTAATGGTTCCCACATGTATTTCACAGACTTATTGCCAAAATAATTCCCGATTCTGCACAGCCCATTGGCTATTCTTGTATTTCTCCTCTGCATGAGGCCACCACGGTGCCAAAGAGGGGCTGCCACACAAAAATACAGCCTGCCTCAAAGGTCTCTCACCTTGAGCACACAAAATAAACCAGGAATGATCGACTGGTGGCCGGGGATGCGGTCGGCAAGGCTGTTTTATCGGCCTCTAGGAGTCTTACAGGCTGGGAGGCCACCGGGGTGACCATGCTGGGATGAAGGTGCTGCCACCGGCCAAGAGGAGCCAGCTCTGGTACGTGGCCTTGTACGGCCTGGCTTCCCAACACAGATGTGTGAAACCTGCTCAGCCCCGACACGAACCCAGGCTGGGTGAGAGATGAACAGGCATTCCCATGTTAGACATGGGATCAAGAGAACTGAGGTTCCCAGGAGCTCTTGGAAGAGCTGACAAGTGAAAACAGCTTTTTCCTGTTTCAGTGAAATGCTGTACCCAGTTGTCATTCCTTCTCTCTAGTTATTTTATGTTTCCATTTTTTCACCTCCCCTGTGCCAGATCTAGCATACATTTGCAAGGAAGTTTCACCAAGGATTTGCTTCAGGACAGAGCCCTTCATTGCCTAGAACTCTTCAGGTTATTATTTTTCTTCCCATAAAGAGTGAAAACAAGAAAGAAAAAAAGAAAGAAAAGAAAGCACGGGTTGTTTATTATATTTTCCTTAGAAGATGCCAAATGTGCACTAAGCCTCCAAAGCACTAAGCCATCTGTAACTGGCTATTAAAAAAAAAAGAGCCAAACACAGTAGTTTAAACAAGCCTTTCCTAGGGGATTCCAGCTTGCCAGGCACTGGTGCCTGCCTGCAAGCACTTCAGTATGGTCCAGCTGTAAGTATCGCACTGGTGCCCTCCAGAACTTGAGACTTTAGCAAAACACATGGAAAAAAAAAAAAAAAACGAACTAGCTTGTGTTCACTGACAACACAGAAAGCCCCAAAGACAATCAATGCCCAACACGCACGTGCAGCTATATTATTAGAGTTGCTTAGGAACAAGTCCAGGAGGACTGCCTTGGGAGGAAAAACAGGAATCTGGGGTAGCAAGTGAATGGAAGAAAGTTGGCACTAATATAGCACTGATCTCCCCCTGGAAGGAGTTGTTTGGATAATGCCCTCTCTCCCTTCCCTTTCACAACACACTTACAGCATTAACCAGACACACGCTCTTTTTTTTTTTAAATACCGCGCTTAAACCCCAAAAGCCAGTATTAAAAGATGCAACCTGGAGCAGAGGTGTTAAAGTGCGGTCAGCGGAGCTTCGCGCAGACCAGGAATCCAGCCTGTCCCTTTACCTCTCACACTGTTAATACCCACTCCAGCATTAAACAAGGCACCAAAGGGACGGTGGAAAATAACACACCGAGTGTGTTTTCTCCAGACACAGCATCCATAACGCAGCCCGTTGCAACCTTGCAAAGCCCTCGGCACGTGCATGAAGTTAAGCACGGCCTCAGAGCCCTTAGGAAGACTTCTCACTCCGGGTAAAGCTAGGCGCATTCATAGGTCTTATCAGGATGGTGGTCAAAGGCATCCAAGCTGGTTGATATAGTCAAGCCTGTTCTGTGGCATGTCTATTTTAAACCTGGCTCTTCTGTTTTGTATCTTTGCCTACGTGTCTTAACTGATCTGCAGAGCAAATAACTTTGCAAAGTGAAAACAGTTTAGCCTTGATAAATGGATATGAGCACAAAAGAACCACTCTGCACGGTTCATACACATCTACAAGCACCACAAAAAGGCTCCCTTAGCCAAGGGAGCAGCTTTAGCGGCTCAACACAGCAAATCACTCATGAGAGCAGTGACTTGTATGCCAACACATTGGTAAGATCAGAACTTTCTTAACTGGGCAGCATATACTAATTTTAACCAAAACTGTAACTACCTAATTGTATTGAATAAATCTATACTCATTCCAGGGGCATTTTTCTCACTATTCCTAAAGATTTAAAACTTGCTAAAGGTGTTTTAGGTCATAAAACAAATAAGGTAATGTGTTATGGACTCATTGCATGGGCATTTTTTCATTTCTGCTTTTCTTTTATATTTTAGGAGATAGAAACAAACTTTTCACCATGACAATGGTGACGACTCAAGGGGAAGTGCCTAGTCAGGAGCAAACAGGCAAGTATAGCTCTAATCAGCCAGTTTATTTATCCCTGATTTAAATAATCAGGGATATTTAAACTTATTTCTCAATACTTTTGTAAATGAAATTAGTAATGTGATAACATAATTTTATATATTTAGTTGCTAAATTTAAAACCAGGGCAAATTTTCATCCAAGAAATTAAACAGGAGGCAGATGCTCAGGTGGCTTAAGTTGCCAGAGCTTCAGCAAAAGCAGAGCTGTGGCAGTTCACATTATTTGCCAATTTGCTCCTTGAAATGTTTAATTAACTCAGGAGCCTTTAAATGTCATTCTCATGATTTTAAGACCTTCAGAAAGAGACAGATTTTGTGAAATTCAAAAAGAACTATGATGAACTCTTACATAAATGTGGGGAAAAAGGGCAGAAAGCAGGAGAACAGAGGAATCAAACATATTGGAAGAGGCACCCAAAAGGTTGGGCTAATTTCTCAGATTTTTCTTTAGCTGCTGAATTACAATCTTCATAGAGCTTCATGCAGAATGGCCACCTCCCATGAAAAGGCACAGAAAAGAAACACAAGCAGGAAGCCTCTGACTCTGGGAGCCCACCATGACACTCACGTGGTCACGGAGGGACCCTGCCAAGCTGGGCCCACAGACCCGCTAATTAAGTGACCTGACTGTGTTTGTTTTGGAAGCGTTGGCCAACAGAGGAATGTGTCACGCTGATTAGGGAGAGGAGGGGATGCAGTGTATGTGTATTCAACACCCGCAGAGCGCATAACCCAGGTATTCGCTCTGTTTGCTCCAGCACTGACAAAAATTAATCTTGAGCAAATAATGTGACCAAAGAGAAACTGTCCCTCAAGAGAGGCCCCCTTTTCTTTCAGATATATCTAAGCAAGAAGCCATCCCTGATAAATTTAGCTGAAAACTCCTCCAGGAACTGATGAGAATATTCTGGAGAGAAACAATCTCTCTGCCTCAGGGCTTCTCTTGGAGCCCACAAAGCCGGAAAGCTGTCAGCCAGCTGAGACCTTCCTTGGCATGAGGAGGCTGCTCTGACAGCTGCCACTCTTCTCTCCAAAGAGCACGAGAGGTCAGGGAGGTAGCCAGAAACACAAACGCCTACTCGACACACACACACACAGCAAAACACACTAACGCACTTCACTTTTCAGATGTTCAACAGAGAGGCGAGGTTGGAAAAGCTGCACGCAGCCCCTTTGGAGTATCTATCCTGGCAACCTCCTCTGCTGACATGCTCAAAGCAGGTGAGCAACATCTGAAAGCAAGAAGGAAAACCAGGTCTTCAGCGTCGCGCTGCTGCTCTGCTATTTCAGCAGCTACTGCTGGGCTACTTCAAAGCCAAGGTGGCCACGCGTATAAGATGTTTGAGTACTAGGATGGAGACAGCAATTCTAGCAAAAAGAGGACACAAAAACAGAACTGTAGTCAATTCTCGGTACACATGATGGACTGAGAACAGTGCAACCGAATCACAAATCTGAGTTAAGTGTCTACTCAGACATATGTTCCATGCTTAACCGACAAGCAAAGCCAAATAAACATCATCAGAAATTTGAGATACAACTGCAAGTCTTCACACTAATGCTGTGTTGCCTACAATTTCATCTGCTTTAGGTTATTGTGCATATCAACCTATTTCTAACTAGTCTCTTTCTTCACCTTATGAATCCCACTGTAGTGGTAAGGAACCTACCTCAGTCACCTCTGTCATCTGCATAAGATGGAAACCATCACCAGAACCTCTCTGCCAGGCCTTCTCCCCACTGCTTTGCAGATGGTGGAGGGGAGGAAACACTACAGTTTCCCTGACAGCATGACCTGTCTCCAGCCTGAAGGTGGAGAAGAGCAAAAATATGGAACTGAAATAATCCTGTTAGTTTCATAACAGTGCCTGGGCTCGCAGGAGCAGTAATGAGATGAGAAAACTAACAAGGAAGGGAAATGGAAAAAGATGAAGATAAAAGCAAGGTTTAGTGATAAGGAGGACAAAAGGAGCAAACAGAATGACCTCTGGGGGGAAAAATTATATTGGAGATTGGAGAGAACAAAAATAATTTTTGGTTTCTAATGCACATAAAAACAGAGATAGCAGTTTCTTCTGGCTTTTATTGAATGCTGACAAATGCTATCTGGGTCCAAAAATCTCCCAGGCAAATCAAATACAGAGATGCTTCAGGTGAACTTGTCTTCCTAAATACCTTTATGTTTTTATCAAGATTTTTTTAATTGCCTTATACAGTCTCAACAGTCATCATGCTGCAGTTCATCTTAGTCTCTCCCTTTTTAACTAAACCTACCTCATTGTGCACTCCAGATACATTTTTTTCTTGAAGACCATTTATTGAGTTAAACTACACACCTTGTTTAACTTATGTCCACTGCTTTGTCTCTCTGCATTTTTTTGGAATGTGAATCTGGGGCAAGAATGTGCAAATAGTCTTTGAAAGTCACACTATGCTGAAATCCCCAAACAGGAGGCCTTCGTTAGTCCCCATTTAACATCCTTGTGCATACAAAGGAATCAAATTCTAAACGAAGCATTTTGAACAGGTTACTCCTGAGTGTTTCCACCTTTCCAAAGGTGGCTCTCCACTTTGCTTTTTTTAATTCTTCAATACAACTATTTGGAGAACAAATTAAAAGGACTGTATCTGAAAAAGCCAGGTACTTCTGCTAAACTGTCATATATACCATCTTTCTGCTGCAGGAAAAAAAAAAAAAAAGAAGAAGAAGAAAAAAAGCAACCTTTATTCAAAATGAAAGACATTTGGTAGCAAAGTTCCGTTGCCCAATCTGCTCTGGTTTCCTGCATTTTGCATGGTTCTCCATGCAATTGCAACTAGATATAGTCCCCTTGACTTCTTGTCCCTGTCCTGTCATCACGTACTGCATAGAATGTTAAATAAATATATATTTTTTGTTTTACTCAGTGCTTGGTATACCTCTGTATACCTATATTTACACGCCCAACTGAAAATAGTAGTCTAATAATGATGATGATGATGATGATGATGATGATGGCTCATGGTGGCCTTCCTGGGCAAGTAATGTAGAACAGCTGTCCAGAAATGTGAATCAGTGGGATCTGGTCCCTAGTTATCTAAAAAGACTTAACTAGGGCTGGAATCTGCAAGGATACTATGTGCGTGTCGAATGCAGGAGTGACATATAATAGCGTGACATATAATACCTGCTTGTGGAAAGGTCCTCAAAGGGGTAAAGGATTTCTCCATTGTTGCAAATCTCACAGATGAAGCCCTTCTGGCTACAAAGGCTGCAGCTGTACACATGAGAGGTGGCAAACTTGATCACCTTCCCTAAGAAAGGGGCCAGCTTTCCTTCGATAACCTGAAATGAGAAGACGATGATATTGAATGAACCCACAAAGGGACCAGAATTCCTTGAAAGACTTTTTTATAATATTTATAAATGCAGGGATTGCAGGAAAGTACTTTTCCAACAGTTATAGAAGTGTGAAATCACATAAAATAATAGTGGCCAATGAACTGGCAATGACCAAATGTAGAAAAAACGTATTACTATCTGTCTCTACATGGTAATGACATACAATAATAGTGATCACTGTAAGCACAACAACGCATTCACAGATTAAATCTCAAGAGTAAATATGAAAAAAAAAAGTTAAGACTTCCATTATCACCATCTAACCAACAGCTACAGAGACCACCTTAAATTTCTGAGTTTCATTTATTGTTAACTTTTATGTTAACTTTATGCTAGTTGTTTATCGTTAGCTTTTAATCATAGTTTTGTCTCTTCTTCCTTTCCTCATAAGCACAGTTTTAGCCCTCGGGCTATTTCTCATGAGCAGACTCCTGGCTTTCCTACTTCAGTAGCTTTTCTTTTTTTCCATTGATAAGCATTAAAGTACATTATTTAGTCACTCCTGTAATGAGGTGAATTCTCGGATAAACTCTCAGTCCTAGTCTCTTCCCTCCGCGTCCAGCTCTCAAATCCAGAAGCCCCTCACACCCCACTGCCAAACAATCCTGTTAGACCATTAGAAGTGATTAGCACTCCCTGTGTTGGCGTGAAAAAACCTACCATGTAGCCTCGATTAAACTGCTAGCCACAACACTCATCTAAATTTGTGACTCAGCGACAATGTCTCAATAAGGGGTGGTATTCAGGCGAAATACTTTCCATTCAGATTAAACTTCCAGAGCCTTTAAGGAATGTTGCTGGCGTAGGGAATAATGAAGATGGAATAAGGCCCTATGTGTATATTCTTCTCTGCCAGGCTTCCTGTGGTCTGAATGGCAGCCTGCCAGATTAGTGACAGAAACGTGTCACACAATTTGATAGTGACCTCCTATAAGAAGCAAAAAGAAAGCAATAATTGCTGTTTGAAGGCTGTGCCCTGAAACCTAAGAGTGGGAAGATTTACACTTAAATGTGTGCCAGACCCAGCCCAGCCCCTCACCCACACTGCTTGTAATGGGGGGTTAGTATAAAATGATGCAGCGTAGGCACAGGTTGAGGCAGAGAAGAGCAAGGGGCACTGCAGAACCCTTAGGAAGGCAGGAAGGAAATAAATTTGCACTGCTGGGTATCTTCTTCCCCGTTAGCTGAGCTGGCCACAGCTAACAAGTAGCCAAGGCACCTCGTGGCCAGCGCGGATGCTGATGGCATTGAGCGGCGTGGGCCGCTCCGTGCCCTCGGTCGCCCCGGGCTCTAACAGCACCTGCAAGCACAGGAAGCAGCAGTGCTGTTGCTAGCACCACGAGAGGACATCTGGTCCTGCTGGAGGAAAAACGACCCTCCTATTGCATCCTGGTATAGGAAGAGACCCTTAAGCCAGAACACAAACAACGTGCAGGGATCGCTGCTTGCGACAGAAAAACGAAGGCACAGTTCAAGGTAGCTGCCACTGACCTCCTAACAGATGTGAGCCCAGCTCCCCTAGAGCAGCTTCTGCCTTTCCGTCCAAAGGAAGAAATTTTCTGCTTTCTGACTCCAGAGACACGGAGGGTCATGAAGGGTGGGAGCAGGGAAAAGCTGCAGAACTTAACGGCAATCAGGGAGCAGGAGGAAAGAGATGGCAAGGCCACCCAGACGTGGCACTGCCAGGGCCATGCCCAGCAAAAAGCCATTGCACACCAGCAGCCAATACACATTTGCAAAGCTAATAACTGAACCACAATATACGCACATTGTCGAAGCATTTTCATGCTATCCCAATCACCTCTAACACACTATACAAGCTCAGCTCAAAATACCGTACTGAAAATAGAGTATCAACAAACTCTAAATTGGGACTAATGCCAGCAAGACTTCAGAGTTACACTGCTGAACTAAAATTTTATTTTATATAAGGTAGTGTATAAAATTAATACATCTATTACCATCCTAAGCACCAGAGGTGAATTTAAGTTTGTAGGAGAGACAGAGGTTTTCCCCATCACAAAGAAATCACCACCCAAGCACATTAGACTGAGACTAGGCAGCTGCCTGTTAGGAGCTAGTGTTATTCACCACTATTTATTTCTTTATTTATTTGTAGGGCTCATCACAGCACTATAGTGGGTTGACTTGTACCTCTGACCACTGCAGACATACAAGGAAGATGATATCTTCAAAGAACCACACATGCCAATTTTGCAATGTGAATTACAGGCCATTTTACTGTATTACAGGAGGAAGACAAAATGCAACATCAAACTGATCTTATCACTATTTTTAGCATCTGCAAATTTTGTGTCATTTTACTTCATCACAGACACCAAGGCTGTGCAGAGGATATGATTCTCTCTTGCAGCCTTCTCTCACTCATGTTTATAACTAATAAAATTCTCATCTCCATTTACCCTGGCAAGCAAAGGCAGGGTAAATAGAGATGAGAACTCTGGCAGCATTTCTAAATGCTGGCCCCAGAGAAGAGTTTCACAGCAAAAACAAGCAAGTGGAAAGGGAGTAATAAAAGGTGTCAAAACTACTCGGATGACTAAGCACTCCCTTGTGACAGACAGAGACCCGGGATGGGTCGGTTCAGACATCCCAGAACCACGATGGCAGAGACCCAGGACATCCTCCACGCTGATGCTGGAATCGGATCTTGAGTTTCATGGAAATGCAAGCGATTAAAGAGAAGTGCGTTACACAAACATAATGTGTTAGGAAGATTGACCAGAGTAACCATGTGGAGGACAAAAGAGGCCACGCGGGCTGTTCCTGTGCTGCGAGGAGCAGTGTGAGCTCTGGCCGCGCTGTTGGAGGAAACCTTTTGAAATTTCAAGGCTGCAGATGATGCCTTCAATGCTGGGCATCAAACGTGCTGCTCAAATCAGCCCTGTGGACCTGCAGGAGTTCAGTGACACACATTTGTCCAGCTCCCAAGAGCATTCAGGACATCATGGTGGTAAAAACACAAATGCTACTTGTATCTCAGCCTGGCTCTTAGGCAGACACCAAGACCTGGAGACATCGACAGAACACAGAGAGCAGCCACCAGCAGGTCCTCCTGGCAGGTCAGCGGCAGGAAGGTCTCTTCTATAATACACAGCAGGTCTGAAAAATATGTCCATTAACCTAGATGCAAGCTTCTACATTCAGTGGGCTTTCTTGTAAACCATCAGAAAATTACATGTGTTTTTTTTTTTAAAAAAAAAAGCGGGGGTAGGGGGAAGGAGAAAAAGCGGCTCAATTTGGTCTCTGAGACTGCAGCTCTTATTCACACATGGAGCAGGAAAATTGCAGTATCATGTTCAAGACCTGCAGCCAGTAATGGTCTGTTGGGACTAGAAAGTAATATATATAATCCATCCCTTTCGGTTCTCTCTGCTCTGCCTGTAATATTCTCACACCATGAAAAGAAAGCACATTAAGAGAAATGCTAGAGGACTATGTTTTCCCACATATCTATATCCTTACCACAAATACACTTGTTCCCATTTGCATGTCTAAAATCCCACTGCAATATTCTCAGGCCTGTTTGATGCATTTAGAAAGAATTTAGATCTTCAAAACCACCTAATACTCTTTAAGCTAATGAAAAGTAAATGTCCCAATCCTTTGGTGTCTGAGCTAGTAGGAATCAACTGCCTGCATGAGGATCTTTCCAGACACGTCAGAAATTTATGAATACAGGTAAGTCAAGCTTACTTCTCTCTGTAACTCTGTGCTATGCCCAGTTGGGTAGCAGAGTAAATCCAAAGAAATGATTAAGTCCCCTACGAGCAGAGGGGGAGATAGGGAAAGTGCTGAGCACTAGCAGCAACAGCTGTGAGAGTTTGCCTGTGGGGAGGCAAAATGCATGTGCACTGGGTATGTTTTTCCTGATTCAGCATGAAGAGGGAGAGGACGAAAGACAGCAGGGCTATTGTACAAGTCCAAATCCCTTTGGACAGACCATATGACATGATCACGAGGGCAACGCGCAATCACTCAAAGTTGCGCTGCTTGTCAGGATGGCCGCGGGTCCTCTGGGGTGTTCTGATTCTTCTCACTCTGTCAAGTTGTCTTTTCAGGTAGTGATGTGCAGCCAACTACATCCAGAGAGGAACTGCAAAGGCCGTGGCCTGCAGCATCCTTCACGGGCAGAGGAATCTGTAGTCCACTATGGGCAGAGCACAAGGGGCAGCGCACCGGCCTCCACGGACAACTTCCCGGAGCAGCAGGAGCAGCCCCAGGTGCCCTGGCTGGTGTCCTCGTCCTCTCCCTTCACGACACATTTCTGAGCCCCTCACCCTACCCTGCACCACAGCCAAAGGAATCCTATCTCGCTTCAAATGCTCCTGTCCTACAGCCCCATCCTGACCCCATCCTCATCCCAACTCTCTGGGCTAAGCACAGCTCTGGTAGACGTCCTTCTCATGGACAACATGTGCATTTTTCATATCAAAAACTGAACTAGTAAAGGAGACGGTTGAAGTAAGAACAGAAGAAGTTCTCTCTGCCAAGATGTACTTTGACCAACAGAAATAGAGATCTAAACTCAGATATTTAAACAACTTTCTATTTGGAAAACAGAATAACACAAAAAGGACACCCCAAAAAATCTTAAGCAAAATTAATTGTTCAAGTTTCATTTAGCCCCTCAGTGACAGTTGTTCAAATAAGAATAACGCACAGCCTCCGACTGGGTGTCACAGGAAAGCAAACACTGCCTATACAAGTAAGGACACATTCCCTGCCCAGACTCGGACCACTTCATTCTCAAAGAGAGAAAACTTGGAGGTTTTAGGGACAACTATAGGTAAGAATAAGTGAACAGACAGACAAAAACAAAACAAAACAAAAAACCCACACACAGAAAGAAGAACGAGTCACTTGTAACCCTCTGTTGCTTCAAGTACCACCACCATACTCTTCTGTCAACCTGTGAGCCGAGAACCACAGAATTACCCAGCCCTTGAATTATGGCCATGTACACCAACACACTGAAATCCATGAACTTTGTGGTCAGGAGAGGAAAAAAAAAGGAAAGAAAGTACAGTCATGCAACATTTCTCAAGTGTTTGTTTTGAGCGGCAGGTTCCTGTCGGCAATGCTAGCTAAGCAGCATCAGATAAGGAGGCAAGTCCTCCTTCCCTGCAGGAGTCTGCATGTTCACAATTCCTGTGAGGGCCATCAAATCTCCTACCACGCCTGTGCGTTTCCACTAACTTCTGAAAGTGCAGAAAATGTTTATTTTGCATGGAGATCATAAATACCTTTGATGACCCACATGAGGACTGTGAAGACCTGTGGTAGATGGTGCACAGCATTCAAAGCTTTTGGGCATTCTGTTCTGCTCAGTTTGAGGAACTGGCAAGGTTAAGATGCACAAATTCTGAAAAAGTGTCATAGTATGTTAGACCACAGCAAGGGCTGCTGGATTAAAACCACAGTTTAAATTTGTTACTGTGAATGATTTCCAACATATGCTAATAAAAGTGAAATCAGAAGTATGAACAAAGCGCTGTTTTTTTTTTAAATATATAAAGCACCAAGATAACTAAAGATGAACTGGTGTAGGATATTTTAATGGAAGCTATGATCTGAGGGAAGGGAAAGGAAACCTACACACACTGAGCTTTGACACAACGCAATCGGAGTACCCCAAGCATCTGTGCCTAGGAACAGCATCATCGTATCCCTGCACCTGGCTGACCACAAAATCGCCATCGAGAAGGAAGGCAGCAACGTCCCCAACTCTTCTGGGCTCTCCAAAGATGATCTGTGATGTCTTCATTCACCAGGAGCACAGGGAAATCCTGGTAGCCATTCTTGAAACAGAGTAGCTGTCAGGACCACTGGGCTTAACAGCCCTACCCCTAGATGAAAATACTGTAAAACACAGGTACTGTATCACAGCCACACAATCACATGGGGCACAATCAGCCCCATGGCTTTGCAACTCCACCCTTGTACATCAGCTTGTTAATCATTATCGTCCTAGAGGCGTAAAAGCTGTTTTATAAGCCAACACCGAAGCGGTAACATTAACTGCTCATGCAGGGGCTGCTGAATTTCTTTGCAGATAACGTTTATTTGCAGGCCCTCTCTTTAAAGACACAGGTTTGCCTCATAGCCGCCTGCTGCAGTGCCAAACAATCTGCCCCACTTATTTCAATTTACGAGGCGGACACAAGGGATGCCTGAAGTGGATGGGTTAAGTGAAATCCTTAAAACACCTTGAACTACAGGTTCAAATCTCAGCTGGATTGTCCTGACCTCTCCTCCTGACAAAATAAAATTTATGATTATTTCTCAAGGCCAGACACACACTTGGCTCTAGCTGAGACACAGACAGAGTTTGCCAGGAGGGACTTACACAATGCAAGGGAGACATGAAAAGGCCAGCGGCTCTGAGAAAATAAAAGGGGTAGCAAGCAAGAACCTCATTCACCAGCCCCAATTATATAAATGGAAGGGATAGAAAGTCCTTTAATTATTGTGGTTAGTGTCACAAGCATGCCTGGAAGAAGGAAAGTATCTGAAGGAGCAGTCAGCACAGAGCACAGCTTCCCACCATCCGCTGCAGACTCTCCCTGGTCTCCCTCTCTCCATCTCTCCAAAAGCAACTCGCCTGAATTAAACCTTTTGCTGGCAAGCTCAGAGCTAAGCCTAGGCTTCACCTAGGCAGTGCAGCACCAAAGAGAACGTGTGTCTTGACAGAATGATAGAAACAGTAAAATCTCCTGAACAGGTTGGCTTGGCTTCATCGCCCTGCCCACTGCCCTCCAAACGCAACAGGTAGAGGAGGACTAAACATCCAGGAATCTTTCTTGGCCTCCAAGAGAGTCAAGAAAAAAGCTTCTGAAGGAACTACCACTGATATCATAAGAAAATAGGGCTGAAAGAACTAACTCAGGATATCCTCACTTTACCCCTCATCCTATGGCACAATCAACTGATGGATAATTTGCTTTAAAACTTCTCACCATGTAGGTTCCACAATTCTGCCAGTGCTCAAAACAGCTCGGAAGTTTTTCCTAATACCTATCTCAAATCTTGTTCGCTCCAATGTAATCTCTTTGCTTCCTGCTCCATCTCCTATCCTCGTATTTTGCAATCCATTTCAGGAAGCATTTTGTGACACATTCTCTTCTCTGTCACAGGTGATCTCTTTTGCAAGTCTGGCAAGGGCATATTTGTGAGCAGGAAGGATGCAATGGTTGCCTTACCTATTTGCTAACTGTAGAACAAGCAGGTTTTAAAGCAATTAAGTGTAGAGGTCAGGCATTAAAATACGAAGGGTGAAATGGGTTCTCCACCTCACCATAGATTTCAGCATGGTCAGGATTTCTCCCATGAAAATACGGACATGGCAGCTAGCATGCTACAAGATGTTTAGCTGGAAATAATGCAAACTATGGAGAAAAGAAAGGGAAAACATGTTCCCTGGCTGGGAAGTTCACAGTCATTTAGATCCAGGGAGCAAACAATGCTCACAGACTGCAATTTCCTTGAGGATTTTTTCCCTTCCGTTTGCCAGATTCTTAACACTGTGAATTCTTGTTATGACTTCAATACACAATTAATCTTAGTTCAGAGGAAAGGGAAATGGAAGGAGGAAGGATGATCGCGAGGTTAAAGCTGGAGGGAAGCAGATATCGAATCTCAGCTTTGCCCCTGCTTTTGTGCAATATACCGGTCTGCTCTGCTTTACTGGCTCCGTTTTGACTGCTAGTCATCTCTTTCAGGTTGCCTGGCTTGCTTATTTAAAGTGTAAGTGACTTACTTAAGGGCAGAATGATTTCTCAATACTTGTGTGTACACACAGAGGGGGTGGTTAGAGCGACTACACGTCGCTGTAAAACAAAATATGAACCCAGTAATAACTGCAGGAGAACAGAGCTTTGCGTTTGGGACCTGCTGTGGAGATACCACCCCAATGTCCCTCCTCTCTCCCAACAGCAGCAACAAACAAGCAAAAAAAAATCAAATTGAAGCAGAAATGGTGAGGATTTGAATAAAGAGAAATCAGTAGCCCTCTCTGACCTCCTTGCACCAGGCAATCTGCACGGGCAGCAGTCAGGGTTAGGGTTAAGAGGTTGGGGTTAAGAGAGAGGGATAGGGCAGCGGGGCTGGAAAGGGCCAAAGGAAAGGCAGGGCTGCATCCCCAGCGGTGCTAGGAGCATGTGTGGTGCTCGGCCAGCCCCAGGCCTGGCAGGCTCAAGGTTGGGGGTTAAGGTCCCCCCATGGATGGTCCTTGCTCAGCCGTGAGTCATGACCTGCCCTTTGGCCAGCACAGGGCCACGTCCCGTGCCCTCCGCGGCCACCTCACGCCGCTCCTTCCGAACCCACCACGCTACCTGTTGCCAAAGAGTCGGCATTTCGCACCCCTGGCACCCAGGCAATCGGCCGGTGTAACTCCAAGAGGCACTGAGGAGAGGGAGGAAAAGCAAAAGTTCAATAGGAAACCACCAATAATAAATACCGACCACCAGCTTCCCTGTCCTCACAAGCACATACGGGAGGGTGGCAGAGGCAAAAATGGAGCAGCTGGACACACAGCCTCTCCTTCGGTCCAAGTGGGCTTACAGCAGAGTGCGGAGGATGACAAGGCCCTCCCAAGCTCTCCCAGCTCTGCTCAGGGAAAGCCTGAAAATTCAGCAGTCTCTTTGCTCAAAGAGCAATGGAGGGGGAAGCACCCCAGGATAAACAACACACCTTGCAACAGCTTGTGCCAGCCCCACAGACAGCCCTGCATGGAGCGCCGTGCTACTGCCTTGCACGCAGTGTTTCAATCCTCTTTCCTCCTTTTGCCTTCCCCCAAGGTTTCCAGGCAGCTACACGTCAATTCTGTCACACCCTGACTTCTCCTAATCGTGTCGCCAGGATGAGTTATGGTTTGTCTTAAAAAACAGGTATTCAAGCTAAGGTTAAAGACTGTTTTAATCAAACAAGGCTGAAAGAGTACCAGGAATGTGGCTGGTAGAGAACTGAAAACACCTTCCTTAGCTTAAAAATATACAGGACTCTATATACCCACACAAGAAAGCAGGCAATCACGCAGAGACTGCATGCATGTGTGTGTGTCTGTGTTTAAGTAGGTGGCTGCATGCACAGGTACTAGCTTAGGCTACAAGCCTACTGAATACGGCATTATTTCATGAGTGCCATCAAAAAGTTAGATATTTGTCCGCCCCAAATAGGGCTGGACCAATGCATTTTAAAGCAGAGTCTTCTGAAGGGCTTCAGAACAAGCAAGCAGTACATCGAGGAAATGGCTACGGTTATGCTGAAGTACAAAGCTATTTAAACTACTTTTCCCTTTCTCATACAAAAAGGTAAGCCTGACACAGTATTTTGGTGAATTTTGCTGCTTGGAATTTTATTCCTTTGCACATGTCCAGCTGCCTTTCCTGAGCAGACAACGTTTTACCTGAAGTACAGGACTCAGGTCACAGCCCAATCCTTCACACGGTTAACCTGTTTTTTTCAGTACTTTTTCACTCTCCACAGCCAAAAAAAAAAGAACACAAGAAACCTGGTCAGCACAATGCATCAGCAAAAGGGCAGCTTATATTGCTACTGCCTGTTCTACGAGCTGAAAACATTCCAGATCTTGGGTGCTCTCAAAACCCCCTCGCAGCACTGCTGGGTTGTTCCAGAGCCAGCTTCACTCAGTAGGCAAGTCCTGCTACACGTACCCAAGGTCCACATTACACCCTCACCTGGAAAAGTGCCACGTATATTATCTAAGCCTTGTTGAAAATGTAGGTTTCAAGCAGAATAAAAAACAGTTCTGCTGTAAAAAAAAAAAATCTATTAACAATCTTGCCCTATCTCCACACTTCACCCCAAGATTTTGACACACCTAATTAAACTTAGATGAACTTGTCTTCCTGGCTGACACCTGCCAAGTTCTCCTGGCCCGCTCTGCCATCCAGCAGCCCGCCGGCCTCTGCCAGGCTCTCTGCTCGACCACAACCCACTGGTGACGGCAACTCTTGTGCCCGGCCGGTCAGGACGAGACGCCGGTCAGACCTCTGCCATCGCCACTAATTATGAGCTGAGCTGTCAGCAATTTGGGGAATTATTCACACACCTGGAGCCTCAGCCACCCTGGAGAGCTTCCTGCTCTGTGGAAAGGAAGCTGAGTGTCAGGAATGAGTGACAGAGGAAGGTGACACAGACACAGAAATCTATCTGAACAGCCTATTTGATGTTTTGCCACCAGGCAATTCAATTTGTTATGGAAATACACACTGTGTTTTTTTTTTTGCTGTCCCAGGATACTCTTCTGTGGAATCACACTCGTCAGGCCTCGAAGGAGGGACATACAGATGGGTATTAACAGTATGCTTTTATGGCCCAAGAGACTTCTGCCTGTTCACAGAGTTCAAGCACATGTAATTGTGTGTGTGCTGTACCGCCTTTCATGCATTTGAACCGCACAACACATTCATTAAAACATCAACACCTGACTCCAGGATTATTAGGTCTGAACTGGTCACTCACTCCTGGAGCCTTTCACTTGGAACTGGCTGCTTCCATTCTGCAAGGCCTCCAGAAGAGGCTGCATGCACCATCCTTTCCAAATGCTGCTTTCCCAGGTCACATCCGTGCGTCACATCCACGGACGGGCCTGGCGTTTCGCTGCCCTCGCCGAGGGCTGTGCGCTGCAGCAGAGGGCTGGGGCACCACACACGGCTCCAGCCATCTCAGCAGCATTTCATAGCACTCACGGCCCTACCAAAACCCTGTTGCAGTATCTTATGCGCCACCTCCTGCCCCTCCAGCAAAATAAGGGCTTGTCGAAACTTAAATGGATCTGCAGGTAGAGCTGCATAGGTAAACCTCTTTTGTAAACAGAAGTTAAGCTGATTCAGCTTAAATTGGTTCCCTGGAAGAAGCAAATTATCCCAGCAGAAAAGACTTTCTCATTGACATAACCAAGTGTGCACAAATGCTTGTGTGTGTAAAGCTATTAAGCATGGGATTCTCTGGCACACCTATCCCAGCGACACTTCCAAAGTCCCACCAAATCTGTATTAACCAAAAAACAGTGTTCCCAGCTGGAAGAGGAGGAAAGAAGAAACTGCAGCAGGAGAAAACAGGGTGCAGAAGTCAACCAGTCTCTTCTCTAATAGTCTATCCACACATACATAGCCAGAAAAGTTGATCTGAATTGAATGGATGTCTTAATTAAATGTTAATGGATTGGTTTATCTACATTGCTAAAATGAATGAATTACGCTACATTAAACCTCTGTATGGACACACATATTCAGAATTAAAACAGCCTTAATACAATTTAGCTTACTTTTCTTCCAAAGCAAATGGAGACAAGGCAAATGAAAGCCACTTATTTTTTTGAATAACGATATTTACATAGGCATTCAATGCTGTTCAGTTCAGCATTTTAAACCCTATATTTCATCACTTCAAAGAGATTTTTTTCCCTGAGTGTTCCTATGTAAATGAGTCTTCAAATCATCATGTTTTTGTATCTTTAATCACAGTCAAGGCTTCCATCCTCAACCTCCAGTCATTATTACTCTTACATAGATTTTTTTTTTTTACCTGTATCTTTTCGGAGTGGTGTAATCACAATGAACAAAAAATCCATGAAAAAATGTCTTTCATCGGTAAAGAACAACACTATAATTCCCTTTGTGCACTTGCATATCTTGTTATTTAACAAGAAGAAACCAGGCAGGATACAGCTACCCTGGATGGATTCAGCAACAACTTTTGAGCTGGTCAAAACAGCCCCTTCGGACCCTTTACTTGAAAGATTCAGTTATGCTGGGATCTAGTGTAAATAGCAAGAACTGTTTTTCCTAGGGAAGGCAGGAGTCTCATCTAAGTCGGCTTCTGTCCAAATTAATGCAGCTTAAAAGCTGTTAGTCTCACTAAAAAGAGAGTCCCTCGTCACACAAAATGAAAGGATAATTTTGAACGTTGATTTGGGTGTCCACTGGTCTCAAAACCAGTGGCCCCACCATCAGTCATATGAGCAGAGCTGGCACCAACAAGGCGGCTACTATGTCTACTGAAAACAGGAATTTCAGGACATCTTTCCCTTCAAAGCTTTATTTGATTGGAATAGCGCAGGATAACTTGGATAACTGAGATACAGTGCAGGTGAACAGAGGCCTCACAGGTGACTCGGGCCAGGAACAACTGTAGCCAGCGGGGCAGAATGGGTGAGCGGGTCGTCACTCTTTCTGTTCCTGCTCGTTAAATCTGCGCCTAATTAATTAGTTATCCTCACTGCCAGCGACAAGAGGAGGCTCCGAACGCACAGGCCACGGCGCTGCCCGTGGGCTTTGCTGGTGCTGCTTACGGGGGCCCTGTTTTCCATGAAGCTCTGCTGGGCTGTGCAAGTCTTGGGGCACACGAGCACACAAATAACAACTCCTCCAGCTCGCTCGATGGTTGAAGGTTGGGTCTCCTGTGCTAGCAGGATCTGTTAACCAGCAAAGGCCTCGCAAAGCCTCCCTGGGAGCTTGGCGAGCTTATAAGGACATTTTGCTTCTATTCCCTCCCCCAGGCACTTTGAATCCCATAGCTAAGGTCTCCCCCAGCACAGCCCTGTCCAAATGGACCCCAAACCATCTCCAGACTGCCAGAGAGCTCAAGAACTTACTCTGCTGCACGTACCCAGCCTAGGCATGGAGCTCTGCTGCACAAGGAAGGAGCTGTGAATTAGATTTCCTTTCACACGCCACTTTGGCTACTGGCAAATGTACATTGCACCCTTTTTTTTATTATTTTTCACCTGAGAACAGACCCTCATAGCACATTTTAAACCCATCACTTGGTAGAAAAGCATTCTTTGTTTTTTTAGAATCTTTAAAGGGAACTAAGAAACAAATCAGAATTGAGCTGGGACTAACTGGGGTAAGGTTGCTTATTTCTGCAGATTACCCCTCTCTGCTTTTCTAATTCACTCACCATGTCTTATCTTTCCATTAATCTTTAATAAATCTTTTAGTTAATTCCCCAAACACATACAATATACATGACAGCAGGATACAGTGTGAAAGCAGCCCAAGGATATGAAGAAATAGGCAGCAGAAGAATCAAAAGGAGGGGAAACATTTAGAATTAAAAAACTGCCAAACTGCATGTCAGGGGAAAGCAATGAGCAGGTAGGAGAAGGCAGCAGTAAGGAACAAACCAGGGAGGAGGCAGGGGCTCTAGGACATCAGTGCTTCTCTGGCTGTTGGATACATTTTCTCAATGGGGGCTTCCTCCCCTTTCCACTCTGGTTCCACTTTGACAAAAACAGGCAATCTGATTTCAAACTTGGAGCCTCTGAAATGTGGAAAACCCTCTCTAGGCTGATAACAAGGATATGGCCAGATTAAAAAGTAAATCCAATTTAACCCACCCCAGCAGAAATGGTAATTGAATTATACAGCCTTCAAATACGATAAGTTTGGGGCTGGGGCCCCCGCGGGAGGAGAAGGTGTCTTGCAAACACAAATAAACACAAAGAAACATGCTACAGAGAATGGCTAAATCAATGAATGAATTGTGACTCCTACCCACCCTACCTCCCACAGGTTGCTTGATAAGCTGCTGATTGCTTCTAAAACATCTACTACCAATGTTAGGAACTGATTAAGCAGCTTACAGAGCACTGGGGGCTAACAGACAGGCCCACCAGGGAGACTGCAGCTCTGGAGTTAAGTAGCTTGCTATTTCATGGCTTGATATTAAAGACGAGATAGTAGAACAAGCTGAAAAGCTGTGGGAACAGTTTTAGACCTCAGAAGGCTGGACTTTTCATTTCTTATATATATGGAATAATATATATATGTCAAAACAGCTTGTGGTTTGACCAGCCAACAACAGACACGTTGCTTTCTGTGGTTCTGCAGTTCTCAGCTCTGAGACGCATTTGAACAACTTCAACTTAATGTGTCAACCAGCACTGACTCTGCAAGTCCTCCCCCGGCAGAAAAGGCAAGGTCAAGCTCAGGAAACCCCTGTGAAAGCTGCTTAAACTAATGTATTTTACGTATTACTGCCAATGGCATAAGACTGTGTACACAGATGTGCACAGATCAGCTAAGCCCATCTTGCCCTATTACTTCCTCAACTGTACCTGAGCGCTGCAGCACATTCTCCCCCGATTCCCTCCCCTTTCCAGTTCATTTTGCCAAATTCTTTTTGTTTAACCTGGTATGTGATAAAATTCTGCTGTTCAGGTAGGCGCACTGCAAGCTGCTTGCTTAGCCCAACCCACATGAGCCATCAATGCAAAGATGCATCTCGATAGCACACACCTTGTGCTGTGGTTACAAATGTCACAGTGGCACTGCAGGGCCCAGCTTTGTGCCGTGGGCCTGCTGCAGCTTTTCTGTTTTGGTATCGTGAGAAAGCCTAACAGAGTTACTGCACACTCAATAGACTTCTGAAGAACTATTCTTTCAGTAAATATTACTGATCCCTTGCAGGCTGAGCCCTAGATGAGTCCCCTTCCCTCCTCCAGCTTTTGTCTGGGTGAAAATTTTCACACAGCAAAGCTGTCTTTGCAGCCCACACTTCTCTTTCATAACTTCTTTCCAGGCTCATCTCAACTGCAACTCTAGACTTGCTCTCTCCCAATCCTAACCCAGCGCTGCTGTTAACCCATTTTTGTATCAAACTGTAAACCAGACATGGTTTGGATGCAGAGCTGCTCATGCTCCGGTTAGCAAGAAGAGAGAGCATGCAATTATCACCGGAGAGGAGAACTTGCTTGGTGTGAAACACGTAGAATCAACGGAAGAAACTTACCTGCTGGAGGTCTGCAAGAGAGTAAAGATGGATTTGCTGAAGAAGATACTCCCTGGGAAAAATCCTGGAAAAAAAAAAAAGAAAAGAAAAATGGATATGTTGGCAACACACTTCAATAGGGTGGCTTCTTCTCACTGACTCTATCTCCCCCCAGAGTGCAATGACTCTTTTTTTTTTTTTTTTTTTGGTGGGGGAAGGGAGAAGATTCCTGGTCTGCTAGAAATTTCTAAAAGTCAGTCTGGAAAGTAATTTTTTAACTGAAATAATTATACTGGGAAAAAATGTCAGTGCAGATACTGTTCTTCCAACATGCAGTTGATCTATATTGGTAGAGTTATTCCCTTTTGTATACAGAAATATCTGTACTAGTATAGACTTTGAAATGACTTATTTGAGAAAGGCATATTTTCCTTAAATGAAACAAGATTTAAAGCAAGACCATTGATTATCCCCTGACGGCCCTGTGCAGTAAAGCTAAATTACCCAGAGTTGAAGAGAGAGTAGATTTCCTAATTAGAATCACGTGTGGCAAAACGGACAAGCGGGTTAAAGCAAGGCCATGGTGAAAAGCAGCTTTTGTAAAGGTAGGTGGATATTGGCAAGGAAAGTTAACGAGGGCCTGTGCACCTGCCATGAAGATGCCAGGAAGAGGTGGACCTAGCATGCACAGAGACACGACCAGCGCTCCGGCCTCGGAGCTCAGGGATCCCGCGGAGCGCAGCATCCCGTCGCTCTTGGAATAAAAGCTACCAGGGACATCAAGAAGAGCGACTGTTTTACAGCACCTGCTTAGGGCAGAAACCATGGACTTGTTTCCTAACTTACAGTCAAACCAGGGATCTTCATAACGCCATGCCTTCACACCACGTTCAGCACACTGTCGAAGACGGCTAGAAAACGGTGACAATCCAGCTATCGGGCAGCCGATTCCTCGCATGTACACAGAAGATTATTAGAACTGATCGCTAAATGCTCCAGACAGCACTTGGGAGCTATTGGTATTTTCAGCCCCAGTCGCTCCCCTGTATTGCACAGGCCAGGCACTAGACAGTGCAGCAGCACTGCCAGGAGCTGCATGATTTGCTGATGCCCTCACCACGCTCCTGAGG
Source organism: Tinamus guttatus (assembly GCF_000705375.1). The sequence goes on along the minus strand of NW_010584675.1, from coordinate 526,007 downwards.
AAAATAACTAGCTAATGAGAGATTTCCTTTCTCAGGCTGCAGAAAGTCCTTAGCCTGCATAGCCCACAAGCTGTTAGTGAGCAACCTCGCTGACTAACGCCTCGTTCCCCTGCCTTCCAGGGCCGCATTTCCCCTCCTGCAGGAGCTGCTCCTCGTGAGGAGAACGCAGTTGAGGGGCAAACATGTGATGGGCCCCGCTCTGCTGGGCATTCCCGGCCACTGGGGACAGCCCCTTTCCCCGTATCGGTGCCTGTGCCCAAAGCAAGTGCCAGGCTGCCAGCTTTCTGGAAGTTGGCACTGCATCCCCGTGGCCAGGAGGACACACCTGGAGCTACAGGAGAGGCACTGAGTCACAGGAGTGCTAACGTCCACTGCTATGGAGACGAGGCAATAAAACCCCTCGGTATGTAAGGCTGGTGCAGCTTCCTTCTTGGCCTGACGCTGTTAGAGAAGCAGTTTGAGCTGCTGTGGGGCTCCCAATGCTCACGGAGGGGCAGAGCGCGCCTGCAGCACCTCCCGCAAAACATCAGGCACGTTAAAAAAAATCCTCTGTATGAAATGCAAACAAGTCACTCGGAGCAGGAAATAACAGAAGCAAAGCAGTTCAGCAAGCAATGAGATTAATGACACCTGGTTTCCAGTGGCTTGCTTGTCTGCACAGGTTCGCTCAGCCTAATGAGTGATGGTTTAATAAAGCCCTGCTCAAAGGGGCCAGACAGGACTTACTCAGTGGCTCTTGCTTCTGCTCAGACTCTTCATGGAACAGGTAAAAACTTAATGTCTTTGCCATCTCCATCCAGGGAGCTCAGCGGGTGTTTGCAGCCCTTGGCAGCACCACGCCATTACACTAGTGACCAGCCAAAATGCTACACAGGGTCCAAATAGATTTCTAAAATCTCACTTTGGTCTAAAAACCTGGTCTGAAGAGACAAAATCACATGCTTGGATTTGGTGCTCAAGATTTTCCTTACCACAAAAGCCATTTTAGAATCTCCAAATGGCAAATCTTCATGAGGAACTTTAAGGGCACTTTATAAGGAACCAATTAAAACCCCTCAATAAGCAGTGTCCCTTAAGCCAGATTTTTAAAACACAGGAAGGACCTCACTGAGTTCGACAGAGGTCAAATGAAAACAAAAACTCAGAGCTCTGCTGCTTCAAACTGCGACCTGCGGCCCTCGGGAGACAAACACCCTCGAGTGCCTGTGCCCCTGGAAGCGTCTCGTGCCGCGTGGGAGCTCCGGGGCCGGTCTCCTTGTGGCGGCCCTGCGGCACCGCGCTGGGAACGCCGCTCCGGCCGGGTCCGCAGGGAGCCCGGCGAGGTCGGCACCAACCAGGCCCGTGTCTGTGCCTGTGAGCAGTGAAATCCTCAGCCCCGTCAGTGAGAGGTCTCGGAGGTGCTTTCTTGCAATGCAAGTAATCAAGGTGAACGGGAAAGAAACCCACCATAGGGAATTTGGGGTCCAAATAAAAGGAAGAATGTGCAATTTGTGACTGTTAAAAATTTTTGTTGGTACTGTGTAATCTGAAGTACAACCTTCAGGCAAGGCAGACCAGAAACCTCCCTCGTTTCTTTTCTGCAGATTTTATCGGGCAAGTATCTACCCAAACAAAGGTTATCTTTTAGTGTCCTCCTACAAACAGAGTCACCGATAAGGCTTTGCTTTTCACATTTGGACAAAGCATGTAGCCATGGTGCTCTGTTAGCACTAAGTAATTGCTCTGCGTTTAAAGCCTGTTTATCATCAGCTTAGGTAATTTTTCTCCAGTGGGTTAAATACTCTGACAGCTCTGCTCTAGCTACAACCAATTAATCTGCCTGCGTCTGACACTATAACCAAAGTACAACTGCGATAAGCAGAGCAAACTCTGCTCCTGCCGCAGCAGTCGGCAGAAATCAAGTTGGCTGGCAGGTGGGCACCACCGAGTCTCTTTTGTGAAAAAAATGCTGAAAACTGCTAGGACATGAGAGAAAAAAATTGCCTGGCAGGGTGATGTTGCGTGCCAGGCAGGAGCAGGGCAGGTTGGTGAGCGCGTGCCTGGGCCCTGACTCACTCACCTGCTCCGGAGCGGCAGTGCCAGACGCGGCCGCGCGCGGACGTCCCCTGCAGCACCGCCACGTCCCTGCTGCAACGGGCCGCGAGCTCGCGCGGCGGACAGGGAGGGCAACACATACCACTGAGCCCACCAGGCCCGAAGAGTTCTTACCCCAGGCAAGGAGTAAACAAATGCTACTTACTTATTTTACTTCTTTTTTGTGGTACCTACACCAGGTTAATGATTCTTTTTATTATTATTTTTTAATTCTAGAGGTTTGGCTAGAAAGGCATCTGTGAACCATTTCACATTCAGGAGATACAAACACTCTGGTTATGTTCAGGGAGCATCCATTTCCTTTGCCATCTTTAGCCCATACTGAGAGCTAGCCTTAATACTGAGTATGTCCAAGTAAGATGTTGTTTAACGTTATGAATGAAATTTCACGTGAGCATTCCTGAAAACAGTTATTCTTATCAATCATCAGCAATCCTAAATCAGAATATAAACCTCTTGCTAAAATGCAGCACACTAAATTCTCCTCTCCTCTGTAGTTTCTTGAGCAAGATTACAGCAGCCCTGTGAAAGGCAAGAATTACTACAGATAAAAAACAGGAATTAAGCATCGCCCACATTAAAAGCAGGATGCGGAGAATCAGAGGAACACGGCTTCATTTTGAAATCAAAATAGCTTAGATCCCCCAATTAACTTGAAGAGAAATGAGGAACATGCAAAGGCTCTCTCTTCTTGCCAAGTGCCCTTCTGCATCTGCTGCAAGTGCTAAAGTGAAAACACAGGTAATATTTAAAGTAGTAGCAACCTAGTCTACCAAGAAGAAGGAAAACTACCATTTTAAAAGACATCTAATATTACTGATGCATTTGACAAAGGTGCAGATGTGTCCCTGGACAGGAAGATGTCAATGTGAACCGAAAGACCGGCCTGTCCACTGTGCTCTGGCTGTTACCCCTAGTTGGAAAAAAAAGCACAAGGTCTAGCTACCTTGCATCCTGAGCCTGCTTCAGTTTTAATGAAAGCTTCCTAAGATCTTCCTTTTGCAGTCTACTGCTTTCCTGCGCTGCACTTTTCCTGCTTTGGGATTTTTCCACTCTCCAATGGGCCTCCCTGCTGCAAGGAAAATGGGGAAGAGTCTCCTTTGAGGGCTGTGCTGTGGCTTAACGACCTTGTGTCCTCCTCGGTCTGCAAGATGACCCGACACAGCCCCAGCTTCACGTACGTGAGACATTTGGTGGTACAGTGATTGCATAAGATCAATCAGGATTCCTGGGATGTGTTTAGACAGGCCCCCCAGTTGCCACACAAATATTTTGAAAGTAACCCTGTGTCAGAGTGATATTTTTAAGGCCTCAGGATCCCAGTGTTCGGCGTCGCTGAATTTCTGCGCTACGCTGACAGAGCAGCCGGCGCGGCCAGGTCCACGTGTCTCCAATGGTACCTTTAACCTGGTGCTGCAAGAACCACTCCAGGAGCTCTAAGTAACACACCCAGCACTGGAGTTTTGAGAACTACAGTATTGCTGTTCTGGAGCTGGTAGACAAGTGGTATCGTACAGAGGAGATGAGAAATAAGATGGGACCCCGATAGAACGGGGTGCCCAAAACCAGGCTGGAAGCATCACCTGGCTGTCTTTGCTGATAGGCACTGATGGAGGGTTTGATTTCAACTCTGACTTCCTTTCCTGCAAATGCATCAAGAGTTTAGAATCCGTTTGTGAAAATAAATCATTATTAGTCACGCGATCCAGTTTTACTTTTTGCCTCCCAGCTCCTTTCAGGACTTCTTTTGCTTTTCTTCCTTCCTTCCTTCCTTCCTATGTGGTCACTCGCCTCTCAGAGTTCACGTTGTGGTTCAGCCTTGAGCACTCTGCTAGACGCCTCTGCTAGATGCCAAGTTTTACAAAGTTCCCAAAGTACCTATCTAGGCATTATAAATAACATTTCCACATTTAAACCTACTGGATCCTGAGCTAACCTGGTTTATGGCCATCTGGAATTCTTCAAAAAAGCCACTTGTAAGCACTGTAAATAGTTTTGTCTTCCCAGAGGACACCAAGAGTTTCCAGATTCACTGGCATCTTCATTGGGAGATCTGGGTTCAAGAGCAAGGTATAGATTTAAAGAATATGATAATACAAATAATATTAATAAAAGAAGCCTCTAAGTGATCTCCTTTTCCCTAATAAGGCAGGCTCTATCAGTGTCCCTAAGGCAGCAAGGTGCCAATACAATTAATCAGTCTGTTTTTAGTTCTCCTTAGACAGCAGTATTAACAGTTTGTTTCAGTCTGTTTATATGGGTCTGACAGGCCTTCAAGATGCTGTGTTCACTTGCTTGTGATTAATAGTCATGTGCATAGGAAGGTGAAGACCAAGCAGAAAAAGAATGTTTTTAGAGCAGGACAGATAACTGGATTCTCTCCCCTGACTTTCATTGCTGACTAGGAAACAGTACTAAATTTAGGAATGCTGCCTAACAGTGTTGGTTTAATTGCCCCTTTTCTTGTAGCTTGCTCTTGTAAATAATCAAAGGAAAAATTAAATCACCTATTTTCTTTATTTGTCACTTGTGCTCTGTAAAGCCACCACCCAGAGTGAGGATCCGCGTGCTCTGATGCTACATGCAGAAAGAAAAACCACTGGAACCAGCGTAGAGCAAGGAATAGCTGCTTCCAGGAAAGGGACTTTTCCTTTTCACCTCTGCACATCCCTTAGGGGAGACCTCAGGAACCAACAGTAACCACAACCCATCCTGACAGAGGCTCCACAATCCAAGAAGGATCTGATCCTAAGGCTTATTTGGTGTTTTGGGAACATTCCTTCTTTGGCTTCTGATGGACTTGGTTCCAAGTCCTTCAAGATTGGAGCTGCTTCCTCAGAGGCAAAGTCCCACCCCGGTATTCTCGCCCTCCTCATGCTGGTCCAGCTCACTGCCCTACGCAGAGATCAGCTGCAGGTCCACAAGAAGGCCAAGTTTAACGCAGGGTAATCGTGAGGCAAACAAAGGAGCCATTCAAAGTCTTCCCAGCTTTAAACCAAGGATCCAGAAACAAGAAAGGGAGCGTTTCCCCCCTTTCCTCTTCTGCCAGCCTGGGCTCCAGCGGTGCCCAGTCAATACACCAGAAAACACCATCACCCAAGCCAGAGCCCTCAAACCAGACACGACGTGTTTGCCTGCGGTGCTTCTTCCTCTTCTCTCTGTATGCTAACCAGACGACGTGTTTGCCTGCGGTGCTTCTTCTTCTCTCTGTATGCTAACCACAGTTGGTGTCAAATGCTTCACCTAATGTTTTAATAACTCATTTTTCTCTATCTTTTCTCCTTGAAATACCACATGAACAGGTATGTTCATTCTCCTTCTCTCCATTTCTTCAGCATTCACTATCTCTCCCTTTTGGGGGCAGGTTTTTGGGTTCCCTCAGTAACATTTCCTTTCCCCAAGAGCCCTCTTCACTATCTCATTCCCTCGGCCCTGACCCCTCCACTTGCTGCATTCTGCTGGTCTTCTCTCTTGCCTGTCACTGGTGCATTGAGTTCTCTGTTTAGGCCTCCTTCAATGTCTCCATTTTGCTCTCCTACTCCTACCCACCTCCCTTCAGTCTCTCCTGCCCTCTTCTCTCAGTTTTAAGGGTATTCTTTTCTTCATCATTAATCAGAAGGCAGATTTTCCTTTCTACCACACTCTCTGAACAACAGCCTTCCCAGGTCTTGCTGTCCTTTCTGTTTTTTGCCGCTGAAGAGGACAGCATAGAAAAGTTATTAAGACCTGAGCAGCAAGACATTCTTCAAGATAATACCACCCTCTGGGATAACAGAAATAAATAATTTATTATTTATTTTTTTAAAGCCACAGCACTGGCTTAATGGTTGCAAGAAGGTTGGTCTTTTTAGCTCGTTAGGAAAATGCAGCCACAGCTTAATGGTCCAAGTTACAGCACTTCCAAAATGAATTGCACTTTTTATAAACCTATTATTTCCCGCAAGAAAAACTCAATATGAAAGGATAACAAATGAAATGCCTTCTGCTGTGCTACGAGCATTTGTTTTCCGATAAAGAAAACTTTCAGCACAGCTTTGCCATGGGCAGAGAAGCGTGCGAGCCCTGCACTAACAGTTCTCAAGAACAACTTCAGGTGCTCAGGCCCTGCAAACCCGAATGGAACCGTCCTTCTAAATGTGTAACACCTTCAGAATCGGGAGCAAAAAGGAAAAAGAACAAAGAAATTATATCCTTGTGCTGCATGTTGTGCTTGGTCCTTACCTTCTACGCAGGTCTTCAGCCACTGCTGCTCTGCAGCTGAACAAATAGGCCCGGAGAGATTTTAGCTGCTGTCTCAGGCGCACAACAGTTGCCAGAGGTTCAACATGCTGGTACAACATGGGGTTTTCCTGTTGGATGTCAATCAGTGGCTCCTCATACACATACTCCAGGAATTCTTTGGCTTGCTTTGATACCTGAAAAATAAAGCAACCACCTTAGCCAGGCTTTCCTCCCAATTCTAAGGGGCTTTTCTCCTCTGTGATCTGTTATTCTGTGCTTTGAAATGTTGAAGACAGAGCTGATAGAGACCCAGCTGTCTCTGCTTATACCCAGTCAAACTTCTTCAAGGCTATCAAGTACAGTGATATTTTCAGCCACACATTTTCACTAGATACTAGAAAATGTACTAGATATTTTCCAAGTCTAAAAACTATGATCAGTAAGGTTCTTCCGATAATATTTTTTATGTTTGTTTGTTGCTTTCTTTTGGGTAAGCAAGCAAAGATCAACTAAGTATGATATTAGAAGAAAAATAAAAACAAAAAGAAGCTTAACATTAGAAAAGGAAACATAAAAATCCAGCTGTACTGCACTATCTCAGGGTGTAGAATTTCAGCATGCTTTAATTCTCTCATTTCTTTCATTCTCACCTATAAGGTTAAAAAACAATACTTGGAAGCACATCTATCAAGTTTTTTAAAATACAGATAAACAAAATTTGGTTTTACTGGGGTTATTCAGTCTCAACATTTCATCTGCAATAAAATTTTCTTGTGCCTTTTTCACTACAGAGCTCTATCTTCACCTGCAAAGAGCTACTGTAATCCTGATAAATTAATGGGATTTTTATTCTCACTAGAAAAGACACTCCTGTTTTTGAGGTGAGAGGGCCAAAGTCGCTCTCACTCCCTACTTCTGCATTTTATCACAGCTGGAAAAGAGAAGATGGGATTATCTGAAATGAACTGCAAATCACTTGAAACCATGCTACAGAAATACTGTGTGTTCCACAATTCAATTAGCCCTCCCTTAAATCAGTGTTTACACTGAGGCCAGGGAGGGATGAATTAGGCTAATATGCTACCTTTCAAGCAAGTAACAAAAGCAAAAGGGCACCCCACAGTCTCCTCAGCTTTAGGAAGTCATTTCCCTTCTGGTACTGTAAAATAGGAAGCAGTATATGTCTGTAAAACCCAGTAACAGAGCAAGTCTGAGGCAGGGAAAGCTAGTCGTAACTGCAACCTTTTCACAATGCATAATAATAATATAACAAATAACACTCAGGAGAGTCTTCCCACCAACAGCTACACAGATAACACAGTAACCATAATTTCACAGACTTCTGAGGTCCAGAAGCCATGTTAAACATACCACTTCTATAAAACATTCCACTCCTCTTGGTCTGGTTTCCTGACTTCTGTACTCTACAGGACCTATCTTTGAGGAAGAGCATCATGCAGTGCATATCTCCAAGTCCTACAAGCCCTACTTATGGCACAAATCCAGATCCCAAAGCACAGTGTATTCTAGTGAAGCTCTGGTGCTCCAAGAATCCCCCCATTTTATCTGGAAAACTAGACCATATCATTAAAATAAAGCCAGACCATATCATTAAAATAAAACAAGACGATACAGGGACAGAGTGTTAGCCTGCAATGTCACACAAGGATGGATGCTAATATTTTCAGGCCCTGTTCTAGAGGCGGCAAACTCGCACTTCAGAATTCAGTTTACCAGAAGTTGATCTCCCTTGAAGCCTTCTGCTCTGGGAAGTTCATTTCCTGCTGTGTTCATCTGGCATTTCCAATGCGCTAGGAGCCACCAGAACCAAACTGCAACACTTACAGGTTTTTTTTCAAAGTAAACAGGGAAACCAGTTGGCATAAGCAAAAAGAAGGGATGTTCCCAAGACTGCCCCTTTCTTTCCCTTCACATAAACTACTGAAAAACACAAATACAGAAACAAGAGAGGGGGATGGAAAATTAAAAAAGCCCTGTGAGCTGGAGATTGAACTGCTGATTCAGTCATGACAGAAGAAACATGCCCAGTGGCCAAGCTCTTTGAAACAGTTTTAATTATAGCCAAGGTGATTCTCCTTTTCTTACCCGCATGCTTGTGGGTGTTGAGTGTATTGTTGTTTTCCAAGATCCTGGCTGTGGGAGGACACAATTCTGCAGATTTTTACCTCTGCTCTTTCCTCACAGTTGCCTTGCCAGCAGCAGACCTCTCCCTTGGCAAAGCTTTCTCAATAGTTGCAAGTTTACCTTAAGGATGCTGCTTAGGTGTGGGGAAATCCATGCAACATGACAAAGAAATGTGCTCAATCACGTTATATCACTCTAAAATCCCGTGTTCTGGGGTATGTATCAGTGCTTGCTTTGCCTGAGACAGACACGACAGATTCCAGAGACCCCTGAAGAGGGGAAGAAGTGCAGAGGAGTGGGAAGGAGTGAAGTTTTTCAGTTACTTCATTCACTTTCCTTCCTTGGTGGGCTGACAGGCACAGTACAGACTGTGTGAAATACAGAAGCATTCAGAGACTGAAGACCTGTTTTAGTTTTGCTGGCCAATAAACGTGGTCTGGGCCTGGAGCAGCTCCAGGGGTTACTGCACTGTTACCTGTGCGAGGCAGGGCTGCACGCTTAGGAGAAGCTCTACTCTTTAGCTTCATTCCAGGATGTTGCCAGATATTTTATTCTACTTTCTTGCTCCTCAATAAAATATCTGTCTTTGCCAAATCAGAGCATTTAATCACTATTAAGGGATCATGTAGCTTCATTACCATGAGTAGTGCTACAGCTAGCATTAAGTTGCCTTTTATACAATTTATAAGAAACAGACAAGGAACCTTATCTCTGAATGAAGAAAAGAGATACAGGTGTAAAAGTGCAGGCACTATGTGCTCTGCCTTGGAAAAGCACTGTTGGATTTCTATGGGGGAATATCAGGAACAGACATAGAAGCATATATATGTAGAGTTGATCATAAAGGTAAAAAACTAACAGATTTCCCAAAAGTAAAGAGTTTTTCCTATATGTAGAGGGGACAAAGTTGAAGAGATCCAACGAACAGTCTCAGCTGGGCTGTAGCACTGCCAGTTTGGCACATGAACCTGCATGATCTCCATTCCCCCTCTAGTAGGTGGGGATGACCTGGTGTTTTCCCACCTGGTGGGAAAACCAAGTGTTCCTTCCTTAAGTCTATTTCTCTCAGTGCTTTGCCACAACCAGACATAGGTAGAAACTTGGTCATGCTCCCAAACCACCTCACAACTGTTCTGCCTGTCTATAGAAAGTGCAAACTGATGAATTCTCACTATAATAATTACAGTGATTTTCAACTGAAGCTTAGTTTAAAAGTCTCATTGTGTGTCAGCTGCCTACACCTAGCCCACAGGAAGCTAAGCACGGGGTACAGCTTTTACACAAAAAAAAAATAGAAGAGTTTATTGTCTTGGCAATATCAGTGATATAGGAGGCCTGTTTGCCTTACTATGCACTTTCTCTACATCAGGATTAACTAACTGCCATGGGCCAGCAAGTTTAGTCCTTGGGAAAAGCATCCAAAGAAAAAACTCTTAAATATTTTTCAGGGTTTCTAGGAAAAGGAGGTTTTTAGTCTCCACATGCAGAAGCTTTATAAACTTTGAAGAATCTTGCATTTCATTTTCCTCATTGTAGGCTCTGGCTACCTTTTAATAATTTCTTCTGACAAATTTTCATCTTCAGGAGAGCTGCTTTTCCTCTAATAGGACATGCACCGCTCACTTTCTGCTTTACAAATAGCTTGTGATAATATTTGCAGACACAGAAGATCAAACATCTGTTTTCCTTATGAGTTTGCTTTTGTTTCAGCACAAACTCTCTGAGAGCAGAACAGCAGCTACCATGTTTGCTGGCATAATACCTTGGGGCAGGTAATCTGTTGCCCTTACCAAGCAATCGACCACTGAGGCAGCAGCAACCAGCAAATTACTGAAGTTTTAGAAAAGTCATTTGCATAACAAGTGAACAGCTGTAGAATTTTCCCTTTATTTTTGTCTGCATGGCCCAAACAAGTGTTGTCCTGACATATTGCTAGTGTTCTGGAAAGGTCTGTCCTGGGAGATGTGACTTAGAGTACTCTGCAAGCGTCATGTTTGTTGCAAAGTTTTTAGCAGGTCATCATCACCAAGCAGTCCCAGGTAAATAGATGCCACCAA
>NW_010584675.1:504310-515472 GCF_000705375.1 Tinamus guttatus | reverse complement strand
GAAGCTGTGGAGATGGCACATCTTCTTGAGAAAGAGCAAATTGGCCAGCACAGACTCACCCTGGCTAGTGAGACGTTAGCAGACGTTTAATCCTCAACCTGTTGTGAGGTCTGTGTTTTGATTTAAGCACCAACTGGGTTCCTTTGCTAGCAAATGAACCTGCAGCAGCTCACCTTGTGTTTCGAGGTGTCCCAGTTGTGGACGAGCCGCGCGGGGATGAGGAAGGTGTCGTCCACGTGGCAGGTGCTGCAGTAGTACCAGCCGCTGTAGCTGCACACCTTGGCTTTCCCGTGGGACAGGCCTATGGAGCGCTGGCAGCCTGCAAAGAGAGGGGAAGAGACTGAGTCTGTACACCGTGCCAGAGGCGCACCATTGGAAAATAACTCCTAAGTTAACTGTTCGCCCACCTGGCACTTCTCTTTTTTAAACAACCAAAGTATTTCTCATTCCCTAGAGATAAAGGAACAAATGCCAATATTCTGTTGCTAGCATGGAAACAACATACACTGACTTTAGCAAGAAAAGCAGTTCAAAAAGCAAAGGCTCCTTAACAGTTCTCAAGAAATAAAGGCAAAAGAGGAGCTGCAAGAGGTCTTAACATCAGGCATTTGAAAGCCGCTGTCATCTGAAAACTGAAGCTAAATAGAAAACCCCAGACCAGAGAAGCACCGTGCCCTCGCTGCAGACAGCCAGGCTGTTTCCCCACATCCAGATGAATCAGCTGGGAATCCCTGGATTACCCTGTGCTTTACGAGGTTTTCCTGAAACTTTTTTCCACATCAGGATCACTGGTCTCTTCCCATCCCCTCCTGTTCAGGGTCCTGGGTGAAAAAACAAATGCAGGCTAAGGCTTCTCCTTGGTGTGGGAAGGACTGATGCAGGTTTAAGGCTTCTCCTTGGTGTGGGAAGGACTGATGCTGGTCTCTCCCTCGCCCGACTGTCTCTTCTCGTAGAACACGCAGAAAGGGCAGGGATCTCCCACCTCTGCCTTTCTCTCGACCATGGTTGAAATGGACCAAAAGGCTCGAGCAATATTAGAGCAGAGGGCTGGGAGACGCGCAGCACGATGGCTCTGAGCAACCTGCTTAGGAGGCAAGGCTGAAGATGTTCAGATGGCCGTAAAGAGATCTGTGTTATCAATATCTCTTTGACAGGGCACATGGTGGCATTTCTGCCGTCCTTCAAGTGCCAGTGTCCCCACAGGACACCCACAGACATGGACACAGTTAGCACCAAGCCCCACTTTGGTTAAACAGCGTTTTACAGGCCCAAGGGTGCTTCTGTCAGTGTGACTGGGTTTACTTACTGTAGTTACATATTTTATCCCAGAAAATGCATTTTTCCCAGTAGATTCCACTCTTATTTGAGGAGAGCTCACAGCGGCTCAGCTACTCTTAAGGTTAAATTGAACTCCTCCTCCTCTTGATCAGTTGATGCTGTCATGTTCCTGCTGCCCCAGACTAACCGGAATTATGTGACCATTGACTCTCAGCAACCCACACCATGGAAAGAAGTTTAATTTAATTTTTAAAATGCATTGATACATAAAGGTGAAGGGCTTGAGCCACTGAAGAGACACGAAAAGCTGCTCTGCGTGTCTGACGGGCCATCCTACCAGCCCTGGGAGATGCTCACAGAAAGTGCTTGCACTGGTGCTATGGAATCTGTGTTTTAGGAGCTCAGCAGAGGTAAATGTGGCCTCTCTGGAGGAAGAGAGAAACCAGCCCCCTTCCCTCCTCGCTGAAATGGAGCAAGGAAGCTCCGAAAGGGAAGATCCCCCTTCCCCAAGCTGAATGGGAGCAAGCTCTGAGCAGAGATCTGTGCTAGCACCGGCTCAGCAGGGCTCAGCCTCGCTGGGAGAGCTGCTCTCCATGCTTCTCCTCACGAGGTTTGTCTCCGCTCTCTCAGCACGACACCAGTGTCACACACCACAGCGCAGGGCCTCTTGATCTACACGCTGCCGCTCCCTCCTAGTGTCCTGGCTCCTACCAGCTAGAAGGAAGGCAAGAATGAGCTAAACTCCAATTCTTTAGGTTTGAAATGTCATCATTCTAAACCCAAAGCCTTCCCTTCAGGATATGTTTTACAAGAAAAAGACAGAAGTTCCTTCCCAAGCAACATGCACCCCTTACTCCATTCCTTCCCTGAACCTGCTTTTGTTCCCTAGCTCCTCAGTAACACATTTTTACACAGGGTATTTCCCATTCCTCTTCACATTCTCAAGTAGATCGTACTCTGCAAACCTACATAACGTTGTAAGGCTGAGATTTCTTTTAGATGAGAATGTGGCACCCACCTCATATTTTTCTTTAGCTTACAGGTTTTGCTGTTTGAAAATCACCATCTTTCCCATTCCTATCTGTTGTGATTCATAATGATGGTTATTTCTACAATCCTTTCAAATCAAGTTATCAAAGCACTGATTTTCTTTGATGTTATGCAGTTCAAAGTGATGTAGTGTGACAAACATATTCCTGTGGCATAGACCACTTATGCTACTTTGCTTTTTTAAGGTGGGGGGAAAAAAAGAGCGAGAAAGAGAGAAGGAAGAGGAGGAAGGAATAGCTCATGGCTTAACACCTTGGAAATCCTGTGCTTGGATGTTCAGGAACATAAACATCACATTTGCCAGAGAGGAAGGCATTGCCGGTTCCTTGCTTTAAACTCTTGGAAGTTCTTCCCATTGAAAGGAGTTCAGTTATAGCGAACCACCTCAGCATGATCAATAGAGCTTGGAGAACCATCCTTACCCAAAGGGTATCGGAGAGAAGCTATGTCTTAGACACACTGCTAGCAAAGCTAGGGAAGGAGCAATCCCAACCCTTTCATCAAAGGAAAGGCACCAAAACAGCCTTGGAATCAAGCAAGGCAAAGAGGGATTGGAAAAAGCAGCAGCCCCAAAGTACTGCTGGACACACCTGAACCTCTCTCAGCAGCTCCTCTGAGTGTGACTGGAGCTTCAGCACCTCCAGACACTAAAGTGGTACCCGAGAAGGGGTGAGGGCTGTAACAAGCCTCTCTCCTCAGCTTGAGCTGGGGACAAGGGATCCCGGGGAGGAGAACCCAGGACACATGGATACGACTCTTCAACCACCAAGGCAGTCACATACAATATATTTTTTAACCCAGACACCTATTTCTTTAAACTTTTAGCATGAAGAGATTGGAGTAGCTCCCCAGTGAAACAGAGAAAATGGAAGACCAAATTAGAATTAAGTACCCAACTGTTTTCCTTATCCAATAAAGTTCCTTGCTCAGTATCAGGAAAAAGCAACTCTCTCATGATTGTGTACAATAATTAAATTTGTGACAGATTAGCTTGGAAGCTAATTCATTTAGAAGCAACATAAAATACGGAGAAAAGATAATGACCCAGAGACTTCAAAAAGCTTTCAGCTTGATAAAGCCATGAAACAACCTAAGCAGAAGCACAGCAACAAATTTTCAGCGTCAAATCAGACGGGCAACATTTCTCTGGCTGCTCACCACAAACAGAACAAGACGTGAGAAGCACTCCAGTTTCAGGCAGCATTTTCTGCACATCTGCCTCAATTCACTCCACAGTCTTTTTCCACGGATAAACACAAAGCCACGAGGCAGACAGAGGCACTGAGACGCCAGCTGAGTCCCCAACATTTCTCATGCTACTCGTTTTCTGTACAACTTCCATTCTGTGAGGTGTTTACCCCCCTTATTTCCACCCTGGCTTGAGCTCACACCTACGCTTTGCCCCTTTTCCCAGCATTAGCTTTCTCGCAAGGAAATCCATTTTCTAAAGAAATTATCAGAACTTTTAAACCTCCAAACAAAGTCTGGTCCCCTACTCACCTTTGCCTGCTTTTCTGAGCTTCTTTTTTTTTTTTTTTTTTTTTTTTTGGAAAAAGTCAATATGGCTAATAGATTAAACACACACAATGTTCTCTGTTGAAGCCATGTGGGTTTGACCCTACCCAGTTGCAATTATTTAAGCAATATGTTAAATACTGTGACTATCTCTAGATTGTGACTGTCCTGCAGCCCACTGTGACTATCCTCTAGATTGGCTTCCCCATAAATCACAAAGGGTTCAGTGCTCCCCAATTCCCACTTCAGTCCCACCCAAGGACAGGTCCAACACTCCTGATTCAGGGAAAACTTTCTGACTATTAGAAGGAGCTCAGGATTAAGCCCTGAATTAACTTCTATCTTCCATTATTGCCGTTTAATGATACCACGCACGGCCCTGTCTTTGCTCTCTCTCGTCCTGGTGTTAGGACATGGTATGTAGACATATCTGTGCATACCCAACATTCTGCACGTTTGCATTATACCTATCCCTTATATAAGGCATGCTGCATACACACTGCAGGTGACAAGGCTATATTCTGCCTCTGTAATAAAACTAACAGTAATTAAGCCTGCAAATTTAACACTGAAAAGATATAAATGTCAAAAGCTAGTCTTGCACTTTGTGCACATTAAGAACAGAACTTCATAAATAAACCAGGGCTAGAAAATACTACCTGCGTGTCAAAGGATTGCAATGAAACCTTATTTTTGTGTACTTCTGGCTTTTCATTTGCTTGGATTTTCCCATTTGAATTTCACTAGGGTACTAATTTCACTAGGGTTTGCTTTTAAAGCTGAGAAGTGCCGAGATGCCGTTTTTCCCAGAGAACTTGCTCCAAGGGAGTTAGAAGCAGTGATAAAGAGACTTGCTTCACATGCAGTCCTAGTGTGTGAATCCTTTAGCACATCCCTTTGCTGGTGCATCCTTTCATTTCCCCCCGTTCCCAGGATGGGCAGCACGCTCTCCAGGCTGAGTTCTCCTTTCCCATTTTCTCCTCCATGCCCTCACAGGATCGGGATCCGCAGCAGCGGGTGCTTGGCGCTGCCTGGCCGAAGGGGACGGGCTCCTGCGCCCTGGCAGCAGTCAGGAATTGGTTGGGATGGGAGCTAGGAGCAAGCACGTAGCTCAAGGCTCATTAATTATCGTAGCCCCTATAGCTATTTACATCCAGGCTTGGCTTTCTCTCCTGGAAGGTAGGCAGGAGGGCTCGGCTGTGGCCAGGTGAGAAGGCAGGTCCTGATGCTGCCTGGAGGATGCTGCACTTGCAAAGCTGCTTCTGAAGGGGACACAGAGGGCAAACCAAGCGGGGGAATGGGGAGGGGAGCCCCACAAAGGCTGCAAAGAGAAGGAGGGGAGGGGAAAAATAATAATAATTAAAAAAAAAAAAAGAGGGTCCCCATCAGGTCCTGGCAAGAGCCTCCCCGGCAGAGGTGCTTTGTCACTCCATTAGCCAAGGCAGCAGGGGTCTGCAGGAAGGGGGGCAGCGCCAGAGACAACGGGCTGCCCTCTTGTATTGCTATTTAATCACTTTTCCTAAATAAATAAAGCAGCCCTGAGGTGCTGTCATGTCAAGGGAATTTATAACAAAACAAAAAAGCCCTCCATTTTTTCACTGGTCATTCCTTTTCCTTCCCTCCCAGCCTTGCAGGACTAGAGAGGGTTATTACTGTAGCCTTAAGTTCCATCTTTGTGTTGCTTGCCTTTGATTCCCACTCGGACCTTGCCACTTTCTGGCACTAATTTGTCAGGCCGAACAAAGGAGGGATTTGTACCTCCTGTAAGGTCTCAATTAGGAAAAGCTTCTGCAGTATTATGTGCCATTGGGACAGGACACAAAGACAGTAATTACAGGAATTTGCACTAAATGGCTGAAGAATTCACAGCAAAACTTTTCTTCCTCCCTCCTCCTCCCCGTTTCCCCCTTTTCCAAGCTTTCCCCTCCCAGAAGCCCTGGAGAAAAGGACTCTCAATGCCTGCAAGATGTAATTACGAGCAGCAGGCCCCTTGGGTTAAACAGCAGCCCGTGCAGGGGAGGAGCACAAGCTCCTGCAGGGAGCAAGGCACGAGGAGGGCACCTCAGCTGGCTGCTGGGCCTCCTCAGCACCAGCTTTTCCCAGATATAACTGCGATTTTCCCGGGTACAACTGGGATTATTCACTCATTTGTACTGCGGGAACAGCTACGAGTTTCAGTTCAGGCTTGAGGACTTTGGAGGAGATCGTTGGCAATGCTCACTCGAAACTCTCCTGCATCTCAGGTAGAGCATGGAAGAAAATGACAAAAATCTTTCTCCACTGAATTTTGGGTGAAAAGAAATAAGGAGAAAGGAATAAAGTTTGAACGGACATTTCCTACCCCAAGGCTGTTAATTCTGCTGGAGTTGCCCAAAGCCAACCTGCTGGGTAATGCACCAGGCTCGGTCCATCTTGGGGACTTCTGTCTGACCTGTTCCCAGTCTCACTGCTGCTTTCGTTCTCACAGCTACTATTAAAGACAAGGATTTTTGTCTTTGCCCCTCTTTTCTGCACAGCAGACATGTTTTTAAAGCACTCAGGTACCTGGTGGTGCTGAGGCCATCACAGCTATGGGCTAGGTCAACATTCAAATGAACTGAGGTTCTGGTTAAGAACAGTTAGATGCAGCTGCTTCAGGCCATGATCAGCTCTGCCTCAAGAGAAGGAATAAGCAGCTAAGGCCATGCCTGAACCCTAGGGCCAGAGCCCACAACAGCACTTCAGCAAGCACTGACACGCGTGGAGCAGGCTCCCCAGGAGGTTTGCAGATGAACTTGGACTCCAAAAAGGACAGGAGACAGAAATAAAAGGAAACAAACATGCCTGAAACCAGAAAGCTGTAGTAATCAAAACGCAAACCCCGTTGATTCTGGAGCAAGCACAGATCTCTTACCTGTTTGCTACTCAAACACCTCTGACTTCTCATACATCTCATAGGCTTTTCTCCCTATTTTAGAGAGCAAGACAGGCTAACCTGCCAAGGTGCCCCTGGCTGGAGATGAAGGAAGGGAGCAGCTCTGCGCTGCTACAGTGCATGCGAGTTCTTCCAAGGGCTTTTTCCGCCCTTTTCCTGGACAAGGGGAGTAGGGGCCAGTTCTGCAGTTCAGTTGCTTACCTGCACACTTGAAACTCTGAACTGTGAGCCCTCTCTCCAGCGTCAACGTGGTCAGGATGCTCAGGAAGCTGGTGGTCACCGACTGCCGCTTGCTCTTTCTCAAGTCCCTTCTGAAAGGCCGGTCTCCAGGTTTGTTCCTGAGCGTGACTTGCAGGTCCTGGCCCAAGCTTCTGGCCCCCAGCCCCTCCATCCACTCCTGGGCTCTCTGACGGGTCTCCGCGCGGAGCCGGAGGACGTCTTGAGGAAAAATGACCTGAAAGCAAGAGTCACAGCCATCCTGCATGTCCGTCTGGACTGACAGGCACACAGCGACGTTGTAGCTCAGCAGAGGGTCCTCATCAAGCCGACCCGGCTGGAATGCCATGAGATAAGATCTATTCAAGACAAAAGTAAATGCCTTCCAGTTATTCTGGACAGTCAACCTATAGAGAGTCCCTGATTTGAGAATATTTTGGTACTCTTTAGTATTTTCAGTCAAATTCATGGAGAGAAAAAGCTCCATGGGCTTCTCCAGCAATCCGTTGGTTTGAGGAAGGTCGCTGTTGTCGTCAGGCTTTGGCACATTCTCCAGCTTCTCCTGCTGCCTCCCAAAAGCCGGCGCAGAGGCACGCGCCGCTTCCCACAGCTTCTGCCCCCAGTCCAAGGCCTCCCAGGAGGACCCTGCCTTCAGCTGCAGCTGCGAGCTGTCCGACAGCAGAGCGTCCACCACGTTGGCTTCCACGCTCCCCGTGACAGTGACTCTCTGAAAGCGCGCGAGCGGATACACCGTGGGAAGGGTCTGGTTGCCGCTGCTGTCCAGGCGGTACACGCAGAGTTCGTATGGGGAGAGCTCAGCGTAACAGCTCTGCCAGTAGCTGTCATTGTCCCTGCGGATTTCTAAGTATCCCTTCTTCAGGATATTTGGAAATGTTGGCTTGTGTTCTGGAAGACCAAATGAAGACAAAGTGAAAACGTGGCTGTTAGTTCTTTTTAAATGAATTGTTTCTCACTGTTAGGTCATTTAGGTTTATACATCTCTCCTCACAATACATATGTTTTGAGTATACAAATCACTGAAATAACCTCCATCCATTCGGCTATATCTATATTCATGAAATGCACGCACCTTTGAGTATACACTTGAGTCAAGAAAAGTATAGCACTGCTTTATCCAGAAATGCCAGAACACTTTGCAAGGAAACAGACGTACAGAGAAACAAACCCATTTTCCTGGGATTAGCCCAGAGGATAGAGCCGGTGTTCCAGATCAGAAGAATCCAGTATTATCAAGTAAAACAAGAGTGGCGACCCCAAAATGCTAAATCCTGCACAAAAGTGACCAGTTTAGCTCTATACCGTTGCCTGGATGTCTCTCTCACAGTGCCTCTATCTTTGATAGCATTTTACACCCTTTCATACTCATGTAACAGACTTACCAAGATACAGGGAGTGCAGAAGTGCTTCCAATGACAGGAGCTTCTCACGGCACTTCGGCAAGACCCAAGACCAGAACATATTGCCTAGCTCCGTTTACCAGAAAGGAGTTTTGTTTATTTAGGAGAAACAAGCTTAGGATGAGCAGAGACAAACAGCTCATTTATTTATTTTTAAAAGGAGGCTGCCCAGTCTCAGACACACGTTAAATGCCTCAGTATTTTGAATGCTTTGGATCAGGCCCTTTCAAAAAAATCCTGGCCGAAGGTGAAATCAAGAGGAATTTGTTTTGAGAAAATCCTCTGGGCATCAAAACAGTAAGAATTTAACCTCAGCTATCAAAAGAATTTCTGAATTTTTAAAAAGGTTTCAGCGCAAAATTGTTTCCAATCTAATCTGCATCACTTCAGCCTCTGTTAACGCACGTGAACATTATATTTTCACCCCGGGGCTGGACATGTGGCTTTATATATAATATAACTACAGAGGAAATCACTGTTATGCTCTAATGACAAATTTAATTCTTGGCATCCCAAAGCAACCCAGCTCTGAAACAATTCTTGCTCCTTTTTGACTTCTACTTCACCTTCCTTGCAAGGGAACTTGTGATAGGCTTTGAATTAACAACATAGGTTTTGAGTTAACAGAATTAACAGAGAAATTCCAGCTTGCAGCTGCCCATCACCCATGGAGCTTTCTGTTCCCAAAGCAGGAACATGGGAACCGCTTGGGAAGGGCTCTTGAAACACTGCCTGGCACAACCCAGCCAAGCCACAACCAGCATCCGCTGGCCTTAAGGCACCGCAGCAAATCCGGAGCTGCTTCGGCCTGTGGTTTCTACCCTCAGGCTGACGACGTTCCAAAGAGGGATGGGGTAGACAGTGGCACAAAAATATTCCTGGCTGGAAAGCACCTTGTAGATGATGGGCAGGGTTTGGTGTATGGGCAGGGGGACAACTAAGAGCAGAAAGTCCTGGCTAGCTCCTCAGTGAAGACCAGCTTTAAATATTTACAGGAATTAGGTAGTCACGTCTCAGTCAAAAGCATACAGGAGAATTAACATACAGTGTTGCTACACTTAGTGTGAACAGGCAGTGAAAAACATGGGGAAGGAGGCTGTGTTCCACCCACACTCGCAGCAAAGAGGACACCTTTCAGGTCTCCAGGGCAGGGGTTTTGCTTAGACAGCCTGTCCTCAGCTTCCCCACTTAGCCCGCACGTACCCCCAATGGAGGCTGTATTTAACATCATGTTTAAAACACTCTGCACTTTACCTACAATGATTTCCTGCAGGGATCATAAAAAGGCATAATAATAATTAAAAAAAAAATCATTACTTTGACACTAGGTCTGAAAAGGTTCAAAAGAAGTCGATGTAACTATCCCTTGCAGACAAATAAGCTACTCAAGTGTATTTTGTCTAAATGTGAAAACTGAAAGCCCACTCTAAATCTTAAAATGGCCGAGAAAAAGCATGCTTTCCTACCTCAAATGGATAGATACACACAGAGGCGCACACACACACACTAAAAGGGAGCCAATTTTGTTTCCCATACATCTCTGGCCTGACATTCATTAGTATTTCTGTGCTAACTCAAAAGCCATTAATTTCTCTGAAACCCACACTAATCCCTTTGTAGTGCAGATAATGGACAGCCATTCTAGAGTCATCTTCCTTTGCTATTAATCCAATCAGGGAGGCAGTGCTGCCGCGGCTCCCTCGCTTCCATCAGGTACGGATGACAGTTCAGGCTCCCCGTGATAAGTCCCACTCGTGGCCTTCCCCGGGCCCCTTTTGCCAGCGTGCAGACTTGCCTCCTTTGGTGGGTTAGGGGGAAAACAACCCTCCAGGCCCTGCGGAGGGGCCCCCTGCTCCCTGTTTCTGTCAAGCTCTTGCGACTTGGCCCTGTGATTCCCGCTCCACGCAGGACAAAACCAGCAGATAACTTGGTTAATATCCAGATATCTCATGCTGTTTAGGCAAGGCTGGCAGAGAGGGGTTGAATCCATACACATTCGTGCACCAAACACACACACCTTGCAACCCTCTCCTGCTTTAGCTCCTCAACGTGCCCTGTGCTAGATAATACCTTTCCACTCAGATACTAAGTGCTCCCTTTCCCTCCATCCACCTTCCAGGGAGAAACAGCATCTTTTTTTCCTCCCTGCAGAGAGAGGCAGAGTGAATTGAAGAAGTGAAAATAAAAAAAAAAAAAAAAAGGGGGGGGGGGGAAATAATCAGAGTAAATGGCCTACGTCTGAGCCATTTGGAGTTATAATTCCAAGAGAGGAGGGGGAAGGAGGCAGCGGGAACAAAGGGGGATGCAGCAGCTGAGGATGGGCCATGTGTTCCCACTGCTTCTGCCCTCTTTCTTGGGAGCTCCCGCCGCGTCCTGAGCATCCCAAGCAGGGCACCGAGCAGCTCAGGAGCTAACCAGCACTGCAAATGCCTTTCCAGCACCTGCAGATCTCTCTTGTTGAGCAGTTGGCTGTACTTACATCCCCATTGGTAAGGCAGGAAAACTCGCTCGCCGCCCCTGCAACATTCCCAGGAAGAGCAAGCAGCCAAGCACAGAAGCAGAGCCGCTCGCTCCGGAGGGCTTTCCCTCTTGCCTCCTCCTGTGCCGAGCGGCGGCTCTCCCGCTGCTGCGCCGGGAGCGGGGTGCCTTTACCTGCAGTTACCCCCGGGAGCGGGGTGCCTTTAGCTGCAGTTACCCTCAGGAGCGGGGTGCCTTCACCTGCAGTTACCCCCGGGAGCGGGGTGCTTTCACCTGCAGTTACCCTCGGGAGC
>NW_010584675.1:444157-492203 GCF_000705375.1 Tinamus guttatus | reverse complement strand
GCGGCGTTCCGGGGGCGGCCTGAGGCGGAGGCGACGCGCGGGGCCGCGCTGCGGCGGAGGCGCGTCGGGAAGAGCCGCCACCGCTTCAGGGCGGGAGGAGGGCACTGCCGGCCCTTTCTAAATGCTACTTTTAAACCCGCAATCCAGCATCTTCCTCAGAACAGGCAGCTCTGAATCTCCCTCCCTTAGTCCGGGGGGAGGATGTCTCTTCCTGCAGTTTGTGGGGTGGTAGAAACTCTAAGTGCCCAACCTTACTCCAAAAGGTTGACTCCAAAGCTGCAGCGCTGCAGCCTGTAATTCTGAACAGTTGTGAACCTCAAAGATTGTTGCTGTGATATTTAAGAGTCCAGCTTCCCGATGCAGCAGCTTTAATTGTTTTAAATGTTTTGTCACTCACCAACATGAAATCACGGGGTGTTTCAAGCAGGATATGCTGGTGAAAGAGGCAGTTGGTGGCGGCTATCCAGCCAAACCATCCACCTTTGCCCACCTTGCCCCTCAGCCACCTGCCCGTGGACTGCACACAACGCTGCACAGAGCCATATGGCGACCAGCAGATCCTGCCCTGCATGGCCACACAATGAAAATCATCATCCTTCCACCTGAAAGACTCAAATCCACACTTTTTCTTAGCTTTTAGA
Organism: Tinamus guttatus; assembly: GCF_000705375.1. The sequence goes on along the minus strand of NW_010584675.1, from coordinate 491,562 downwards.
TTGAGGCTGTGGAAACATTTAGTCAGTACCAAAAGAGGGGAACCGGCTCTGTGTTAGCCCTAGGAGGATAAAAGCAGGAGCTTAGCTGCGTTCCTCATGCGAGAGCTTGCAGGAACAAGTGCCCTTTAGATGTGAACATCTCCTGCACGTACTTGTAGACCCCTGTCACAGAAAAACAGATCCTTGCACTGTTTATGCCAGAGCTGGGCTCCTTGCGATAATAATCTAAATATCTTCCTCTTAAACTGGAAAATTCTCACAGAACTGTTTGGGCAGATCCTCAGCTGGCATTATGCAGAATCATTGAATCATATAATCATTATGGTTGGAAAAGACCTTCAAGATCATTGAGTCCTGCAAGCCCTTTGACACCATGCCCTAAGTGCCTCACTACACATTTCTGGAACACTGCTAGGGATGGTGACTCCATCACTTCCCTGGGCAGCCTGTTCCAACGCTTGACCACCCTTTCCAGTCTCACTACAGCCTCCTTTCAGGTAGTTGTAGAGAGTGATATGGGCTCCTTGGAGTTCTTCTCCACACTAAATAACCGCAGCTCCCTCAGCCGCCCCTCATAAGGTCTGTGCTCCAGCCCCTTCACCAGCTTTGTTGCCCTTCTTTGAACACACTCCAGCACCTCAATGTCCTTCTTGCAGTGAGGGGTCCAAAACTGAACACAGTATCTGAGGGGCTGCCTCACTAATGCCGAGTACAGGGGGATGATCACTTCTCTGCTCCTGCTGGCTACCCTGTTCCTGACACCAGCCAGGAGGGCATTGGCCTTCTTGGCCACCTGGGCTCACTGCTGGCTCATGCTCAGCCTCCTGTCGACCATCACCCCCCAGATCCTTTTCTGCCGCGCAGGTCTCCACCATTCTGCCCCAGACCTGTAGTGCTGCATGGACTTGTTGTGACCCAAGTGCAGGACGCAGCACTTGGCCTTGTTGAACCTCATACAGTCGGTCTCAGCCCATCAATCCAGCCTGTCCAGATCCCTTTGTAGAGCTTTCCTACCCTCATGCAGATCAACTCTTCCTCCCAGCTTGGTGTCATCTGCAAATGTGCTGAGGGGGCACTCATTCTCCTCATCCAGATAATCAATAGAGATATTAAAGAGAACTGGCCCAAACACTGGACCCCAGGGAGCACCGCTCGTGACCTGTGGCCAGCTGGATTTAACTCCCTTCACCATCACTCTCTGGGCCTGACCGTCCAGACACTTTTTCACCCAGTGAAGAGTACATTTGTCTAAGACATGTCTAAGACCAGTTTTCCTGGACCTCTTTGCTCTTCAGGACCGTCTCCCAAGGCATTTTCCCAACCAATGTCCTAGATAGTCCAAAGCTTGCTTTCTGGAAGTTCAACGGAGATTTTTTGCTAACACTCCTCCTGATTTCACAGAGAATTGAAAACTCTGTCATTTCATGCTCACTATCCCCAAGATGACCTCTGACCACATCTCCCACCCCTCCTCTGTCCAGCAGTGCTCCTCTGCTGGTAGGCTCACTTACCAGCTGTGATAGGAAGTTATCTTCCATGCACTCCATGAACCTCCTAGACTGTTTTCTAGAATAAGAAAGAGGCCTTATTCTATTTCCAACAAACATTTGGTAGGTTAAAGACCCCCATGGGAACAAGGGCTGCCGGTCATGAGACTTTTGCCAGCAGTCTGTAGAATGCCTCATCTGTCTCTTCATCCTGCGTGGGTGGCCTATAGCAGATTCCCACCAGGATATCAGCCTTGTTGGCTCTCCCCCTGCTCCTGACCCATAAGCACTCGACTTTTCCATCACCCATGTAGAGCTCCATGCAATCAAAGCACTCCCTAACATACAGCGCTACCCCACCTCCTTCCTTTCCTTGCCTGCCCCTTCTGAAGAGCCTGGAGCCATCCGTTGCAGTGCTCCAGGCCTGATAGTGGTCCCACCACATTTCAGTGATGGCAGTTACATTTTCCTGAGGCGCCATGGCCTCGAGCTCCTCCTGTTCATTGCCCATGCTGTGTACATGGACTTCAGTTGGGCTACTGAGCTCTCCCCCAACCCTGGCATGCTGCCCCTAGGCTCATGCCTAGTTACCCCAGTTTTATCCTCCTCATAGCTTGTTTAAAGCCCTCTCAATGAGCCTAGGAGCAATGCCAATTCATCGTGACCATGGACAGACTTGCCAGTTCACACCAGCCGAGCGCCAGACCCACTGTCTTTCCCTGCTGCCTCTGAAGAAGGAGCCTTTTTTCACACATTTTAATTACTGACTCCCTACACAGAAGCTATTTCCTCACAGAAAGGCCGTTAACTGGCGTGTTCAGCACAAGATGAAACCTCTCCGATAATTGTTCCTTGAGTTCATGTTTGTGAAAACAAATATCATCAGATGATTAAATTAAACACCACGACAAGCCCAACTATACACTATTTTCACTTATCATGCAGAAAGAGAGATCAAAGAGAAGGGCTCAGGTAGAATAACTCCAACTCCTACAAGTTTGGTGATAGCTACCTATTGAACGCACTAATTAGCTTCCTACGTGGTGTATGGGGCCTGGAAAAATCAACCCTCCCTCAATAGGCTGGTATAGCCATTTTCATGCTCTTTAATCAACTGGATGCAGAGGGATGGCTGTCACCTCATTGCTGCACGCCGTAAGGAAGCAGCACGGACCATTGCAGGTGTTGGAAACCATTAGGCCTCCGTCCCCTCCAGTGACTTGCATGGGTGTGAGAGGAGCTGGTCCAGGGAACATGAGTGGAGGCTGGACAAGACACTCTCCAGCCCTGCAGAGGTTCTGCCTTGCAGCTCTTCCCTCCTGAAAGCCACTGTCCCTTACAGCGAGCAGAAAAGCCCAGCTCTGCAGCGAGAGGCAACACGGCTCTCCATCTCCTTGGCTCAGACGCTGCTTAAACAGGGAGGCTGCCTCCGAGAGGGAGCTTCGCCCAGGCGCTCCCCTGCTTTGCTTTCTTGTGTCCTGGCGGGTAAAAGGGGTGAGCAAAGCAGTGGGCAAATGTAGCCCTGGTTCCCACTGCAAGCTCCCCATGCTCCCTGCAAGCACACACAACCACACAGCCAGAAAGCCCTGCTATTCTTCTGCTAATGGGATTGGCACCGCTTAAAGCAGTCTGCGAGGGTATTGTCTGCAACCACAGCAAGAGAAACATTATTCAAAGGCCATTCAGGCCCCAAAAGAAGCGGCAGAGCAGAGTAATTATCGGAGACTCTCCATTAACGAGGGCATCTTTGCTCTTTGTCTGTGTTGGTTTAATAAGGGCCACTAATGGGGCCGGGGGAGGGGCCCGCTAATGCTTCTAAACAAACCTCCTTTCCTCCCCCCGGCCGCCCCGTGAGGAGAGCCGCCCTGATGGGCGCTGACAGCCCGGCTCCCTGTTGCCATATTGCAGAGTGACCTTCGGGAAAACTTAGTGTGAACCCGGCGGCTTTCAGCCCATCCCCGCGGGGCCGCCAGGAGCATCGTTTGGGTGGCTGTTCTCTTTTTAGCCTTTCCATATTTCCCAGTGCTCGCCCGGGCCTTCTTGCACACCCCCTGCCTGGCCTCTCTCATGTCATCCTGTGACCTCTCATGGCTGGACTCAACAGCACTGAGTGGCAGTAATGAGGGACGACAGTGCAGATTAAGTTCTCGCAGCAAAACCTGGGGCTGCTGTCCGTTATCCCGCAGCTACATCTGGGAGATGCTGCTGGGAAGGCAAGACTGGAGAATGCAGGTGGGGATCTAGGCACCGTCCAGTGCATCCTACCGCTGGCTCCAGGTGCTTTTGTGGTGATGGAGAGGTGGATGGGGCTAAAAACCAGCGTAAGCCTCTTTCCTGAGAGCCTTCGGAGCCATTCTCAGAGGTGCACATCCAAATTCAGCGAGCAGACTGTCCCCATCTTCAAACACTGGTTTTTACCCTCGGAAGCATTTCGCGGTATTGCAGCGAGGCACATACCGGCCACCTAAACAATAAAATAGGGACAAGAGGTCTCAGGACTTCTCTACAAAGGGGAGTGTTCAAGGAGTGCTCTGTAATGACACACATATGTCTAAGTAATAAACCAAGAGAATGATACTGTCCTTTTCACTATAAGGTAAAATGCACTCTGGAAATAAGGCTGAGTATTGCAAGACTCGGTTTTAGTCAGAGTAAAATAGAGTAAAGGAAAAAGTTCCCACAAGTTTGTGCAGGTGGATGGCAGGGACAAAGCAATATCCGCATACAGCAAACCTGAGAGCACCTGACATCGGTGCTGCCTCCCTTGCTTTGAGGAACATTTTTTAGATGGGGTGTGGGAGGAGAGATTTATCTACACAGGTACCCACACAGCCCTCTCCACCTTGGTAAATGGCCTAGTGCTAAACATTTATCACAAGCAGATGAATAAAAATACACAATATGGAAAACAGGCAAAAATGTGGAAACTCTTTGGTGTTTAAACCATAAAGCTCAGGTTTAAAGCAACACATTCCACTCACCGTTGCTTTCTGAGAGCTTGACAGTTTTGCAGTTTTCATGATATCAGGATGTTTCTTTCAATGTTTCACCAGTAGCTGCATCTTTGGTAACAAAATCTCTTTCCAGGTGCCTCTCTGGCTCATCTCTATGGGACCAAAACATCTCCAAACAAACCTGCCTGCAAGTCAAAGAGAGCGCAATCACCCTTTTCACATAGAGAACTAAATCATGAGGAAATTAAATGACAATACCTGAGGTCGTTCTTGCCCTGGTGCAGCTAGGAAGAGGACACAGTTCTTTCCCCAGACTCTTAGTGTTTGGGATCAGGGGTATTCTATCACCATATTTTGAAATATCTGAAGGATTACACTCCTATAAAAGAAAATAATTCATATTTTCATTCTTCATGTTAAGCACAGTTTCTGTTTGCCTTTCACAGTTTCTTTTTAAAAAAGAATTATCATACACATATAGGGTAAATAGCTTTGCCTATGGATTTTGTAATCTAAATTAGAAGGTAATAAATACTTGCAGAAGACAGTGGATTGCTAGAAGCACATGACCTTTGACACATGCCGGTATTTTATTATAAATATCCTTCCCCGCCACCAGCAGATAACATAGACAGGCTTTGTTGAAAACGTGCATTTTTAAGAAGAGACTTGAACAAAAGCAAATATGAACTCAGAATGGGAGAGGATTTAGTGAGCGTCCAAGGCAAGGGTAAATGGAGAAATGCAAAAAGAAAGAGGTTGTTTAAGGCCCAGAAAACGTGGGTACCACAGAAAAAGCAGTTGCGGCCCAAGGGCTGGACAAAGACATTTGTCGTCAAAACAGGGAGATTTGAAACCTGCCATGAAGGAAAGCCATCTGAGAAGCTGGAGCACGACAAGCTGAAATCACATGTTCCTGTGCTGGAGGAGAGCAAAGTTCTTGGCAACAGTGGAGATCAGATGGGTGAGGAGAGGGCCCATGCATCTGATTCAGGGAACTTTAGCCTTGGTACCACAGCTGAAGGTGAGACAGAAGGCTTTGGAGGAAGAAGACCAGCCTGAAAATCACCAGTGTAAAGCAATTTTTTTGGGCAAGTCTCCTTCCAAATCATCCTCCTTGAGGTAAGCTTCCTGCAGGGAACAGGTAGAGACTCCACTGACCCCGTGATTTGTTAGCACAGTATTCAGACCTGAAAGCCAACACTGACATTTTTTTTTCTCATTTTTTTTCTCATTTTTTTATATTCATTCTGATAATATTTTGGTAACAGCCAATGAGTCTAAGTAGTTTCTTCTAAGTTGCTCTTCACTCTACTGCTGTTATCCTGTCACACTTGAAATAAATTGCCCAAGAGAAGTTTGATTTGAAGCCCCACAAAGCAATGAACAGTTCTGCATTGGCCGTGCAGCTTTGGGTTGTGCTCTCTGTTGTGTTTTAGCTCATTAATGCAGATTTGAACCATTTTTCAGTTGTATCTGTGCCTTGAAACTCAGGAAAAAATAAACAGGAATAAAAGATGTCGTTGCAGAAAATCAGTTGTGTATTTATTTGCAGACTGCTGTGATCAGACAACATATTGAAACATGGGACAGGAAGCAGTCATTAATCTCTGCAAGCACAGTCTGGTTTAGGTGAGTATCACCCCCCTGCTTTGCCCCTGCGTCCTTACACCTCTTCGTTCTCTAAAAAAACTTGCTTTTACTTTACCAGCTTAGAACATGCCCTGGACTGGCAACTCATTACACCTGCCCGCTTGTCCCCACCAGAACAGGGGCAGCAGCCCAGGCAGCACTGTTGGGAAAGGCTAAGAGGAGGGGAGGCCAGATTAGAGCACTGCCTGCGGTTCCTCAGCCTGTGTTGGTTCAGTGCAGCTTGCAGCTTCTCAAGCTTCCTGGCCACCAACCTGGTTCCGACCTTAGGGCTCTGCTCACTCTCCCTGAGAAGCCTCGGACAGGGCAGCCAACGGGGACATCTCCAGCCTGCACGCGGCTCGATGCAGAGATCCCCCAGGCAGCACCAATCCTGACGGATCTGAGAATGGGAGCACTTCTGACACCTCAGGGCAGTGCAGCACCCAGCTCACCTACCTGCGGCGCTGTGCTGACGGCCGCCCGTGTCCCCTGTCCGCGCTGGTCCCCCGGCAAGCAGCACAACCATGGGGAGCCTCCAGCCAGCGCAGGGGTCTCTCACAAGCTACTGCCTGGTTGTAGTGCAGAAACAACCTATGTGACTTCCAGCCCAGGCAGCAACGCCGACGGGAAGGCAAGGGAGGAGCTGCAGTGAGATCAGTGAGCAGCCGCTACATGGCACTGACTTCCAGTCCTAACCCTCCTGGGACGGTTTGCATGGAGGCACCTGAAACCAACCCCATTTCCGACATGTAAAATGTCTGGGATGGCAGAGCTCTCACGAGAGTAACCCGCTGAATTTGAACCGTCTCTATCAGCTGGCATGTTTTTAATCAGCACCAGGAACTTGCACTTGTTTTCTCCTCAGAGTAGGAGTTACGGACTGACCTGTGGTGTCCTTCTCTGAACTCCTCTGCAGTGACTATTCAGCTTAACGCTGGGCTAATCAGCACAGAGCATCTGGAGGAAAGCAGCAGAACTGGGTTCGGCTGCCTTGGGGAGGTCTCAGGCTGCTGTTGTAGCTCCTCGGGCACAGCTGCACTTGGATACAAGCTAGAGCAGTCCCAAGGTCCTCCCACTCGGCAGCACAAGGAGTGAGGACATAAACATGACCCACAAGTACCTTGCAACACCTATACAAATACTGTCCTTAGTGCTTAAATCCTCACGTATCCGCTCTTGTCCTCATGTCCACAGTATACCCAGCAACATGGCCAAACGTTTTGTAAATCCTGAATACTGCTATAGTAGTCTCAGTTTTTTATCTCTGCTTCGGTTATTGGGGAACAAATCCAATAAATAAATAAATAAAAATCAATAAATACAAAAGATAGACAGACACAAAAGGAAGACAGATAAATAAAAATCATGCCATTGGTGTCCATGAGGAAGAACATGGGTAGCAATGAACATGATGTGGTCAGAGGACTCTTCATGGTGCCATCTATAAGAGAGCAAATAATGGCATTTCTTGGTACTGCATCCCTTAAGAGTAAGGACCACACGACCCAGCTTTACACAGTTGTGCTGCAAGGGATATAGGAGACAAACTTCAGTCTTCTGCGCTCAGATACTTCCTAAAATCATCTCTTTCAGACACTAGACTGTGTTCCCATAGCAATCATCAACACTTAATACAGGGAAAACTGTGGTCCTTAAAGCTTAGGTGACCACAGAGCCCACATGATGCCTTCCCATCCTCAGCACTTCCCAAGAGTCCTGTTGCATGGCTTCCTGAACAGCATGTTCCAGGGAGAGAATATGTTTCTGGCTAAAATATCCCACCGATTTTCTCCTGTTATGGCTTGCATTTAATAATTGTGTCACATGTAGTGTCCCCTGGTCTCTGTGCTCCTTCAACCTGGTATATTGTACTCGAGGGTGAAGACTCCCAGCTACACTCCCACTGGCCTGACAGTGCCTGGAAGCCCCACGGGGAGATATCCCTCTCCCCCTGACGTGGAGGTAAAAAGAAGAATCACGGCACAACTCGTCTCACTCCAGAACTGGAAAGGGTCAAAGAATCCTCACTTCCCATCCAGTGGTATCGTACTTGTTTATCTCACATTAAACACTTCACATTTAGGATAAACTAAGTTAGAAGAAGAATAGTTCAGCTGTATGGGCACGAGCTATCAAAAGACAGCTCTGTTCATGCAAATGTGCTGATGTCTCTGTGCATCACTGCCCTCTCCTGGGCAGCACTGCACAACCCCAGGACCCCAGGCCAAACCTCAGCAGAGCAGTTAGTTACTTGTGTTTACTTCAGGCAAGGAAGCAATCCACTCACTGCTGCACTGACACCTTCCGAAACCTCACTGAGCATCACGGGGACTGCTGAGCTGTTCCTAAAGGACTAAAGATTTGTTAAAATATAATTAAGCAGGATACTTAGGATAACTAGGATTAGAAGTCTACATCTCAAGTGCTCTGAGCTATTAAATGGCTGTAATGCAAATTAAATTTGCTTTGATTATGTAAGTCTGTCTCAGCTACAACATTTAAGTCCTCCTTGTTACAATGACAGATTCTTAGCGCAGAAAACAAGGAGGTGGCAAAAAAGCAAACCACAACAAGCAGCCATCATGTTTCACTGTCACCCCGTGCTCTCAAGTCTCCTGGGTTCATCTGAGGTTGCCTTTGGAATACTTTCCTGTGCAAACATACAGGCTCTATTTGCATACACATATTCATGTGCATTCTTATATGCACTCTTGTCTCTGACCAAACCCCTGCACGTAGCCATACTCTGCCACACACCTACATGGGGAAAGAAATGAGCAAAGACCACACTCAGTGAGCTCTGCTACAAAGCACCCCCCAGGGAAACTCTATGTAAGTTTTGTCCATCCAGCAGCTGCCCCAGTCTGGTGCCCACCTGGAGTCTCTATGGCAGATACAGGCTGAAAGCTGCAGCACAACGCAGTGTTCCCTGTGTTGCAGCCTCAAATATATTATTGGGGATAAGTGGGTTTATTTCCTCGCAGGAAGCTGTGAAAATAAACCCTGCAATGACAGAGAGGTGCTCAGATGGCAAAGAAATTGGGGCTACAGCTTTTAATTATCCGAGCGTCTCTGAGCCATACATGTAATTTCTGACAGAGAAATCCAGCCCTTTAGCTTTGCCAGTGATGGAAAAAGGTGCATTACAGCCACCAGTGCCACTTCCCATCTGTGTTATCTCAAGAATTGTTCAGTATATTATGCTTTACTCTGAATGTTCAAGCTATGAGCTCCCTCTAGTATTGCAAAAGGATTAATGCAGTCAGTACCTTTGCCATGCTACCAGAAGGGAGAGTAAATGTAAAGCAAGCATCAAGCTGCTAAAAATCCTTCCTTTTCGGAACTACACCAACTACAATCAGTTGTCATCAGTGAACTCCCACCTTTACTTTCTTTTGCTGCTCTGGGAAGGTTGCTTGCTCACTCTCTCTCTAAGTTTTTTGATGTAATGTGGAGACAGATAGAAAAAGTAGGGCTCATGTCCACCTTGTGTTTAACCCTTGCTCTCTCTCCTGCTGGATGTTGGGATGAGGGCTGCATCCTCTGCCAGCACCATGCAGATTTGTAGCAGTTGCCTAAGCAGCGGAAACTCGAGTGTCTCTTGCGTGACCCTGGAGATGACAGAAAATTCTCAGCAGTAGACAGGCAGAGGAAAAGTGGAGTCTTAAAGACACAAACATTAAGTCCCCTGCCACCACTCCAGAAAATCTAGTAAAAGCTACCAGAAATGTTGGAAGACATTCTGGGTGCTTCAATGACTGCTAATTCCCCAATCCCTTCTGACACTGCTTGTTGCTATATAACCGATCATGATCCAGACTAGAACTTCAAGTTGTGAAAGAGTAAGAACACATCACCAAAATCAAACAACAGTTCTCTCCTTTCCTAATACTATTTATTACAATGGCAAGGCAAGGAAATGCTGATAATGGTAGAAAATTAAAAGAAATACATACATTGAAAAACAATTTTTTTTTCAGCAGTGATTTTTTTTTGTCGCAGAAGTTTTTTAAGAAAATGTTAACGCTCCTCTCTGACACAGATTAATCAGACTACTGGTTGATTTAGCCAAGCATCCCATCACTTAGCCTTGACAGCATCAGATATTTCATCATTAAATGCAAGAAATATTACCTTTTCCCAAGTCTCCAAAAAATACCCTGTCATCCTGCTATTCCTATGTCTGTTTGTTCATAGTTAACTTGAACGCTCTAGACTAACAGTTTAGATTGATCTATAAGGGGTATCTATAGTTATGTAAGTAAGCGGTAACGTAACTGTGGATATTCTATATTACCAATCTGAATCATGTTTGGCCTCAGTACTACATTATGGACTTGTGCTTTGCAGATAAATAATGTTTTCAGCAAGAATTATTTCTTCTTCTCAGTTTTAAACTGGTTTAGCTTTTTAATGAAAGTCCCTTTGAAAAGGAAAAACATAAACAATTTACCTTCTTTGTAGTGAACGCACAGTTTGCATCTTTGTCACTTCCAGAACAAATGCAACAAGAAAAGCTTCCTCGTATTTCTTAGGAGAATACTTTAAAGCAGTTCAGGAAATCTTCAGAGGTGAGATTTTCAGGTATTAGTTAATGCTAGTTTTGCTTCTGCAGCATCCTCTGGCAACAACCTAAGACCACAGCCTCCCATCACGTGAGTAAACAAATCACCAGATGAGCACCAGCCTGGCTTGTAGCCATAATGTGGTCTGTATTCCATGGAATACAGCCTGTGTTTACTTTTGGAGAATTCAACCAGCAGAGTATTTTTCTGTTGAAAGATACATACTGCAAATTGGAAATCACCAAATTCGCTTATCGCAGCACGCCTCAGTTCACGACAGCTGAACAGAAAACAGACTCCAACACAGGTCTGAGCACACTGAAAACAGGTCAGATGAGTTTAATGGTTTTGTTGCTTTAGTTCTAAATACATAAAACTGTCTAGCATTTGTGAAAAGGTGGAAGGCATGTCCAGGATCTCATGTCAACCTACACATTCCAGACAGTTAAGATCTGTCATCACATTTCTCTTCCAAGGCACTAGGTAAGATATCAATCTGTGTTCTTTTTAATAGACATATTACCAGAAGAGTTTTTCTCCTCAGGCAGCAATATATTAGAGGTGTATTAACTTCTCAAGCACAAACTGAGTTAGAGAAAATGGAAAAACCCTCTGCATCAAAATATCTTGCACAATAGTGCACATTTATTTATATTCTGCAATAAATCACATTTGCATCCATAAAAGGATGAAGCCTTGGAACAATCAGAAGCTACAGCTCCTTTGGCCATCTTTGCAGGCTCACTCTATCCATGAAAACTTTATTTTCTGTAAATAAGGGCAGCACCGATGCACTGAACAGAAGAACTGACATTGGAGGGGGCCTCTAAAAATCAAGCGGTTCAATCGCAGCATTAGTCAGCGTCAGAATATCATGTAAACACAGAGAAATTTCATCCCCCTATTTCGCATGTATGAGACACCTCAAGAAGTAGCATCTACAGTCCAGGGAAGTCTCTAATCATCCTTTTCAAGATATCTTCCTTTTCATAAGATCCCATTTCACTAGAAAGAGACATTCTTGACATAAACCCCTTGGAAGAGTAGGTAGGTCTTAACATTTCTCAGAGGTTTAATGTAATAAAAGACCATATCTTTACGAATTGATTACTTACCTTTAAGTTCAGTATTTCATATATATATATATATATATAGCAAAAATGTCTCTTAATCATTCACCAAAAATTTTGATCTGGCACTGCTATGGTTCCTATTAACACACTGCAACTATATCAACCTTTCAAATACACCAAAGCACAAATATTACAGCTATAACCAAGTAACATATTTAAAGCATCATATTCATTATATCACACAACTTTATCATCTCAGCTAGAAGAGCGACTAGAGCTTTTTTTCAGTTGCATTGATAGTTGTATTCACCAGATATACAAACACAAAAGTTTCTCACAGTCCTTAAGATCTCAGTATTTCATAGAAAATGGTATATTGCATATATAAAACATAGGTGAAAATTTTTGAGGTCATAAAAGCATTTCCTTATAATAAAAAGAATATTAAATTACCACTGGAAAAATCAGTACATATGTTGAAATTCACTGCAGCAATCCTGCAAAAATGGGGGAAAAAAAGTAGGGTAAGAAAAATCAATTTCAACACAGATTTATTTTTTTCGCTTTTTCAAAGATGTTTTTTTTTTTTTTTTTTCTGTCTGTATCAGTGTTTTTTAACTGCTTTCTCATGCTTTCCAGAACAGTCCTTTTAAAGTGGTGTGTGGTGAAATGATACTATGAATCAGTCGCAACTTAGATTCTGGCATTATTGGCTGTTGTCCTCTTGGCTCCATGTAGATTGGAACAAACCTGTGTGGATGCTCTTGAGGTTTATGATAGAGCGTGCTCAGGTCCAGAATGCCAGCTTGGTTGATGGTCCAGGAGTTATGAACATGTTCTCCAGGCTTTTCAAAAACAGGAGTTATTTTTGGTGCACATTTTCTTTGTATTATAGAACTTGTTAGGTCTTTCTTTATCATTTTCCACTGGTTCTCTTCTAGAAACTTCTGACATAGCTCATCATCACTGAAAAGACAGCCCAAATATTTGGTTGTGAAATTTCACCTCTGATGGAGCCAGATCTTCCCCATTTATTGTGAAAAAGCAAGAAGGATGTGGAGTAAGCGCTGGTTGAGTAAGCAGTGCAGGTTAATTGGCTTCTCGGACACATCCATGTTACTCACCTAGGGTAGCGCTTGTGTAATTCAAGAACTTTTCCTAAATCTAGTAACTTTTCAAAGGTGTCCTTCCTCAGCCAGATGACCTCAGCATCCTTACTGACCAAAACCATATTCCGCCTGTCTTGCATATGGTCAGGGAAGAAGTGCTGGCTGATGCCCTGTGGAAGAACAGAACGACAGAAACGATCTGTGTTGTTCAGCTGTTTCTTAAAGAGAATGTATGAGGCTTATTACAAGGTGCATTTTAAAGGAGGGATTTAACCAATGTCATTAAGGAAGACTACTTGAGAAACTCTTGCTTGCTGCTTTCCTTGGCATGTCAGCTGTTATTACCGTGACAACCTGATTGCATTTCTCCCTAGAGACTGTAGAGAAATCTTTTTTATATCTATACTTCAGCCAGGGGGAAACAGTTGACTCTGAGGAAGTGCTACGATTTTCTTGCTGCCCTCCAGCTCACAAAGCAGCAGCACAGATTGTAGCTCAAGCTTCAGGGACCCTCTTGTAGCTCGATCACAGGTGATACTGAGAGGGCACATACCCTGAACCACCTCATTCCTTCTTCCCTTGGTTTCAGACCTTACCTGATGGTGCTGACAACAAACACTCCTGAGCCTATGAACCCAGAAAACGATCCCAGGTGGAGTAACTTGGCATTGCCACTTTGCACTAGGAAATGGAAGTAATGTAAGGAAGAACTGCTAGGACCTATCGCTATGTCAAAACCTTGTTCATCACCTCACAGAGATGCATAAGCAGTAAAGGCTGCCACCTTGGTATATGGCAAGGTTTACTTTGTAACCCGCTGGCAGAGATAAGAGATGATGCTTCAGAATAAAGCTTTTATTTTCAAAGTTTCTCATCAATCATCCAGTGTTATCTACCTCCTGTGCACAGCCATTCAATTAACTATTTGATTAATTACTGAATATATATAACATCAGAAAGCACTAAGAAATGATTTGCACAAGTTCTCCATTTGACTTTTGGAGTAACATGGAAGGTTGAAAAGATTTTCCTGATTACTAGCACAGATGTTTTTAATATCAGTTTGCTTTTGGAAAACTCACCACAATTTCTCCTTCATGAATTACAGCAACTCTCATGTAAACCGTTAAGGCAAGATCAGCAGGTAACTTTCCACATGGTGTCAAAATAGTCCTTGTCTTGTGGAAGAGCTCGGGCGCTTCCAGCTGCCGAATTTTTGTGCTACCACACTCGTCATGGCTACAACTCCACACAAAAACAAGTTGAACAAGGGTTGAACTTTTCTACCTCCTCCTTAATAAGCATTTTGCTGCAAAGTGTTGTCGAGTAATGTAAATTTTTGTTATGACACCTGGACAATAACAAAATTATAAATTTGCCATGTGGACATTCTGTGCACTAAAATCAGCACATTTCATTACCCGGGCTGCAGTGATGTGAATGGGAGTTCTTCCTTGGGAGTTTAAAGAAAGTTTTCCTTCTGAGTTACATTTGGGTTGGTATATTATCTATATTTTTTTTTTCCTTAAGATTTCTTTGTAAACACCCTCTCCTTATCCTGCTTGGCTCCTTACGAGTTTTACGATATGCCCTTCTGCATTCTAAACAAATGCTTCCCAAGTAATATCTTTCATTCCCATGCTTGAAATGTTGCCATTTCCTGCACCCAAGCTTTGACCCGTCCCTACATCCCACGATCACCTATTTCTAAAGTGCTTTATAAACACTTGGTATGTCTAAAATGGAACTAGCTACTTCTCTAAATCTGTGCCTTTTTGTAAGATTTTCATTATTGGTACTACCTCATCTTCTTCACCCTGTCTTCTCGTAGAATCTATATTCATATAGGCAGCACATACATCTTATTTTAAGGTCTGCATAACTTTGAACATACTTCTCTATGGAAACATACCAAATACACACAGTGAGGAAGCAACTTTTCAATGTGAAAGTCAAACTCTGAATACTACAGGCAGGTTGATTCTGGTTGGGATTTGTTTGTTTTGGTATTGGCATGTTTCTCTACATCTTCAATTAAATAATACTTTTTTTTTCTTCTTCTTCTTCTTTCTTTTTGAACATCAGAGTAGTTCTGGAAGCATCCAAACTCACTTGCTTTCCATTTTTCAAATATCATTTTTACTACAAGCCTAAATGCATTTTTTTCTTTGAATAAAATATTTTCATGGCCAGTTTGACAATTTCTTTGATAGACAATTTCCTGGTGTGTTGACATTTTAAAAAGATAAGTCAGCAAGATCTACAATTTATTCGTCAAAAATTATGATTAAGGAATAGCAATTGGCGCTCATCCTCCCCACCCTCAACCCCAAATCCCCACAAGTAGCCTTTTCTTTCAAAACCTGTGTTCAGTTCTCCACCTTACTTAGAGAAGAAACTATCCCTTATTCAGAAATACTTCAGAAAACAGAACTTATTGATTTAGAAAAAACATTTTCATTTTCAGCTACTATTAACCTGTTTGCATAGCACATAAAAGATCCTAACACATGCTACCTGGAATGGCCTCCTATCTGCTGTTTCTCCAGCTTTTGATTTATCCTTTTAGCTCCTGCAGCAAGGGGATGTCTATTCACGTTTTTACCACCCTGGCTCATATCACATTTAAGATCCTGAGCTTTGAGATTTGTTAAATGTTGCTCTGGAAAGGATTTCTGTGTAAAATCTTCGAAATCCTTCCTGCCTGCAGCTCCTGAAAAGAGAAGAAATTCGATTATCTTGGTAAATGGTGGACAAGCAAGTTCCTCACAAAATTCCCAGACTTACGCTACACAAAACCTTGCATTAGTGTGAAATGCTGCTCAGATCTACAAAACAGTACAAGTAGAGGATCTCTGCAAGGCTAGCTCCTCTTGCAGGGAAGGCTGATATAATGATTGTTAAATGATGCCACAATATCTATTTATCACTGTAGCTCCCAACCAGTTTTCTAACTCCTCAGTAAAAGTAGATACTAAGCCTTTCTTCTTACCATAGAAAAAATCTCTGAAAGCATGTAAAAAAGGCTATGGAATTACTCTTAATTATTCTGGAATTAATCTCAGTAACAGCATTAGGACTAAGTTCAGCTTTACAAGCATCTCTGACTATTGAGTTTGACCAAAAGCACGTTATATAGGACTTCAGAACAGAACTGCACAATCATCCTTCCCATAATTACCTTGTGTCCATGAAGCTACAATAAAAATACACAGGTACCAAAAGCAATAATGTTCTGAGTAATTAACTCGATGGTTATTCAGAAGTTTCCAGACAAAGCCTCTGAGGGAGCACAACTTACCAGTTTTCCTGGTGAGACAAGGGACCTTGGGAAGGTGTGTGAGCTGTCGACAGATCCATTTGTGATAGGACGGGCAAGCAGTAAGATCAACCAGACGCAAAATTTCACAGGTCCCCTAATAACAAACAGGCATCATAATGTTAACACACTAATGCCCTCCACTGCTTCAAGCAAATCAGCTTTTTTCTTACTCTGTGGTAAGACAAGCACTCTTTTTTTTACATCTAAAAGAGGTTTGGGTATTATATCAACCTTGATGAATGTTATGATTTAACAATGATAACATTAAACAGTTGCTTCCCAATGGTTTTCCAAATGCAAATATTCTTTAGAGACAGCAAGTTTGCATATACATTTTTCTTACAGTAGAAAAACTAGCATGAAAGAAAGCTGCAACTACTTTCTGAAAAAAGCAAGTTATGGCAACTGGAATTCTCAAAAAAGCCAGTTATTGTCTTTAGCTCTAGATTTAAGTAGTATAATTCTAGGCAAATTGGTGACTCTCTTCTTAGTATCATTCAGCTGATAGTCAGCTGGCAAGTCATTAAACAACAAAGTCTTGGAGGCATCTCAGAAAAAAAGCAGAATGTTTCACCATCTCACAGTGCTTGCATATAACATATTTGCACCACTAAAATGTCTCTGGAAACATTACAGATCTTTATAACATTATACCTGAAAGGCAATGTGTGTTTCTGTGAGTTGAGAAAACTCCAGCGTCTCTTAGGATACTCTGGCAACAAAATTAAATACATTCGTTTTACCTACCTACAGGCATTTCTGATGCAGTTGAGGCCCTATAGCTCAATGGAAAAAGTTATTCAGTAGTAATAAGTGCTCCCATCAAAACACAGGAAGCCATCTACTCCAAAAGCAAAGGGCAGATAAAAGAGAAAGCATGGAACATGAAGTTTCTCTCAAATCTCCTTTGATAATTATCATTAATACTTCAAAAATTTAAAAAACTTTTAAAAAGTTTTAAGAGTTTTCAAGAGATTGAATCTTTGGTAAAATAGATCCTACAACAGAGTTTGAAAAGAAGTTGGACACTAAGTAAAAGTATGACAAAACCAACAAAAACCAAACCCACAAAGGCACGGCACTTTACAAAGTGCATTATTTCCTAGTCCTTCCAGTAATGGCCCATAATTACCGTTTCTGTTCTTTTTTTTTGCAGACTCTAAAGAACATGTCAGCACACCAAGAACTCCAAAGGATATTACCTACCTTACTAATGAGAATCACACTGGCTGACTTTGTGATATCTTTTGTTATCACTTGTCCATAGTAAAACTTTTCCATTTTGGAGCTATTGGTTATTCTCACTATTGATCTCTTAGACCATTTTGCAAAAAATTTCACACCTCTGAAAAAGAAGCAATACAGACACCTTTTTTTTTCATAGCCTGCCTGACAATGAACTTACTGAAAAACATATTTAACTATGAATTTCTTTTTATTTTTTTGTAGTTGTATCTGATAAGCCCTAGGCCACCATTCCTGGAAACAATAAATCCAGTTCTAGGTTAGTCAGGTTGGTCAGTGTCTTCTTAAAATTGCCATAGTTTCATGATGTAAAGCAAAGCATTCAGTGAAAGTTCACTTTGCCTGACCAAGTTGTTCACAAATTTATAGAGTCCATTAGTATTAAAAAAAAAAGGTAGGATTTGTAGCTGGGATACATGGACAATCATGAATCCTTCCAGAGCAGCTGGTGGCAAAGTACCATCTACCAGTTGTCACAGAGTGCCAACTGGGAGTTCCTTTCCTTACCTCATGAGACACTTGTTACAACATATGAGATATAATAACAAGGTAATTGTTATAATGCTGTTTATCTACGGCCTTCATATAGCTGGGGAAGCTTTTGCAATAGATTATACCTTAGCTAAGCAGTCAAAAAATAAACAAAAGCAAGTGATAACATTTTAAGAAATTACTTGATGAAGTTATATCGATAGCATAATTCTTCCTGAAGCTCTTCATTTAATTGATTAGCGAAGAAGTCATCCTTATCTACCACAAATAGCTTTGTGTCTTCCAGACAGACAACTGTAGCAACTCTCCTTGTTCCTTTCAATACAGAAACTTCCTTCCATGGTGAGAAGTGGAGCGATGGGAACAAAAGAAAGATCAACTCAGTTAATGCTAGGAATTCAGCCATCAACTTTGTAATCCAAATGCTGCCCCTATTAGAGACCACTACATGATCCACCTCATCTAATAACCAGTCTACTTAACCATGATGGCCAGGGCTAGACTTTTTGTTAGGAGGTATCAGAACCCACATACAACACCAATTATGTTCCAAGGAATTTCCCTTCTTGCAGCAAAAGGTTAAGTTCTGAAAAGCACAGGAATATAGATCTCATTCCCAAACTCTTCCTATCTATTTCCCCATGCATGAACCAACAGTATTTTTACCACAGATGCCACTCACCCCAAACTTTGCCCCCTTCTGAAGCACCACAGGATACAGTGCAGTCAAGGTGCTCCTACCATCCTCATCATCTGTGAGAGCAACGCTGCCGAAGTAAATGAAGTAGAAGCTAATGCCGCACTGTCCTTTCTTCAGGATAACTCGCCCACGTTCAAACCTGGAAAACAGAGTGTGGCTGGTGTTATCCAGCAGAAATATAATGAATTAGGCCTGTTCTGAAGTGACTCTGCAGCTAAGATATACAGCTGTAACAGGGTGAATGAGCAGAGCTTGAAAGGCCCAACTAGAACACATTCAGAAATGTAAGTCCTGATTCAAACAAGGTGCACTCCTTTCTACCCACAGAAAGACTTAAAAAGTGAAAATTGATCCATTTTCTGCCCTGCTTAGAATATTCAAGGAAATAAGTGTTTGTAGTGATCAAAGAGAGATCATTAAGTATTTGGCCATGTGACGAGGTCAGATGTAAATTTTCATTTAAATACATGTGAGATTACCCCACGAAGCCCTGTAAACCAGCTATGGTTTTCCCACATTCACTCAGAGTAGCAGATGCCTGTGAGAAACACTTTCATTAGCCCAGTCCACCTAAACCAGGTTAGTTTTCCCTTCACTCACTGTGAAGTTTGTCCTCTTGTATCACTGCACTCCACTGTTTCAAGGCTGTTAGTCACCTGCTTCAGGAAGTTACCACAAGATAGCTCCAGATTTATGGCTTATAATTGCAAAGAGGAGCAGTCCCAGCTAAAACTCATCTCACAGAGAACTGGTCCTAAAGGAGGCATCTCTGGTTAGGTCCCTACACAAGGTAAAGGGGACACAACACTGTCTGCTGTACACTCTGGCAAAGGATCACCTCCTGTAGTAAAAACTTGAGATTTGACAGAAGTTCATACCACTACTTCAGCAGCGTATTCTGTGTCTTAAAAATGAAAAAGGTCAAGCTATAATTTTCTAGGAAGAGGATCACTACAGGCAATAGAGAGGAATGTCTAATGCAATTTTTAAACGCAATTTCAAATGCCTCAAGGGCATCTGATTTCTAGTGTGAATTAATATTAATAAGAAACTAAGAATCTCATTCATGCATTTTGAAAATTCATAGCCCTATCATGTAGAAGGCAGATCACAAGATACACAAAACACCTCATCTGCATTGATGCCACAGCAGTTAACACCCTTGTTAACAGTAAAGAACATGGAGTTCATTCAGAAGACCACCCTGGACCGAAAACATAGCTTACACAGTTGTCTTTCCACTTTTAGATGCAAGGTCAGAGCATAAACAGCACTAAGATCAGCTACAATAAAAATGCACAATGCAAAAATAATAATAATAATAATTACCATTCAAAGCGAACCACTTTAGCCAGAAGAAATTGCAGTCTCAAGCTGTAACTCCCATAGCTTTCTATCTCCTGCAAGCAGCTTTGTACAAATTTCACTTCCTCTTCTGTTCTCCATTCTGGTCTCTTTCGGGTTATTTGGATTACTCTCAGAGGTAAGTTATCCTGAGAAAACATGTAATGCCTAATGAACTCAGAGCAAAAAGTAGAAGCCACAAACACCTTTGCACTTCAGAAAAATGAAGTGTCACCTTTAAGAAACATACATACTGTGATCCCAATTCCCCCTCTCCCACCTCTCCCATTTCTTTTTAAGAGAAATATCTGTAAGTAAATTGCTGAATTTATCTCTAAGATATGAGTGCCCAAACAAGCATGACTGAGTTAGAAACTGAATGCTAAAACATGATTTTTAGGCCAAGTTTGTGGCTAATTAGCTGAACTACATGAAACAGTAAGTTGTTTCCCCCACCACCGCTGCCTTTAAAAATGCATTTTCTGAGGAGCAGAAAGTTCTTTTTCTACCATTACATTTCCATTCCCTAACATGGCTCAACTGCTCTTAAGAACTGCCACCTCATGCAGCCAGGCACTGCTTCATACAGGATACGCCTCCACCTTCCCTCATCGGGAATAGCAGAATTCCACAAGGCATCCTTGAAAAGATAAACACTGCTGCAGGCAAGAACCAAGAAGCAGCCAACACTTTTCTCGGGAGCTGCAGAAAACTGATGGCTTTTCTTCTGCTCAAGAAGTACTGCAGAGTGCATGGGCTCAGCCTCAGGATTTGCCCCTTGCTCAGTTACAGCTCAGATCAGGCAGGCTGAAATTTATCTGAAGGCTCTGTTAGCTCCTGGGACTTGTCCATTTATGACCCAAACCGGTTTCACTAAACCGGCATAAATCCAACTAGAGAAAGGAAATTTACAATATTTAAATTTAACCTGGCACAGATGTTTATATTCAAGCCCAGCAGCTGTTCTTAAACACCATGCACTGCCTTTGACATGCTGTCAAGTGAGGGTTATTCCAAAGGGCTAGGAGTCCCCTCAAGTGATGGGAGAGGTGGTGGGGATTCAGCTGTGGTTCCCACTGCCCTGGGGCGGGTTTGGCTCAATAATTGCTGCTCTTTTTTTGTCTTTGTGGGAGAACCTGACAATGTCAGTGATTTGCAGACCACCTGCAGGAGAAGAAAAGGGGCCAGACCTTTGAAGCTCTGAACTTGTTGATGTTGAAGGATGGTTTGGAACATTTCTTGTTCTGGATTAAAAAAGAAAAAAAATATTGGGAAAGGCTTTGATTGTTTTAGACTAGCACAGAGTTAGCAAGTATACACTAATTTCTTCTCATAAAACAAATTTCAGTAGAACTAGTACATTAGCTTACTCTGTAAAAATCATCTTCTAGTAAGGACTTCAGACAAAAGCTCACTGTTTCATTACTTTTTTTTTTTTGTAATGTAAAGCATTTACTTTAAGTATTTTACATTTAAGCATTTACTAAATGCTTTACTTTGCAAAACAATTTTAAGAACATTTATACTGACAACACAAGATCAGCAGGTAGTACTGGTCCAGTTTCATCGCGCCATGCAAAGATGGCAATGCCTGGACAAGTATTCATGGGCATCTGGATAGATAGTGATATAAATATTGAAACCTGCCCCAGACACCAGTCAACTTGTCAAGCAGAACAGAGAAATACACTCATTTAATAGTTGAAGAGATTTACTTTTATTCCCTGTAGAAAAATCCCTTCCTTCCTGCCAAAGAACGGGAGTTTTACAGAAGTCATGTCGTCAGTCTCTAATCTCTTCTGTTCCTGCAGGTCTTCCCATAAGATCTTACATATTTTCTTCATGATCTTGATGTCTCTCGCAAGCTTGTAGAACTTTTTGAGAGGGCAAACAGAAAAAATGTCTATGTCAGAATACGGACACAGATCATTCCCCTTTCTTACGGGGTACAGGCAGGACTAGCAGTGAAGATACTAGTCTGGGTACGAGGACACTTGGACTCCCCCCTCTCCCACTGATTTCCCTCTGATGAGGAGTCTATGTTCCTATCTCTCCAATTCCATTCAATTGCCATACCTAATTATACTTTAAATGCTCTCTAAAGACAATGACTATTCCATAAGCAGCAGAAATGGTCTCTGATATTTGCTGGAGCCACCAAAATTCACTAGCATTTAACCAAGGACAGAGCTGAAAATTTAATAGTATTTTGGTAGCAACCTATGCTGCACTGACTCTATCATGCTGTAAAAGACAAAGTATATTAGAAAAATAACCAAATGGCAGATCCGATAGTGTACAAGTTTTCGCTTTCTAGTTCCTTCATACTGAGGACCCAGAAGCAACAGTTATGCAATTACTATACTACAAAGTGATTTTCACCCTCCTCTGAGCCTTATCAATCTTCATTAGAAAAACCATGTGGAAGAGAGGGAACTCTAATTAGCTTAGAGCAACATGTTCTTGTTTGAACAGGCAGACTGCCATTAACAACCCTCCCAACACATCAGACCACCAGCCAAAATGCACTGCAGAGCACTGAATATGGCTGTTCAGTCGTCCATATTAAAAAAGACCTGATTACAGGCGCCCTAAAAAAAATCTGTAACACCTTATATTGGGGAAGAAAACAACATCATCACCTCCGCCTCCACCCCAACACACATCCTCTTATTATGTGTTGATATTTTTGTCTTCCTCGCCTCCCTCCCTAACATCATACCTTGGTTGTTGCATGTTGGATAGGCCTGCTGGATATCTTGTGACCTACAGAGAAAACACCACACAGCCTCTTTTACACAGCGCTTCTTCCATTCATTAACAAGGTGTGCTGTTGCTGAGAGAAGATAATCACTGCTAGTGTGATAGAGAGCCTTGTTCAACAGCAAAGGGCAGGTCAAAGAGGATTTGCTTAACAGAGATCCATGAAGAGCAGCATCATTTCACAGCCCGATCCCCAGCTACAGCACACTTTGTCCTTACTGCAACAGATTCTTGCTACCTACACTTTTGAGCACAGATCTGCTTCAATACGCTTCAGGGAACAAATCATAAGTTTCAATCAACAGCAAGCTATTATTCACAAGCAAAATCAGGAATTCAAGTGGCAAAGGAGAGGCCCATTTCTCAATACAAAGCACCAACAGTAGGGAGAAGCTATCCTTTCCTCATTTTTTTTCCCCAAATCCCTTCAGTTGCTGTGCATGAAATCAGGGTGTCTGCTATTCACCCAGCTCCCCTTCTGGAGGTGTGGTTAAACCACAAACAAAGCAAAGCTTAAGGAAATTAAATGAACATAGAGCCTTAGGATTCTGTGGAGATGAAACCAACACTGTCACAAGGTAAACCTCACCAGTATTTACTTGTGGAGGAAACTCATCACCTGCTACCAACAGTGTCACAGTGAAACAGTGAGATGAGAGTGCCTGAGTGCCCAGGGGATTTGGGCGGAAGCTCTAGGAAGTGTGAAAGAAGAAGCTTCGCTGGATACTGGGAATGCCCGAGGTGGGCAGAACTGCAACCATGGGGAGCAGGGGAGCGGCAGATTAATTCAGTTAGGAGAAAAGAAAAACAAAGCATACTTTCCTCAGTAAGATGTAAAGGAAAAGACGCTCCTGTGTTAGAGGAGTTTCTTCTTTGTATTAAAGCTAAGAATGGGCAGACATCAAGTTGTCTCTGGTACTCACCAGAGCTCAGCCATCTCTCTTGGTCTGGAGGGAAGGTCGCGCTTTCCTTTTCTTCCATATCTGCCAATTCCCTCTGTGCACTACTCACCCAGCCCACTACTGCCACACATTCTGGAGCTGCATAAGGCCTTTGTGATGGGCTCCCAACCCCGTTCTAGACCTCCATGGCCACAGTGCAGCCTCTGGGCTTCCCCCAGGGCCCTCAACTTTCACATGGCCTTGGGACCTTCTCCCACATGGAGCTGTGTGCTCACTCTCTCCTCCCCAGCAACCGCTGCCCTCAAGTGGCTCCTGTATTTCTCCTCCTTGAGCCCCCCATAACCACAACATAGACTGTACCTTTTTTTTTAAAAAAAAAAAAGTATTTTACATTTGAATAGAAATATTACACATTAAATTAATATATAAATATATATACACATACAAATATGCACACATTTGTGTCTTAAGACTTCGTACAAGCTGCAGCAATTTTCATACCACATGACCAAGTTTGGGTTCTTGAACAGCATTAAAGGACCCACTGACATTACTGTTTTCTATCTAAGAAACTGCCAGCCTTGAATGAGTGCTATGGACATATGTCTTTTTATAAACTCGACAGATGTTTTTTCATAACTTCCTTGCCTTTTAGCAAAATGTTATTTTGCAGGTACATACATAAACAGAGCCCTTCTTGGGATGCCATCCACCACTATGGATAATGATCAATGGGAAAAGACTGGAGAACAAGTTCCTCATTTACAGTGCTGGAGAAGTGCAGGATTTCTAGGTTTGCAAAATGAACACGTGAACAATCGCAAGAAAAAGAAGGAAACATGAGAAAAACATCTACAATTCCAGGCCAAAGTCATATCTGAGTTCTTTGTACCAAACAATACAGCTTTCTCACAAAAAAAAAATCAGTCTCGAATATTCTACTCAAACATGTTTAAGTGCATCAAAAGTTATATTGTTTACTTGTGAGGTTTTTATGTATACATACTAGAGATTTTTTTTCTGTAAACTAAGTGGATATTAGTGAACTAAAATGCTGATGTGAATATAGAGACTGGGCACGAGTTTCTGCCCCCCATCAGCAACACACACAAAACTAATTTAAATGTGCTTTTTGAAGAGGAAAGGTTATGTTAAATTAAAAGATAACACAATGATAAACTGGAGTACACATTTGGAAGATAAAGAACTGGAATTCTTTGAAAATGAATGTATCTGGAAACCAAAATGTGAGTACTGGCTGAAGAAATTCTCTATGAACAGCACTACAGCTCTTATCCCCATTTTCAAGAATTAATAATTTATTCTTAATTAATTACTGCTTCTTTAAATCTCTTCCAAATTTTTTTTTCTATTGTTTTCAGGTTACCACGCAAATCGGGCTAAATTACAAAATACTTCATAGCTTGCTGTTTAAAATGGACCAAAAACATATTTTTTCAGCTGCAAGCAAAAACCAAAAATACAAGTTTCTTGAGAAATATCATTCAGCACAAGATTAGACTGTAGCTCTTGATGAGAAAAACAGCAATTGCTCAAGAATAGATCTATCAATGAGGGAAACTAAGCAAGAACTGGTAGAAAGACAACTTATCTTTCCTTAATTTTCCCAAGTCACAAATTTGTGACCTTTTCTGAAGGAAACCAGAACCGAGATAACACATCACCAGTAACCTTTAGCTGTCGTCAGTTCTTTCGAGAATAAGCATTCTCAAAAAGTGAGAGGCAAATCTCAAAAATGAGTAATAATGAGACAGGAGATACACCTTGTTATACATTAGTTTTAAACCTAAGGGGAAAAAATGATGAAATCACTGAATACAGTAGAGTGGGAAGAACCCATTTTTTAGCATATTATTACTGAATTTGAAAAGAAAAAGGTAACTGTTGGCTATGTATTCTGTAAGTATGATTGCAGCAGGAAAGAACACCCATTCTGGACAAACATTCACAATCTAACAGAAAACAAAACAAAACAGAATAAAAGGGTAATCGTCATGGGATCTACCCACTCAGAAATGAGTATGGCACACCACGAAAGAGGTCAGTGTACAAACAAAGTATGAGACTCCAAAGAACTGAAGATTCTCTATGCACTGGCATGATAGAATACTCTTATTTAATAAAAGCATTATCCTATTGGAAAGTTCCAATTTAAGCTAACCCACAAACAGTAGCTTTAAATGAGCAACATTAACAGCATTCTTTAACCTCACAGAAGTTAATATATGTTAAGGTAAGAGTAAAATATAGCACCTACCTAACAGATGCTACATAAAGAAGTTTTGGGAACCCAAGTCCAATGGGAGACTTTAGGAAGCTTTAGCTTAAAAAAACATGGAAGCAAGGACATTAAAAATAATTTTAGATGTTCAGTAGCTAAGTTATATTTGTGAATGCCTTGAATACATGCTAACAAAACTAATGATTTAAAAAATGTTAATCTTTATATTCAAGTAGTATTCCTTTGTCCTCTACATCATTCTAAGAGCTTTTTCCTCTTTTAGTGTGAAAAATAGAATTCCTCAGATATATTTCTTGAGAATTTGGTCATAAAATTAGATTTTTTTTTCCTGTATGTTGTACAAGAATACAATCTCATACTCGAACTGTTAGTACTGCTGTACACAGACTGCATACTGCTTTAAAAATTCAACATATGAAGCAAATCAGGCATCGTTAAACTTGGTATCTATGTTGGGGTGAGTTTCATTTACTGCTCTAAATGGATTTAAGTATTTGTAGGCAGAACTAAAGGAATGTGTGTGTCACAAATTGTGTAACTCTGTTCATGCCACTTAGGGCTTTGCTTTAAATGTTGCTGAAAGACATTCCTTGATCATATTCAGCTTTTAAAAGACACCCATCAACTGTTTTAAGAAATACAGACCACATTAGTCCAAAATTGCTATTGTTAAAATAGAAGAGTTTGTTTCCTGAATATTATAATGGCAGCACTTGCTTTGTCTTCCTGGGCCTATCTTAGCCTGTAATGCATCAGTAAGACCCACATGATGAACAGCAGATTAAACTGTACCCGAGTTTATAGTGTAAGCACATAAAGCAAAAAGATGATGAGTTGAAACTGCAGCATCAATCATTTTTCAGCAGACAGAACTTCTGCTTTTAGATGTGAACAAAGGCTGCTAGCAGCAAATGACCTCATTATAAAGACAGAGCATAAATTCAAAGATGTCAAAGTTGAAAACATTCACTGTTACAATTCACATGCTTCTCTTCATCATTCAACCTTACTTTCACCTGGCAACCTCACCTTTCTCCTTTCCTTGATCTTCACACCATTATCATCATGATCAGGTCAAAGTTGCATTTTCTTCTTCCCGTATCACATTTGAAATGTAGCATCTGGGACCTTCACTTGGGCACAGAACTATTGCTGTGTTGAAGCCCTTTGTTGCTGGATTCTGTGGTCTCAGAGCTGGCAGACTTTATGGTCTCTAGAGCACCATAACAGTTGAGGGTCTCAAGGAGACAAGCAAAAATCAGTATTTTGATCCACACTCTAAAATTAAAGAATTCCACTAATTGTGGAAGACCTTCACAAACACTCACCAAAATGAGCCATCTGGATACCATCCAAACTACTCAAAACTTGAAATAGAAGAGAGAGGTGGAATTCCAGATGGGAAGTGAATGACTGGAATTGGCAATGAACTATCTCAGCTGTAAAGCAAAGCAGCTGTCCATGAGAACTTGTGTAAAACATACCTAGTCTGAATGGCAGTTTCATTTTAAAAGATTGACACAACTTGGAGAGCATCTATCTTTCTTTCCAAGATGTTTTGAATCCTTTGATTTGAAAAATCCTTACAGCATTTTGCATTCAAATAGGTGATGAACTCTGCTGGACTCTGATTTTATCTGTCTCCACAGACGAGACTTTTTCTGTGGGTTCTTGTTTAACACGGCTCACACAGATAATACCCTCTGGATTTTCTTCAGCTTAAAAGCAAAAGAAAACATTAAAGTTCAAACTCTAGTTATAACACTTCAGCCTCAATATCTGCAGGCACTTAAAATAAAAATAATAGCTGTAGAATTAAAACCAAAAGGCAAGGCATTTGTGAAGCTAATTGCTGGGTAGTTTGACAGTCAGCTGTGTCATTTTTTGTGTTATAAGACGCTGCAAGCTGAAGCGAATTTGCTGCAGTAAATGCCTTCGCAAGTAAGAATATTTAAAGGCTTCTGTCCTCAAAAATAAGCTTAAAACTATAAAATTACTTCCCCCAAAATATTTTTCCTTTTCCCCTTAGAAAAATAAATCCACCAATTTTTTTTTTTTTAAGAAGGTGCTATGGCTGAAAGGTTCCCATTAAATCATGTTAATTTAATGAATGATTTATACTTTAGTCATAATTGGCATGGCCATTTCTCAATGGCTCCACAAAATAATGAAACACCTTATTCTCGAAGTGCCATTTGTGTAAGAGAACAGATAGGAACAAAACTCCATATGTTCAGGAAGGCTCCAACCTACCACGTGGATGGCTGTCCATGATCCGTACCGGAACAGTCTGTGCATGTCCCAGGAGAATCTGATGGACGCCTCCTTCCAGGCCTGGGGTGTCACCTACCCCTCTAGCTGCTACTAGCTGGCCTGTGGTAACCAGACTGTGCTCGGAGCCAGGGGGATGCCCCAAGGCAGAGCCTGCAGTGCTACGCTGTGTTAGACCAGCACTCATTTGCAAGCTCTGCTCCTGACTAACTTGGTTGGTTATTGCACTCCCTATGGGATCCAAGAGACTTGCAGAGCTGGGAGGGGAATGGTTATTTACAGCTATCGGGGCTGTTGATCCATTTGTGGAGGTACATGTTGACTGCAGCTGTAATCCCTGTGAAAGAGAAGGCAGATGTATTAAAATATTATTATTTACAGCAGAAGGAATTTGTGTTTAACACTACAAATTTTGCCTCTGACTTGCTATACATCGTCTCATTCAGACAGACAGCCTTCCTTGGGCCAGGGTTGTGTGAGAAAAAATATAGGACAAGGGTGTCCAGTAGCATCTAAATGACCATAACACTCTAGTTTGGGATTGACACTCTGTTTCCAAGCGTGACTTGTTTCCCCAGAGGGACAGGCACTGGACACCATACAGCTTTAAAAAGAGAGTGGGCCGGGGCCAGACTGTCCTCTGAAAGAAGGGCAAGAGCAAGTAGAACCATATCCTACTGCGAGCTGCATTCCTAGGGAAGAGACCAGGAAATAGGAAGGCAGTTTTCCAAGTTAGTGAAGAAGGCTGCAAGAGACAAGCTTGAAGGGAGATGATCTTTAGAAGTACTATTGGCATGATGTGCTGATGCCTTTCTTCAGCATTTCAAACTAGAAGTTTTAAAGATCTGGATTGGGAGCTGTTTTAGAATTTTAGCAGATTTTCTTAAGAGGCTGGAAGAAGATTTAGAAGAAATAAAATGAAAGATCAATTTACTACCCAGCAGTTTTGCAGCAAGTCCATCGTGAAATGGCTGGATTTGCTGGAGAAAAAGGTGCTTGGCTAGAGGCATAACTTCACTACCTTCATCTGCTTAGGTCTGCCTTCACAAGAGACTCAAATCCCAAAGTGCCGAAGGATGGCAGTGGGATCTGTGGGATCCCTTGTTCTACAACCAGATGCTAAATATGATGTGCAGTAAAAGGCCAGAGTAGGACCTAACATCTGTTTCAAAACACACATTCCCTCAGCCACAGTTTGGGATAGTTTGGTGAGAGAAAACTTGTTCTCATCTCACCTTTAGTATTCTCAGTGCAGAACATCTGATACTCTGTAAAAGCGAGAAAAGTCTGAGATGACTTGACTGTACCTGAAGTTGGGCAAATATCTTGGGCTGAAATGAAGAGAATGAGGACAACAGCTGAGCTGTTTCTGGTAGCAAGGACTCCTTGCTATGGTTGGATTCTGCTTTGGTGATGACTGGCTCCATCGGTGGACTCCCTAGAGTGATACAGGGAGTGAGCAGACAGTTACAACAGATTTCTCTTCTTGTTTAAAAAATTTCTTGGTGAATCCAAGAAGCCCGTTCATACACCCCCATTCATAAAAAACACATACATGTATCTGCCATTCTTTTTTTCTCCAGAAATGCATAGAAAAAGAGCTGGGCGTTAGGAAAATACATTGCATAAAGATGGCTTATGTATGTTCAGAATGTAAAAAGAAGCACCAGTAACTCTGATCCGGAGTTCAAAGTAATCGATCCCTGCTCTGTGCTTTTCTAGCTACCATGTAAAAGCAAAAACCTCTCTATCAAAGCAGCAATCAAACCATTGGGCCACCATTACATCTTCAGCAAAGCCTCAATAATAGATAAACATCAAAAGTAGGGATTTCCTCCCAAAATAAAATTCTGCACAGGAAATCCTCCAAGTCTCCCAAGTGCCTTCCAAGTGTTGTAGTGGAATTAGGATGACTTTTGTATTACCTCACACCAAATGCAATTTTAAAGAAAGTCGATTTATCTGGAAGCGTTTAATCCTACAGACTACAACATATTCTCAAAATTCTTGTTTAATGCAAGAATGATTGGCTTAGTTTCCCCAAAACTTAGGGAAACCATGATTCACTGGTAGTAATTTCTGCAAGAAAATTTTCCATGGGATGACTTCATTTCTAGTTTGAGACCACACCCAAAATATTTTGGATAAGATTGTATTTATACAAATCCTCACAAATTTATAAAAATAAACATCACTCAGTCTCCTATTTTGCAGTTTCACTGCTGTAACTGCAAAAGAACATGCTCTGTGCATATGGAATACCCTGCCGAGGCTAGTTCCCATGAACTACAGAGCCCAGATATAAGAGAGAGAACCAGGAGAGAGGAAGAGTTTCCGCTGGTTGAGGAGGATTGGGTTAGGAATTATTTAGGCAAACTGAACACCCATAATTCTATGGGCATGGAGTGGATGCACCCAGGAGTGCTGAGGGAATTGGCGGAGGTTGTTCCGTCGCTCTCCATCATCTTCAAGAGGTCATGGAGAGTGGGAGAGGTGCCAGAGGACTGGAAGAAACCAATGTCACTGCAGTCTTCAAAAAAAGCAAGAAGGAGAACCTGGGAAACTACAGGCTGGTCAGCCTCACCTCTATCCCTGGAAAGGTGATGGAGCAGCTCATCCTGGAGACCATCTCTAGGCATGTCAAGGAAAAGAAGGTGATCAGGAGTAGTCAGCATGGATTCACCAAGGGGTAGTCATGTCTGATGAACCTGATAGCCTTCTACGATGAGGTGACAGGCTGGAAGGAAGATGGGGAGCTGTGGATGTTGTCTACCTTGACTTCAGCAAAGTGAGGTGGATTGAGGACTGGCTGGATGGCAGAACCCAGAGGGTCGTGATAAATGGAGCTGAGTCTGGTTGGAGGCCTGTGGCCAGTGGTGTCTCCCAGGGGTCAGTCCTGGGCCTGATGCTGTTCAATTGTTCATCGGTGACTTGGATGAGGGCACCCTGAGCAAGTTTGCAGACGATATCAAACTGGGAGGAGTGGCCGACACTCCCGAGGGTTGCGCTGCCTTCCAGAGGCAACTTGACAAGTTTGAGAGCTGGGCAGAGAGGAACTTTGTGAGGTTCAACAAGGACAAGTGCAGGGTCCTGCACCTGAGGAGGAATAACCCCAGGCACCAGGACAGATTAGGGATTGACCTGCTGGAAAGCAGCTCCGCAGAGAGGGATTTGGGAGTCCTGGTTGACACCAAGTTCCCCATGAGGCAGCAACGTGCCCTCGTGGCCAGGAAGGCCCATGGGCTCCTGGCTGCATCAGGAGAAGTGTTGCCAGCAGGTTGAGGTGGGGGATCCTGCCCCTCTGCTCAGCTCTGGTAACACCGCACCTGGAGCATTGCGGGCAGTTCTGGGCTCCCCAGGACAAGAGGGACGTGGAGCTTCTAGAGAGAGTCCAACGTAGAGCAATGAAGATGATTAAGGGATTGGAGCATCTGTCAGATGAGGAAAGACTGAGCGAGCAGGGCCTGTTCAGCCTCAAGAAGAGAAGGCTGAGAGAAGATCTGATCAACATGTACAAATACCTGAGGGGAGAATGTAGGGAGGATGGGGCCAAACTCTTCTCGGTGGTGGCCAGTAACAGGACAAGGAGTAATGGGTACAAGCTGAAACACAGGAATTTCCATCTCCATGTGAGGAAGAACTTTACTGTGAGGGTGCCAGAGCCCTGGAACAGGCTGGCCAGAGAGGTTGTGGAGTCTCCTTCTCTGAAGATCTTCAAAACCCGCCTGGATGTGACCCTGTGCCACATGCTCTGCGTGTCCCTACTTATGCAGAGGAGTTGGACTAGATGATCTCTAGAGGTCCCTTCCAAACTCAACCATTCTGTGAGTCTGTGAAAATCTTCAGATGCTTTGGAATGCTAAATAGGAGTAAAAACTGCAGATCTGGCTCTTTATCAACCATACCAAGAGGTATTTTTTCTTCCCTCAACACACACAACCAAATGATAAAACACACACACAGACAAACACAAATGCTCCCCTCTGCCCCAGAACACAAACGCAAGTCATCCTTCTTAAATTCAGGAGACGGAAGGTCACGATCGTAACCTTTCTGGAAGGAGACTGAACTGCTGTGACAAAAGTAGTAACAACAAAAAATCATATTTGGAGATAGCTAAGTTGTTAATATAGTCCTACCATCTGAAGGTGGTGAGGCAAGTGTAACAGTAACTGTTTCTGTGAGAACATTCCCACTGTCAGTGGTCCACTGCAGCTGAAAGGAAAGAGATCTCAGTTCTTGTAAGAAATGGTGCAAGATCGTCTGCTTACAGGAAGACAGGCTCAGCAGCACCCACACGAATACAGGCAGTGAAAGTTAATGTCTAAAACTACAGTTACTAATAACTACATATTTTGGACATTTTTGGTTTACTAAAACAAAAAACCAAACAACTCCTACCACCTATTCCCCCAAAGAGGCTCTGAAAACTTAAACTTTGTAACTGATTCCTAACATGTGCTGCAACAGGAAGGCTAAACCTTTCCTGGATGGATTTTAAAATGAAAAATAGACACTCAAACCATTTGACTAATTAACACATAACTTGCCTCAAATAAGTGGCTGATGGTACTTACATATTCAAAATGCTGTAAAAGTCCCACTTACACTGCACCTGACACATTTCATCCCCATTTTTCCAGATATGGGAAGGCAGAAGTACTAACTTCTCCAAAACATAGTACATAGTAAAGTTGCTCAAAAAATTTTTGAGGGATGGCCATTTTTCCATGCCACATGCCTTCAAGTTCTGGCAGCCTTCATGTAAGTGCTACTCTTGCATAACATGTCAAGCAACTAAAAGCAATCTAATGCTAATGAGATAAATCCTGAACAAGGCCAAAAGGTTTTATTCAGATATAATCCAATTTGTTTGAGCCAGAGATTGCACTGAAAATTGTGCTTCTGTGAATATAAACTCGGTGACAGTTTTGACTGAAATATGGCTAGACAGTAAAAATTAAGTAAGACTTGCAGCATTTAATCCAAAAATCAGAAAGAAACACTAAGGCCAAATGTACCGTTGCCGGTATGCTTTCCGAGTCATACTCCATCTCTCCATTCCTCAGGGACTTCTGCACTTCATGAATGTGGTTCTTGATGTCATTCACAGTGGGGAAGAAAGACAGGTTATGCCTCTCTGGCACTTCATCGGGCTTGAATAATTCTCTCTCCACATACTTCCTGTCATGTGTTAAAGGAAGTAAGATTTTAAAAATTAGAATATTTACAATCTTTTGGGATATTTCCCTCTGCTGTATGTTATTTCCCTCCCCTTTCTGCACAGACAGATAAGGACAAGTCGGATCATTTTCTCATCCAGTTCAGCATGCATCTGATCTACAGTCTTAAATTAAAACACCCTATTTATACAACTAACTGAAGAAGACAGAAGCTCTTAATAACTACCTATAATAAAACAAACAAACAAAAAAAATGTGAAAAAATAGATTCTAATGACACATGAGAAAAGCATTCAGCACGCCATGCAGCAAGCAAGTTGCAAGCCATTTAAACAAATGTAAAAGAGGATATAGCAGCACAGGCTGAGAAAGGTGTGACTATCCAGCCAGGTAGTGCTGTACCTTAGTTGCTTCCTCACTGCATAGACCTGTTCCACTCCCTGTGACACCAGCTCTCGGATCTTGTCTGCTACTTGGGGATGAAGCCGAGAAGGCTCCGCACAGTTCTCATCTCTAATAACTTCTTCCTCTTCCTCTGGAGAAGGCATAGGAAAATGGGAAGGTGAAGGAGGAAGGCACGAAGTTTCCATTTCATGATACTGGTGGGCTTGCTGAGTGGGTAACTGCACATACCACCTGGCAAGAGAAGAGAATTTCTATGAACTATTCTCGAGAAAAGTTAACAAAAAGAATCTCTTTGGGAAAGTCTGACAATGAATGACAAATGACTGAGTTTTTCCTTAAGCTTTTACTGCTTCTGAGCTGTAAGAGGAGAGCCCTTGTGTATTCAGGGCTCTCTCAAATTTTTGCAGTGCTAAATAAAAGGTATTAAATGCCCAAATAACACAGCTATAACATTTACCAAACTAAATAATGCAGACCCATAATTCTTAGTGGCATTTTTCTTTTTTAATTATTTAGCAAGAACCTTAATAACATGATTAAAAGAAAAAAAAGCCACACAAGCAAATTATTTCTTTTTGCTTCATTTGTCAAGATAAAAAAAAAAAAGTCGAAGTTTCACCTGAGGACACCTCCAGCATCTATCAAGTTCTTCTTCAACATGTTGAATGCTTTCTCCTGCTCCATTCTTATGATTTTCTTGTCAATTTTAGGGTCGGTGGAAACTTTATACTCTGGAAACTTTTGAACCTTCTTAATATAGATCCTTCCAAGTGGTTGAGATTAACAAAGAAAAAGAAAAATTCTGCTTTGTTACACTTCACCCTCAGGGGAAGGAAAAAAAATCCCATTTACTCCACAGCAGATATTACAGAAAAAGTTCAAGCAACATCATGCAGGGGTGGAGAGCCTCTAATAGAACTGAGGAATTGCTAAGTGTTCATCAACAGAGATGCACACAGACTCTGAACTTCTGTTCCAGTCCATGTCAGAGTAGTGATGTGCCTTAACAACCCTCTGTCTCTCAGCAGGGTACACAAAGCACAACACCATTCTAGCCAGGCTGTGCAAGTTCACCCATCTTGAAGCCCGAGTTGAGCACATTCACTTGTGTCTAATCGCAGCTGTCCAAGTAAATACACTTGTAGCTCAGTACAAACTGAGCAGCAGGGGCACTGAAGCCCGGGAAGCTGCAACAGGATGCTCAAGGACAGGAAGAATCATTAGAGCTGGATAAGAAGAAAATCCCTGGTGAACGGGAAGAACTAAAACTTCTGCAAATAAGACTTCTTCTAATTTTGCATGATTGACTGACATAAATGCAATAAAGTCCAAAGAAAACCAATAAATAAGAGGATACAGTTTTGGGACTAAAATGGTTGCCCCATGTCAGCTGGATTTTCATTACTCGAGCTGTCAGCCTGTGCTGCCCTAGTTGATTCTCCTTGGGTATCCGAACCCCTAATTCGTGGCCATAACTGAAGACACTGAAGTCATAGTTACCAGTTCTACAAGTAGGAGGGGAACGTAAAATTGGGAACGCAATTCTAGGCTGGTGTTGGAGGGAACATGGAAGTTTTTGCTTTAAGAAAGTCTCTATTCCAAATTTGTGGTCACCAGTCATTCAGTGGTTTTGGACTTTGGTCTGCAGCTGTATAATAAAGATCCACAGATACCTGTTAAGGGATCCGCGTAACTCAACTAAGAACTCACAAAAGATGCTTCAATTGCTATTCAGGAGTTTGCACATCCACTGGAAATGGAAAATGCCTGAGATTTGCAAATCAAAAGGACAGGAATGATTGTTGTAAGCTAGAGCATATACAGGTTACTTAGGCTATCAGAGCCATTACAGTGTATCTGTCACTCTACCCTAGTTTCCTAACCTGTTGTTAGCTGCAGCTCACATATGTCATATCCACACAGCCAAAGGATGAAC
The DNA here is from genome assembly GCF_000705375.1 of Tinamus guttatus. The sequence goes on along the minus strand of NW_010584675.1, from coordinate 455,916 downwards.
AGAGCAACTCTGAGAATACAGCTTGTTTTCATGCTATTCCCTCCCCTTTCCTCAGGTGTACACCATGGTATGACGTCCTCAATAATGAGAGTAATTCTTACTTGTGCTTCACATCCTGATGTTACTTTTGCACCTAGGCAACCTATGAAATGTAATCCTCCTTCACTTTCACAGCCTCCCTCCCTCCAAATGAACATCAACCTCAGCTCAGCCTTACCCCAATACAGTGCTCTGTTGAGGCTCACAGAAGACAAGCTCTCTTGGGATAGTGAGTAGCTCTTCCAACTTGATAACCAGTTCTTACCTTGCTGGACAAGTGGCTTTGTACAGATGGCCAGAGGCGCATTCCTGGTCACCAGCTTTTTTGGGCTGGAAACCTTTCCTCCTTGGTCCATACTGGCACTCCATTACAATAGCTCTACTTCCTGGGAGCAGAAAGTAATCTACTTGATCATATATTCAAGCAACCACTGATTTCCAGTCCCTACAGTAAAACAGTAACTAAAGAAATGATGAGAGCTCTCAGACGTTTATTTCTATTTAACATCAGACTTGTAAGAAGGCAGAACACTAAGTGCAGAAGCATTTCAATACAGTACAAATGCTTCTCGCATAGCAGCTAAGGATCACAAAGCATTTTCAAAGCATTTCCCAAACTAATTATGCTTCACAACACTCTTGGAAGACATACAGACAAGATAGGAAAGATATATAGAGGCAAAACAGGCTTCTGTCTCCATGACCACCAATACTTCACATAATAAGCAGCCTTGTGAGGCACCAGTGGAGCACAGTGCTTCAATGTAAGAAAGAGAAGCAGAATTTACCAAATAACCTAGAAAACGCACAGCTGAAATCAAAGCTTAGGCATGTCCACCATCCTATCTTAGATCAATGCTTTAGACAACAGTGTGCTGTGAATTCTCATTTGTCATTAAGGTCTGCAATATGACTTATTGTATCTATTAAGTAATACCTCTTTGGAGTGGCATACTCCAACAGAAACAGATGGGTTTAAATAAAAAACATGTAGCTCTAAACATCACTCAAATAAGAGGTTTCTTCCAGTCGGATTTCTGATGAAAAAGAATTTACAGGCATGGCCTGGAAGTGTTTGTTGTTAAGAGAACTTCTATTTTTTTCCTCTGTCATGCTTAGTTTTCTTTGTCGTCTTTTACCTACAATCAGTATACTAGCAGTGAGGTGCCTTTACCTCAAAATACACACTCAAAGACTGTTAAAGAATCACAACGGCAATATTGTGTTCCCAGCAAATAGTCAATAACTTATTGCATGAGAGTGCAATATAAAAAAAAGAAACAAATGCAAATAGAGAAATGGGAAATTTAAAAGCAGATTAGGTATGATGAATGGATAGTCATTTAGGCTTCTTTTTAAACTGAAAAAAAATTCTATGTGCTATGACTGTAGAAGACTTAACATTATCACCACTATGAAAAAACACGATGATCTTTTTACAGCTGTTTGGCAACTGATGTTGCAATTTGAAAGTAGTTATTAAAAGAAGTTGGTTACCTGCATTGACAAATGGGATCCCGTCATATGGGACATACTGGGACTTCCACATCAACCGCGTGGCAGGTTTGGCTGGGCTTGGGGACTGGCGTGTCCCCCACACGCTCTGCGTTTGCTGCTTGTGTAGTGTTAGGACACTCTCTAACTCTGCCTCACTCACACAATAGCCACGGTACGAGTCCCCAATTTTCTGCATAGAAAAGAGGTGAAATAATAGGATTATTCATCCAGCTGACTGCCGTCTGATACCCAAGAAAATGAAAGCAGGCTGGGACTCTGGAAAGCAAGGAAGCAGTCCCAGATTTGGGGGTGGAGTTGTCGTCTTTTTTGACTCCTCACGATCTCCTCCTTACCACAGCATCTAATATTACAGCAGTCTCCAGGGAGGTCAGGAATCTGTCAGTCCTCCAAGACCCTAAGGACTCCAAGAACCCCCAAAAAGGTTACACAGCTACTGCAAACACTGTTTTTTATGTGACATACCTCCACTCCTGTTGTTTCTCCTGCACATACTTCAACTGCAGTCACTTGGGACACAGTCATCCTAAGTGAACATATTCACCTGATTTCCACAGAGACCATAAGTGCTAGGAGTGTATCTGCTTCAATCTACACCCCCAACATCTGATTTGGGGTGAAGACTGCTGCTCACACCAACAGTACCCACCTCTTAGTCACTTGGAACAGACACAGTGTCTATGGCTGGCAAGAACAAAAGCCAGCAGAGAACACGTAGCAGGGACAGGGGGTTGCTGCCAGCACAAACCCAAAACCATAGTCATGGACGAGCTGCAGCAGTCAGCTTGGCACCTCAGCTGCTTACGCAGCAGCTAAGCCTAACCTTCTGATGGAGTGCCACTAAGCCTAACCTTCTGACTCAGCTTTACTTGAAGCCAAAAATGAAGGAATTCATTTTCTCTCCCCTACCCTCACCTCAACAAAAGGATACAAAAGCTGACACTAAAATACATACATCAAGACTGTGGTTTTGCTCGAGTGAAGTAACAGCAGCAGCATGCAAGAGGCATTATACTGTTCAGACACTGCAAATATCAGCAGTACAGTTCAAGGTAGCTAGGAAATCAACACCAGCTACAGTGCTTAGCGCTGATTTTGAACAGCAGTAGCTTTTACTGTTCCATGTTTGATGGTGCCCAACTACCAAGAGAGTCATTGCTCTCTGGTGTTCAGTTCTGGTCTAAAATGTAGTCAGCTTCCCATTAGATAGAGTGGGCAACACGCAGACAGTCTGTGCCATGGCTTCAAGTGCTGGCATCTGCTGCGAAATCCATGCAGACCTCTGGTGTTTAAGTTTGATTCTAGTCTGGAAAGTGACTGAAAAAAAAGCAGAATTGTGGGTAGCTACATCTACCCACACCAAGCACGTTCAAGCTGAAGGCAAAGCATTTTCTTTAATTGCGAGATCTCCCAGTTCTGACCAGGCTATTCTATCCTGGTACCAATAATAAAACATTCCCCAATACACACATAGACTCCCTTAAAGACAAACGGCACTTCCAATTCCATTATCTCTAGTCTGTGCCTACAAAACTGTACATGCAGCTTAGCAGTGCCCGGTGCATTTGCCCTGTGAAACTGAGAGGTGCTCAGCAAAATCTTGTTGATAGCACACAAGAAGGGACAGAGTTCCAGTCATTCCTCCTTGTACGGTGGTCTCTGCAGCGTGAACAAGAACAAAACAAAATTTGCTTTGCCTTGTTTTTTTTTTTAAAAAAAAGAGGAAAAATGCAATAGTAGGCAACAGCTCTGCTCAATAGTAGAGACAAATCTTTATATCCTCAGAACACAACTGTCAATTTAAACAGAGACATCTAACAATATCCAAAGAAAAAGGAAGTGCTGCTTGGGTCAAAAAACACAATAGGGTTGAAGAAAGGCACCAAACATGCAAGTTCTCCCTTTAAGGTGGTCCCGTACGATTCACAGTGAAAGTGGCCATTTTATAGGTTTTCAGTAGGTAATCAGAAAAAGGGTAGCAGCCTTTTCAAGTACAAAGCTTCTCTCACAAAAGAAAATATGTGCAAAAATCCTGAAGCAAGTGTTAGTTACCTCGAAAAAACAGAACAAAGCAAAGAAAATGTGTAGCTGGTACCACAAAACTTTTGATAAGAAAGGAAAAAGAAAAAGCTACAGGTAACCATGCTGGCACAACAGAAAAAACAAATCTGGGAGAGTATCTAAAATATAAATGTTTTACTAAACATTGACATTAAGGAGTTCTTCTAAGTCCCAGACTAGACTCCAACAAGTGTTTTTCAACTTCTAAAGAACACGTGATATGAACCACTGCAGACTTAGGTCATAGTAAAGGAATTTTATTCTTTAATTAATGAAACAGTAGTGCAACAAAACAGCAATTTGCTCTGTAGAAGCTAGCAGGCTTCTGAGAATCAGTAGCTTTTTCTAGTGCTGCAGCATTAAGAGCATTCAATTTCTAGCATTACAAAGGCTCCCATGGCATTTTATATTTCTAAATGTGCTAGTTCTAAATGTGCTTTTTCATAGAATCAGCGTGCTTGACAATGTGCAAATTTAAAGAAATATTTTTATAGTTGTAAAGTGTGCAATGATCTAGATGAAATAAACCACCAAGTCAGAACTGTTTGCAGCCCACCTCACAGTTCCTGAGACAGCGTGCCCATGGGGGTGTATCTGGGGGCAATGGCTGGACAGGGATAGGAAAGGGATCTTCCAATAGCCTAAAAAATACATACAAAAAAAAATCTGTAGAGACAGCCAGGAGAGCAATGGTTCAATCTAATATAATCAAAATAGTATATTATGTACGCCTCTACAGCATATGACTAAGCTATAGACATTGTATCAACTCGCCTTGAAAACCTGGGTTTGATTTTCCCCATATTCGACTTTATTGCCCAAATACTTCACTGTAAATATCAATATTTAAAACACCAATGATAAATTTTAATATATTGATACAATAAACTCTACTCCCCTCAAGCTTCAGCTTTCCCTGCAGCTCCTTCACTGAAGCAGTGCCTTCATCTTCAACTCTTGGCAATGCCAGCACCTACCTGGAGAAATTTCAGTAACTTCCCTGTGTTACTTTAAATACCCAACTGTTGCTCAAGTCAAAATATAACCAGAGAAAAAACTTTCTCTGGAATTCAGGCTCTTTAACTGCTCTTTCCATTGCTCTGTCACACATAAATGCTCCCTGCAAACACTGGATACTACACGTCGTTCCCTAATTCTAACAAACCATGATCTCCATGGAAACCTTCTCTGTTAGTTTTGCAGTAACTGTTGCAAAAACAAACTGCATGAAAACCTGGCAGTACTACCAGAAGTCAAAATGCTTTTTAATCCTTTTAACTCCTCAGCCTACCTGGTGATGTTTCTTTTTGATAGAGAGAGAGATGCATGTGGATGTAGAATATAACTGCTTGTAGTGTCTCCTACAGCAGCTACCGTTACTGTCTGCAAGTTCCCGTCACTGCACTTCTCTTCTGAAAAATCTTTGCAAAAACAAAATATCCTCCTGGTTAATAGCTGAATAAATATGAGGAAATAACAAGCTATGATTAAAAGCTGCATGTTGGAAAAGGAATTTTAGGATTTAGGATGACAAACTACAAAGAAGTTCAGTAATTGTGAATCAATACTGATAAAGTCTAAGCAAAAATACGAATACGAACTTTATAAGGTTGTAAACTAGTACGCAGTACTCAGCCACCCAGCTAAGCCTGCAAATGAATAGACATCTTTCAGACTTCACTATGTTGCTTTTCTAGAGAAAAACTTAAGTTGTGTATGGAGCTGTGCATCTCACCATACACTTAACACAGTGGCAATGAAACAAAAGGTATCGTCCATTTTCTTCACTGGGAAATGATTTTCTCCATAGATAATAAACCTTTGTGAAGCCAGAAATGAATTACTGATAGTAGTTTCCAGAAAAAGAGTCCTCTGCTGCATTACTTGAATTAACTACTTCACTTTAAGTGAAATAAGTATCTCAAAACTGAAAATACTGTTTTGTGATTTAACAAAAATATCTCTTTTAATAATGAATAAGACAAGAAGCAGCTTTGTGCTTGACATTCCAGTTTATCCATCATACAAAGTAAACACAATAATCCTTTGGGCCCTGATGGGATGCACCCCAGAGTGCTGCATGAGTGGCCAGATGTCATAGCTAAGCTGCTCTCCATCACCTTTGAAAGCTTCTGGAGAATGGGGGAGGTGCCGGAGGACTGCAAGAAAGCCAATGTCACGCCAGCCTTCAAAAAAGGCAAGAAGGAGGACCCAGGCAACTACAGGCCAGTCAGCCTCACCTCCGTCCCCAGGAAAGCAACGGAACAGCTCCTACTGGCCGTTGTCTCCAGGCACAGGGAGGACAAGAAGGTGCTCAAGAGTAGCCAGCATGGACTCACCAAGGGGAAATCTTGCTCGACTAACCTGATAAAGTTCCACAGGAACTCAAGGATAGGTTTCTGGACTGGGAGGGTGCCAGAGCACTGGAACAGGCTGCCCAGAGAGGTTGTGGAGTCTCCTTCTCTGGAGATCTTCAAACCCGCTTGGACGCAGTCCTGTGCCACGTGCTCTAGGTGACCCTGCGAGTGCAGGGGGTTGGACTAGATGATCTCTAGAGGCGCCTTCCAACCTTAAGCATCCTGTGATGATTCTTAGTTCATAAAGCTTTTTGTCCAAAAAAGGGACAGCAGACTCACACTTGGAAGGCAAATTCAGCATATATTTTTGTAATTATCTTAAGGAAATTCAGGAAAAGAAAAGAATTAACTATGAAATTTAAAAAATTAACTAACAATTCACTAAGCCTACATACAATAAAGTTCTTAGAGAGAGATCATTCAGGATGTTTAGTCACAAGACATCCTCCATTCCCACAGGTTAAACTCACCCTGCGTGCCGGATACATCCAGAAGCGGTCCTTGAGGAATAATCACTTGGGCCGTTCCTTGCTGGGCAGAAGGAATGACATGCAGCACCTGTCCGTGTTCAGAATGGCTGGCAACAATCATCTGTAAAGCAATTACACATAAAGGTGAACGGCACTACAACGAACTGGTGTTTAGCACACAGCATGACTGGCTTTGATTACTATAAGAAGTTCTAGTTGGAACTAAGACCTTTGAGCTTATTTGCTTTCACATAACACAAGCAAACAGATAATTTATTGACACTTAAAAAAAAATGCTTCACAGCTTTTAAAATAGCATTCTAACTCGCTAGAGAGGAGATAACCTAGCAGGATCCTACACCGAATTATACACCTATTTGAAGGCTGGGACATGATTATTAAAGCTATCAAAAGACCTGAAAACTATTCACTATTGGATTCACTGTAATCACACTCATGGATGAGCAGAATTAATCACAATATATAAAAATGTTATTCTTTATTTCTAAGAAACTGACATTAATGGACACCCTTAATGCAAAAGCAGAAAGAAGAGAAGCTTCAGGACTTTAAAACAAACAACGAACAACAAACTTGCCTAGCATTCTTCGACACATAATAACCACTCTTTACGGCGAACACTTCTGTAGTATCAAAGACTTGTTGACAAGTCTTTAGAGGGGTGAGCTGTCTTCAAAAACAGTGCAACAACACATGCCAAACAAACTCTCTGGGCAAAAGAGTTACCTTTTTATAAAGTAAGTGTTAAGAACTACAAAAGAATGTTTTGAGCAAATTAATTTGGGGAGGGGAGGGCCTTAACAGATAAACTTAATGGTGGTGCCATGATTCCAAAAAGAGAAAAGACTTATAAAACAATATAGTGATTATAAAGAAGGCAGTGGCAGAAGTGCATGATCTCATTGCACAATCACAGCCTGGTTTGATAATGACAAAACATATGATATTGTTATTTTAATAAAATTAGTAATGGCTGAACTCAAGATTTGGCTACCTGGTGAAGAATCACCAGAGCATGACCTGAACCACTGAAAAGTTCCACCTTGCTGCTACAAAGTCCAAGACAGCTGTTATGACAAACCAGCACCATATAGGAAGTGCCCCCAAAGTTTCCCCCTTCGGGAGGACACGTGCACCGCTGGGGACACGCTCACCATGTGCGCGCTCGGCCCGCCCAGCGAGGGCGGCTCGGAGCGAGGTCGGCCCTCCGGGTTTAGCAGCCGTGCAGGTGCAGCCGCACATGGAGCGCTGCCCGAGACACGGACGGCAAGAGGGTCTCTCTGTCCAAACGGCTCCCTGGAATCCATGCAGGTTAGATGCTTTCACAGAGGAAAAAAGGTGGAATGCATTTCAATCCTAAATTGTAATTTCTGGAAAAAAAAAAAAAGTTAAAAAAAGGTTAAAAAAACTAGCATGCTACATTTTATTCTCAGAAGGTGCTCCTTTCCTTCCAACCAAGGCACTGCTAGCTAACACTAACAGTTCTGGTTTTTGTTTTCCATTTCCGCATTGAAATTATGAATACATTTCTGCTTCCTAGAATAGACAGTCTAAGGGGAAAGATAACAGCAATTTCAATTTGACTGATTTTCCAATGTTCAGAATGTCTCTTATACCCAGGCACATTATTAAGTATTCTTTTAATAGAGGATTTTCTTAAGACAACACAAATACATATTTCTTCAGCACTGTAGCAGAACCTACAAAATACCAGTATTAGAGGGCCATCCAGTTACATGTAACACGCAGTTCAAAGTAAGGAACTGTGGTACTTTGCAGAAGGACACGCTGTATTAGTATCAAGAGAAAAATACACATATTGGCAAAATATCATACTGTAAATTCAGAGAATGAAAACATCCACAATGACAAGACATTCAGATTCACCTTAAAAATCCAGTCATCTCTCTTTGACTGTCCTACACTACTACAGTTGATCACCAACACGTCTTTGCATCTTTCCATAGCGACATCATGGCCAGCTGCATTTTCTTCCATTACAACAGGACCTGGAAGGGTGACAAAACTATTTTAGCCTCCCATGTAAACACTCTTTAGACTCAACCAAGATGTTGCTCTATTTTTTTTTTGATCTTACTAATTTAGCCCTACAAGTTCCAAACCCATTACAAGCTAATGGCAGAGCTGTCAATAATAATCACTGACTTTTTCTTTTCCTACAATGAGAAATATATAAAATACTAACATAAATATATAAAATTATAACAAAGATTACATATATAAAATAATAACATAATAACGTAAGCACAGTTTAAATCTTCATACAAGAAAAACCTGCTTTTCCAAGAGATCATAGACTTTGCTGTGACTTGGTGCACACAGATACAAAACAGACATAGCTGCCCTCGTGTTCTTCATCTAAGTATGTCCACAAGCACTCATCCAATAACTGCATACATCTAGAGGGTACTTGATATTCAAAGCCCGTGCTGCTTTATAAAAATATTACTCATCTACTTCTGCAGTAAACACACAGGACTTGTATCGGCCCAAACTGCCAAGCAGCCATCTTGAAGTAAACTGCAGTTGCTTTAAAGCAGCATGAAACAATGTCTAAATGAAAACAAATACTACTGTTAGTCTGCAGCAATAAATTTTAGTCAAAAAAATATTTAAAACACAGCTTGGCATGAGTTATGTGAGGAAGAACAAAAAGACAGAGCTCCCAGAAATTTGGACAACTACCTCACATACCAAAGAAAAGTATTTCAAAAAGCTAGCTGTGAATATTCAGCACCTCCACAAGACAAGGCTGCACCAAGACCGAGCAGACCCTTCAAGGCTGCAACCAAACCAAGCCCAAATATGGATGAACAACGAGACAAAAAATCAATTCAATTAATTTGTCCTCTAAATCGCTAGAGCACATATATATTCTAGAGTACACAATGCCTAAACAAATAAGAGAAATCTTGATTTGTGAAAATTTGGAGGGTGGAATTTTTTCCTTCAGGGTTTATTTTAAAGACAAGCAGCAGTATGTCAGCACATGCTTCCTACTTTATCTTCTTTACTATTCCACATGGTACAGTCCTTGAGATGGACCTTCTTGCTGGTGGCATTTCAATCATTTCCTGCTTTAGTACGGAGAATGAACAAGGCTAGGAAGCCATTTGAAAAGAATGAAGCACAAATTCATTTTGCAAAGACATAGTGGACCACAGGCAAAATAAAGCCACATCTCTGGCTTTTGAAGCTTACTAAAGCATCCTGCTGATATGAACGATGTTCCAAAGTTAAGCTGCTCATACGCTCAGTATACTAAATACTTTAATCTAAAGCAGATTTAGTTTTACATTCAATTCCTAAATGATAACACTCCAAAACTTGTTCCAAATGAAGTTGCCTCATATTTACTGAATATTTTGTAGCTCTGGATTTAGCCAAAAAGATTAAAAAAAAAAAAACTGTTAAAACATTTGAAGGGTGTTAACTGCAAATAAAAAGCATAGAAAACTAGATTTCACCACTATTCAATTATTTCCCCCAAATAACAAATGTAAAGTAAGAAGTTATATTAATTTTGCCAAAATGATACATAGATAGACTGAAAATATTGATGGTATATAGTCCAAATGCATTAAAAAGCTGGACCAAGGGCATTAGCATTAGAAACCTACCATAGACCACAACACTAGCTGCACTGGTATGGACCAATGGTCCATGAAGACAATTATCCAGCATCCAACATTGGTTAATAATAATCCACGGAAAACGATAACAGTAGGTCAAGTATGTAATGATATTTACTCAGCTTCTAGTTATAAATAGTCCAGAAATTCTTGCGCTTTAAGTAATATATTTCTGTTTAAAAAGCCCTTGGTACATTTTTCTGCTGTGAGTTTGTGTGTTTTAATCTAATAGACCACTGGCAAGCAGATCAGTAACAAATCAGTAACAAATTTCATAGTTTAATCACACAGGTTTCATTAGTTTCATTCTACTTGTGAGCAACTCCAAATAAACAAACAAAGATAACTCTTGTTGTAAAAAAATATATTTTTACTGATACTTAGAGCTTATAAGCATATTTAATAGACTTCATAGTCATATAAATAATGCCAGCAAACTCCCTAAAAAAGACAGTTAAATACATGTATACAAGCGCACAGGTGGTCATGGATGAATAAACAATATACAGGTATCTCTGCCTTTCACAAAAACTTATGCATCACAGGAGTTTCAAGCATAACACCACTGAATCGTACATTCAGTAACAGCTTGAAGAACCGTCGCGGTTTGGTGTTAGTGTAAAACTGGATCAAAGGCCCTATTCCTCTGCACATACACCAAGCAGAAACAACTCCACACCTCAGCTTTAGCCTTAGGACAGTTCCACCCAAACCACTTTAACCTACGTTCTGCTCTCCATGAGTTCCACCACCCCAAGGCTGCTTCCAGCCCAAGAGCTAGGTTATTCCAACACTGAAAGAGCAGCTCCTTCTCCCCGCTTCCCATTTGGGGAGCAGGAAGCTAAAGGCAGGAAGACTCCAATCCTTTCAGGGGGAATCCTTTCAGGAGGGCTCCCATGCCAATATGCTTGTCAAAACCAGTGACACCTCTTGCACATGCTGTGCTCTCACTCAGTGACTGTCATCTGCAAAAGCAGTGTGCGCAATATCAAACGCTTTAAAGAGGAACACGGTTTCAATGCACAGAGCTGAATCTTTCATGCAGCAGAACCACCAACATCTGTAATCCACTCCTGTAACAGAGCCCATACGCTGATCTGTATATATACATATTTTTAAGACATCAACAGAAAAGTCAAAATAGCATTACTTTGAAAATCTATTAGTGGCTGGTTATCCCCACCTCCACCTACTCCAGCGCAGCAGATTTCTGTATTTTCTTCCCTTCTTCCCTTTCAGTTCTTGTTTCACAATCGCACCTAGAAATTTCAAGCAGCGCTCCCTAAAAACGCAGCATTCTAGACTAACCTCATCTTGAGGTCTCACAGTAACTTTAGCTCCTCGCCTTCCCCCAGGCGACTGGGCAGGGGTCAGATCCCACATGGAAGCTCTGCCTCTCAGAATCGCAGCGTTCCGTATTTCAGTACTGAGGCAACAGCGCAAGATGTTGGTCCCGAGAGGAAAGCTAAATAGTACAAATAAATAAATAAATATCAGGCCGCCTGCCCTCGGGGGCCTTATGAGAAGCGCCCGGGCTCGCAAGGGAACCGCTCAGTCCTCGCCGCCCCAGCGGAGGGCGCCGCACGGGGAGGCGCCAGGGGCTCCGCACCGCAGCGCCGGGAGGGCGGTTGGGAGGGCGCTTG
>NW_010584675.1:400766-443750 GCF_000705375.1 Tinamus guttatus | reverse complement strand
GCTACTCACATGGAGGCCGAGAACATCCCGACGGTGAGTGCGGCGCGGCCCGCTGGGCGCCCTGCCAGCCCCGTGCCCCCGCGTCGCACTGCAAGCGGCTCTCGCTGTGTTATGCAGCTGCACTAAACACGCGTTTTGTCCGTGCGCCCAGGAAGAAGTGGTGGAAATCGAGTACGTGCAGAAGTACCTGGCGCCTCAGCCCCAGGAGTGCATCTTCCACGACGACTGGATCAGCGCCGTGCAGGCCGCCGAGGAATGGTACCGCACGGCCCCGCGGGCCTTGCTCAGCCCCGTGCGAAGCGGAGGGCTCCGGTGTCACGAGGAGTCATCCTTCTCCCTAACGATCTTCTTCATCCTTTTCTGGTTTTGTTCTGGCCTGAGCAGAACCAGTGCTTTGGAAAGCAGCTCACCTTAAAGATCTCTGTCCTGTGCTGACGTTAACACAAGTGAAGAATAACGAGGGTCACAGGAGGTGATATAGCTCTGATACAAACGTGTGAGATCAGTGCTGCTCCCCATCCTGTCTCTCAAAGGACAGTGATGGCTTCCTTCTTTCCAGTTTCCTTAAGCAAACTTTTTACTTCAAAAGTGACAGCCACGTAGCAGCAAATATATCTGCAGAGCTTTCGTGCTGCAGAGCTCTTTAAAAACAAACAAAAACAATACTTTTAATTGGCATTTTCTACTGTAATTCCAAATTTATTGTCCACTCAGGTAGGCAACTTTCCTCTGCTATGTAATGGTTTGAAAATGCTTTGAGATCCTTTAGAACTGTGTTGTGAGCAATAAGTTATTGCTCACAGTCTTTCATCATCATATCAGTCTTTCATTTTAAATAACATGAGATCTTACAAGATCAGCGTTACCTACCAGCAGACATAGTACTCTTCTTTCACTGGTTTTTCTTTTTCCCTTTACTCCTAGCATTGCAGTTGTAGACTTTCTCGAAGACTAGCTCTGTAACAAAACTTCATTTACTTTCCACAACTCAATTTTTACACAAAGTATTCAGTAGTTCATTTCAGCTCACCAGTCACTACGCTAATGTTTACCTAAGCCGCTGATATACAAGTTTGTTTTTTTCATAAAACTTCTGTTTTAAGGACAAGAATGTTTCAATTTCTGTACCCTGTAGGATATTAACTGGCTCCTACGACCAGACTGCTCGGATCTGGTCTTTGGAAGGCAAATCCATTATGACAATAGCTGGTCACACGGACGTAGTGAAGGACGTGGCATGGGTAAAACAAGGTCAGTATATCTCACTGTGGACTAATAACAGTTTGATTCATTGACAGAGAAACATCATTTTTCCGCAACCAAAGAATATTCAATAACCCAAGTGTTATGATTAAGCATGTCAGAACAATAAGCCTGTCAGATATAACTGCACCTAAAGAAAGGTCCCTTGACATGTTGGAGCCTGTTTAACATGTTTAACATGCATTAACTGTTTAACATGCATGCACCCTGTCTCTAAGCAGACTTCATTAGCAGCTGTTCTTACACATATTTACATTCATTGCATTTGCAGGGTAATATGATGCAAATGAGAAGTGTACCTCTTATTTATTCTTTGACTGGAATAATTAGTAGAAAGGCTCTGGGAAGTGGAGCTGAGTGTGAGCGCGACTTCTTTCTTTCTCAGACAGCTTATCATGCCTGTTACTCAGTGCTTCTATGGACCAAACTATCCTGCTCTGGGAGTGGAATGTGGAGAGAAACAAAGTGAAAGCCCTGCACTGCTGCAGGGGCCATGCTGGCAGCGTGGACTCCATAGCAGTTGACTGCACAAGAACTAGAGTGAGTGACTCGCAGAGAGCGATCTCCATATCTGGGGATATTAACAGCCTGTATCTCAGAAACCCTGTTTTGGTCACTAAGACTTCCAGTCTTGTTATAAATGATGGTTAATAAGGATTACAGGTGTTGCATCAACACAAGGTCATCTTTTCAAATACTGTACCTCCAGTACTGCAAAAAGCTGAGTGTGACTTTACACGGCACAGAGCATTGTAAAAGATTTGCTTTTGACTTCTGTGAGCAAATTTGAGTGTGGGTTGCAATGGACTCTTTTCAAATTAGCCCTAAATTCCCACAATAGTATCGGATGTGAAAGGAAACCTCACGTGAAGTGGCAGAAGAGTTTCTTTCCTTTCATCCGTGAATTTAACAGTAAGTGCATACATACTGAGGGTGGAGTCACCCTTCTGTGCTCGACTCTGTCAGACAGGTTAAAATAAAACCTTCTGGGGCAGAAGGAAATGAAGAGGTCTTTTTTTTGTAGACTTTTTTTTTTTTCCCCCCAAAGGAAAAAAATATATACATTTTTTTTTTTCCCCCCAGGGAAAAAAATATATACCAAAAATCTGTTTTCAGAGATTCTGGTGCTGTTGTTCATGTGTTATAAAGCATTGGCTGCTTTTTCAAGCAGCATGTGGATGCTGCGTGGTACAGCTTAAAAGTTCTTTCTTGATCAACTTTTAACAAAACGTTTCTATTCGTACAGTTCTGCAGTGGATCTTGGGATAAGATGTTAAAGATCTGGTCTGCAGGTAAGATAAGTGTAAACTGGGATTCTTGGCTTTGTAGAATTTCAAAGTGGTGCATATGATAATGATGGATATTAGAATATTTTTGTCTTTAAGGAAAGCAGGCATATGTAATAATACTGAAGGCAAGCTACAACAATTTTTTGCAGTAGCTTTGCAAAACTATATATCACTATTTTAAGTTCTGTTTTTTGTTTGCAAACACAGTTTTTAGATATGGTTGACAATTGCCTGCTGCCATTTACGTTACTCAGAACACTCAGTAGTTTGTATCTATTTCATATGTTTTATCATACGAAAATCTATTTCAAAAGTCTATAAACAGAATTTGTCTTCTGTCGTAGTACCTACAGATGAAGAGGATGAAATGGAAGAGGCAGCTAACAGACCACGGAAAAAGCAGAAAACTGAACAGTTGGGACTCACAAGGGTAAAATGCCATCCAGATTTGCCCACAATTTCATTTTAAAACTGTGGCCATGTAAAATAATTTCACTTTGTTAAAAATGGAATATGGAATGGAATATATATGGAATATATCTGGTGATATGTCTGGGGCTGACCACACATGATTTTTTGTTGAAACAATAGCTTAGTCTGTGATGCTCATTCTAGTTTCTTTTCACCCTTGAATTGTAGACCCCCCTCACAACCCTGTCTGGCCACACAGAAGCCATCTCTTCTGTGCTGTGGTCAGATGCTGAAGAAATCTGCAGCGCATCCTGGGACCACACCATCAAACTGTGGGATGCTGAGACAGGAGGTGTCAAATCAACTTTGGTGAGACCACCATATGCAGCTTAAAGTGTTGTGTCAGTAGGTGCAACTGAAGTCCAGATTAAAGGAAGAAGTTGCACAGAACCAAAGACAGGAGCTCCTTTGAGTTACTCCTTTTTCTTTCTTTTTTGACAGACAGGAAACAAGGTGTTTAATTCTGTCTCCTACTCCCCGCTGTGTCGACGCTTGGCGTCTGGGAGCACTGACAGACATATTAGACTGTGGGATCCTCGCAGCAAAGGTGAGCTGACCCAGGCACGTGCACACACTTGTTCCTTCAGAATTGGAACTTCTCCTTGGTGGAAGACAATCTCACAGACTGTTTTCTGGTGCCATATGGGAGCTTTTATGTAATATAAAGATTATTTTTATTTTCCTTCATCTGATGCAAGACTCTTTCAATTTCTTACCTAACAATATGGAAAATGAATTTGGCACAATTGAACATTCTGTATTTTTTTTTAACTTACAAATAAATGTTCAGTTGTGAAGTTACATACCTAAAAACTTTGCTTGTTTGATTTGGTTTGGTTTTATGTTGGTGAGCTGGCTGTCACAGCTAAGTTTAAATTGGGAGGATGATCATTGGAGTGAAATAGTAACCAATTTGTTCTCATGTAATGCTGCCATGTCTGGCAAGGTGGCTATACCCTTATGACTGAGCCTACCAGATTTATTTCATACATTTTTACTTGTTGAGCTTCTATAAATTTGATTGAGGGTTTAAGAGCATTGTCTTCAAGCTTCCCCTCCCAGTCCCTCCTCTTCACAGGGGAAAAAAAAATGTGAAGAGAGTTTAGTAGGGCAGGTTTTTTTTTCCTTTTACCAGAACTTGTATGGCAATATACTTTCGTTTTTTGAAATTAGAATTACAGAATAATGGGGAAGAAACTCTTACCTGGAACCCCCAAGTGTGGTTCTTACAGCTTTTTCTCACTCGATTTTATATGCCTCTTGAAAGGCAATGCTTCAGGTGGCATCTGCTGAGTGGTGTTTTTCTTCTTCTGTCCAGATGGCTCCTTGGTCCTCCTATCCCTGACCTCTCACACAGGCTGGGTGACAGCTGTGAAGTGGTCCCCCACCCATGAGCACCAGCTGATTTCAGGTTCTCTGGACAACATCGTGAAGCTCTGGGACACAAGGAGGTAAAACAAACATGCATTCTCTGCTGTTTAAAGGCATGTGAGCTTGTAGAGTCATCTAACCTAGTGAAACAGGAAAAACAGCCTGAAAAGTAAACAGAGAGAAAGAAATGAGAAAGAACAGCCTCAGTGTTTGTGAAAATCCTTTAGCATTTAGGGGTCAAGCACATTAGGAATGGGAGAAAAATACTTGTGCCTACCAGACTAACAATAGCTTAACAACTTTGAGAGCTGTGTGATGGTCCAGCACAAGACTTACCCATCATTAAAAACAGCAGTGATTGAAATGCAAAAGACAGTGATGATAACATTGCTACTGGGATTAAGAACAGGAGAGGCAAAACATATTCTGTTTCTAAAGAATGAGCTTAATAGTGTGAAGTTTTACTTGCTACCCTTTTCAGAGCTTTCATGACAAATCTCTAAGGAGAGAATGAGATTGGATTTGTAAGAGGTAAGTGCTTTGTCTGGAGAATACACTGTCAAGCTGTATCCAAATAGGAGAAAAATGTATAACAAATCAAAAACAAAACAAAAAAACCCACAAACTCTTTACCCTTGATCCCATTAAAATCATGTGCAAGAAGGTGAAAAAATATTGCCACTTTTTCTTTTGGGGTTGTAGATGTTAAAACTGACATGATGAGCTCTGGAAAAAGCAATAAAAACACAAAGATGGTGGATATCTGTCCTGTGTGAAGGCATCTATAACTGTTAGACCACATCTGTTTGATAGTATCCTGCCAATGTTTCTTCCTGGGATCACTCTTGCATACAGTAACTGCTCACATAACTTCAGCTGTGTGACAGTAAATGTCTTTGTTTTACCAGTTGCAAAGCTCCTCTGTACGACTTGGCTGCCCATGAAGACAAGGTTTTGTGTGTGGACTGGACAGAAGCAGGGGTAAGAACCTCAGGGGCAAGATGCTCAGTTACATGCAGAGTGGTTAGGAAGAGGCCTACAGCAGCTACAAAGCATCTTTCCTTTATGGTTAAATGTGGAAGAGAGCAGGAAGTTTTTACGTGCTTTGATACTGGGTAAAAGAGAAGGAGTTACCATGCTGCACATTGCAGTACTTCCCACGTTATCACACTATGAAGGATGATGGAGGTTTAAGTTCCATGGCATTAATTGGACATTACACCAACATTCCAAGCAGGGAAGGATGTGAGAACAGCAGAATACCCTAATGAGAAATATGTGTATTTTAAGGTACTGTTTGCTCCAATGGGGAGCAAAGAGGGACCATGTACCAACAGCTGGGTCATTACAGTTCCCCCTTCAACATGTACTGCCAAGTGACCTGTTCTGTTACTGTAGTGAGAAACACAGATGTGTAAAAGGGGAGAAACAATTCTGTTAACATTTAGGTTCTCAGGAAATGGGGAAAGGCAGGAAAAGCTTCTGAAATTTTCCCACAGAAATTCGCTTTTTTCTACTTTTTCTGCTCTTTGGGTCTGGGTTTTGGATATATGTTCAAGTTCATTGTTCATTCCCTTCTCATTTAGCTCTTCAAAGGAAACTGGAAAAATCGGGTATTCTGCTTAGTTTTGTTACTAATCACAGTTTGTTTCTCCTCTCAGTTGCTCCTGAGTGGTGGTGCAGACAACAAACTGTACTGCTACAAATACCCAGCCGTAACCTCTGATGTTGGAGCATGAAGGTCAACAGCCAGAAGATTTGTAAAATATACTTTGCAGCAGTCCCTCTTTGTTGGCATCCCTCTACAACTTACATCTGAAGACAAGAGTTTCCTGTAGCACAGAGAGCTTTTTTTTGTATTAGTAACCTATATCCTTATATAAAGGAGGAAGGGCAACAAGCAGCTTTGAACAAGGTTTGTGTGGAAACAAAACTCAAATGATGTTCCCTCTCTTTTTGATGAGCAAACATGGCATTGAACTAACATCTTTTCTCTTGTAAGAAGACTCTACAAAACCTACTGCCATGTATTAACAGCTGTTCCTGATATTTGCAGAAAAAATACTCACTGGACTAAATTATTTTTTTAAGTTTACCCCTTTTTCCTTAAAATAAAACTTTTGTCTATAGTTCATTGCTTTAGTGCCTCACTTCAGATAGAGGTTAGACTTCTGCCACTCATTTCAGCATGACTGTAGCCAGTTCTTTAGATTAAGTCCTTAACTGACAAGTCCAGCCCTGCTGTTGGGGATAAGACTTTTGTTTGTGATAGAAATGCACTTATAAAGGAATTTGACAGACTCACTGGGAAGTGGAAGAATCTGTTTCTACTGCTCAGAAGTTAGGGCTGTCCATGTGTGCTTTATAAATATATCCCTGACTTGTTCCACAGGACTTAATCTATTGCAGTAGGACTAAAGCGATACCTTATTTGTAAAAAAACATTCCAGTACATCTTTACAAAATGAGATGTCCAGTGCCTTTGAAAACTGCAGCCATTAGTGAGACTGCTACAAATTGTTATTGGTCATTTGAGCCTTTGCTCACTTGCATCAATGTAGTTCAGAAACATTTTATTTAGACTTTCTTACCTTTAAGTGGCCATTAATTGTGTCACTATCAAACACTGAATCCATTAGACCTACCACACTTGCCAGCTGTAGTAAATACACAGAGTCTAGCTACAAAGGCAAGGTTGCAGGAGATTGCAGTTGAGGAGTAGAAAGTTTTTACACCTGCTTCTCAACTTCTCTTATTCAGAACAGTACAGCATCAGGGACAGAAAAAAAAATAATTGAACGATATTAATGATATAAAGGGATACTAGTGTAACTACAACATACGTTTCTTGATGATATTCTTAAAATACTTTCAAATTTTTTTGGAGGAGAGAAGGACCTGCTTTGTTTTTGAAAGACTTTGCAGTTTGTTGTTTTTTTGTTTGGTTGTTTACTGTATCCTAATACCTGGCTTAAGCAATTAACTTGTGTTAGCAGGCATACACTACTGTATGTACAGTTCACACATCATTCATTAAGGCACACATCAGGAGAGTTAATTTAGGAAAGGGGCTCACCTGCTTGGTCTCTGGTCACTCCCATTTTCTGCTCATGTGCCTCCTTTTGGCCCAACTGTCTCTTTGAGCCTCCTTTTGCTGAGACTTTCCATCTCTGCTTCTGGATGATTTCCATCCTTTGCTGCAGCCAGGCTTGGCAGAGCATTGCTCTTTCTGTCTCACTGGCATTTTGTTCGTTGATTTTCTTTAAAGTCCTCTGCCTTCTCTCAACTGAGACACTGAATGAAAAACATGGGGAGGAGCCTGTAGCTGTCCTAGTGAAAGCATCACAACAAAACCTGGATCCCAACACGAGTAGGGTGAAGTTGGCCACGGCACGGTCCATGAAAGCAGCAGCTTTTCCATAAACCAGGGGCCCCTTCACCACAGCCGGGCTGTGAGCCCCACGCTTGGTGCTGCCCGCAGCAATCTCAGCCTGCGGCAGCTCGAGCCTTTCAGCCTCTCAAACTGCACCTTCCACTTCGGAAACTTGCTCCCCAGCCAGATGCTTCACTGCTGCTCGTGCCCCCTTGAGATAAACTCGTTTCAAAGCACCCTAGTGGCAACTTCTGCAGGACCACTTAACCTCGTGCTGAGGCAGAAAAGGGCCCTTAGTTCCGTCTGCTGTTGTAGCTGTCAGCGTGGAGGCTGCAAAACACTTCAGATCAATTGCTGTTTCCAAAACACTCCTGTAACCCATAAGTCACAAGAATCCTTCCAGACAGATCCCCTGGAAAACATCCAAGGAGCTGAGATCCAACTTCCTCTGCTCGTGAGCGTGCCATCGAAACGCCCCGCTCGCGGCTGTGCCTTCCAAGAGACGGAGCACAGATTCCAGCTCTGCACAGCGACATTCCCGGGCCTGCGTCCACATCCGAGCATTGCTATGGAGGAAACGTCACAACACGGAGCGTTCCACGAGCCGGCGCCGGGTGAACACACAGGTATCACCCTCACACCTGCACGGGGGACAGGGCTTACCACCCGTTCACAATGGAATTTAGCCATTTAGCCTGTGTCAAATATTTTTATACGAAAGGCAGGATTTAGCACCAAAATGAAAAAGGGGATCATTTCAAGCTCTCCAGTTTAGTCCTTGCAAGCAAGATAATTCCTGCAATGCTGTCCCCATTTAACGTATCAAGAAATAAGAGGAAGTTTAGAAAAGAACACAGCTGCCTGAAGCCACCGCATCGCCCAGGGATGTTCAAGATCTTGATCTGACCCTGCCATCTGCAGCTCATGGCAGGCATTGCAAAAGTAAAGCTGGAGCAACGAGGCAGCATCAGCACATCTGCAGTAAATTCTTTATTATATAAATGCCTAATTTTACTGCCCAGGCTGGCCAAAGACTGCAACAAACGTTCATGGATACAGCAGCTTCTCCGTCTCGGCCTCATACACGTAAACATAGATCTTCCTCCCTGTGTCTAGCAGACCCCAGCCACATGTTTGGTTTTGGCATATCCATGAATTATTTGACAATGTATTTAATTTACCCCATAACATAGTATCTTCCTTCAAAATATTGGGACAAAGCTAGTACAAAGCTTATTATCGAGTTATGCAACCCATGAAGTCCAATGAGATCTGTGTGAACGGTTCCCAGAGACTATCTTCTTGGTGTTGTTCTTCCCTTCCCTTCTCTCTCCCAGGACAAAAATCCTGACATAAAACTACATTTGGGAATAATTGGTCCGAAGATATTAGAAAGATAATATCATCATTTTGGATGGGAAAACTCAATAGCAAATTTCTATGAAAGTAATGGAAAAAAATCACAATAAAGTGAGTTACAGTATAATTCAATAATCAGAAGAACAAAAACAAAATTCAGCACTAGAGGTGTATTTAGTTAGCTCCAGCCTCTCCCTCTGCTAACCCTGAGCAAAACAAAAAAAGTTTATTTTTCATTCTTTGAAAATAACACAGCTATGGTTATCATTCCTATTCTGAAACTGAGCTGAAAAATCAACAGCTTATTATCAAAAGTCACTGTCAACGTAATAAAGCTAGTATATAGCCAACTACCATTAAACCCATTTTAGAATGTAAAACTAAGTTTTGCACACCTGTAAAGGTACTTTCCCCAAAGTCTGAAGTGAACTGCAAGTTTAGCTTGTATCCTGAACTCTGACATTTCTGACACTTTTATTTTTATAGAGCTCTCTAGTCATGTCTTCCTTGACAGATGCTTCAAATTTTGTTGAATGATGCTAAATGATGTTGAATGATGACGACAAGGAGACTTCTTGCAAGTTACTGAAATTCTCAAGTCATTTGCATTCAGCTTACTTTTTCTTCTCTTCTATTTGCATCTTATCTTTTTATTTAGTAGGAAATAGTTTACCACTATATTTACCAAATACATTTTTTAGATATTCAGAGATAACGACAGTACTGTAAGTACTGGGTTTATTAAGAAGCTGTGAAAAGTCACCTTAAAAATGTAAGAAGTGTTAAATAATTTCCTACTCTCACACTATTTCCAGATAAATTATTCTACTTTTTTATTTTTTTATTTCTTTTAAAATAGAATGGCTTTTCTCAACCAGAGTCACTTTCCAGCTTCCAAATAGCTGTTTCCCCACCTGCTGCTGCATTTGATAGTGAACCTACACAGCAAATACTACGAGGTTTACCTGACATGGCCTGGGATGGCTATGCAATAACAAGATCAGTATCTTGTTATGTACACAGTTAGAGTTTCTTTTTTTAAAGCTTGTGGAAGCCTCACTTCCTTCCTTCTAGATCCATGGCACCTGTATCTCCTCGTTCATTCACAAATTACACAGCAGAGAGGTCATCATTGCTTTTTGCTGTTACTGGTGGCGAAGTTTTTCCCTCATTAAAATAAACTTATACCAAGTTATATGAGTTTTGTGTAGGCCAGTAAATTGTCAGGACAAACTCAACACACTTCACTAAATTTCAGTACATCTAACGTTAGGACGTAGATTTAATCATATATGCTTAGAGTTATTTCCCCACCATAAAAATACATACTTAGCTTATGCTTTTAATTTGTCCAGTCTCATTAATTATCAGCTTCTTTCTTAAGCACTATTTTCCTCCTCTCTGTAGTTTGCTGTAAAGCATGAAGAAAGCCTAAGAAACTTGATAATCAGAAATACAGCTTCAGGGAAGTTTGAACATTGGTACACAAACAAGTGGAAAAGGTTAGTAAAAATGGATGAAGTGGTAACACATGAACCAGGCAATTTCATAATGCTGTATTTTGAACTTTAATCAAAAATCTCTGAAAGGAAAATATCTAGACAAAGTGGAAAGCGCAAGTGCTGGAAAGCACAAGTGCTGGAAAGCTAAAATCATTAAAGCCAATGAGCACTGGCATAACAATCAACACAGCTGAATAGAAAACTTTACTTTTTAAAGTGACTTGCCAGTTCCGTTAATTTGGAGCCTGTGTCTGTCCTGAACACAATTAGGCAATTTCATAACCTAATTCTGTGATTGAAAGTTAGAAGGTGCTTTGTGCATCAAACAGGGGATGTGGGAATCCAGAGGAATCTGCTGAACAGATGCACTTGGAACAAGAGTCTTCAAGGTGTGGTGGGGCAATTATCAAGACGTTAGTTGCTTTTTCTATAATGTTTTGGATTCATAAACATGTATTCTCTAATCTCCCCTGTTAAAATAAACACAGTAATTTGCCCTGTAATTCAAGCAGTGCATTTTCATCTCTTCCATATCTTTTCAGTCTTGGATTTTGCATAATCATTAGCCTGAGTCCTCCCTGGAAGGTTCATACAAATTTGGGATTGGTTTCAATCCTGATGTAAATAAATAAATAATCAGAAAGTCAAAATCTGCCTTAACTCATCTCAGGATCAGGATCCAGAATTTGTTCAAGCTGCTTGTGAGATCACAGCGACCTTTCACTTTTCCACCCTTAATCTCAAATGAGGAATCTGATAGTTCAGCACATTCTGTATTATTAGTTCATTGCTTTGGTGGAATTTATGGTTTTGGAACTTACTGGCTGGAGTTTTTAAACTCTCCTGGAACAGAGATAAAGCACAGTTCTTGGGGTTACACAAAATATCTTTCTTCCATGAATATGCAGGAGGTCTTCTTTATATCCATAGAATCTAAAAGAAAAAAATAATTAGAAGGCTTTGCCTTTCATTTTTAAGAGCACAACCCCCCATCTCACTGGAGAGTCTCTATTGATTTTTTGGAAATTGCAGTTAGCTGAAACGCTTTCTAGATCTAAACAGCACCGAAACACATTTTGATTTCAGTTACACTGGTGTAATCCTAGAACACCTCAGTTAAGTCACTGAAGCCTATCAAAGTCAAAAGAACAAAGTTACAAGCAGCCTATCCGAATGTAATTTGTAATAACTAGACTGAATGTAATCGACAATAACGAGATCTTATATCTCGATGCAGTTGAAAATTAAGAGTCAGAACAGTTTTCAAAAAAAATCAAATGCTGCATGTCAACAAAGCCCTTTCTTGAAGGGAAAGAAAAAAAAAAGAAGAAAAAGACTTGTTTTCATAGAAATTCCTTTCATAATAAAGACACTGCAGATTCCCATTTCAGTTTTTCCAGTCTCATCAGCTGGAAGTGTATGAATCTAGAGAGCTGCTGTGAAAGGAAGCCACTATTTTTGCAAGGAAAGCAAGTTAGAACCCATGTATTAACCCCACCAGGTACCATTCTGAATCTTTGGACTACCTACAGCATCGCTTGCTAGAGATAAGCACAGGATTATATGAGACGAATTTTTAGCTGACCAAATTATTCTTGTAAAGAATAACAATATCCTATGCTGAGGAAGTTGATTTTTTAAAACAGGAAAATATAATACTTACTTATAATCTTTTCTCTGCTTGCTGCAGTATAGTGCAGCAACTGTAAAGATTTTCAGTTTTGGGATATGTCTGCACTGTATCTGACATGCCTTGGCAGATACGTCAGAAAGCACTAATTTTGCTTAGCTGGTTTGAGCAAAGCTTGCATCTTTTCCTACTGGCCTTTTCCTTTACTCGCTTGCTATTATTTATGACACAACAGTTCGTAAGGGTGCCATTGGAAAAAATACAGAGAAATATAAACTCTTTTTCGTTTCCCTGTGCAGTAATATCTTCTTGACATTTACTTTTCTTATTTTGTTGTCCATCTGGTGTTTGACGAGGAATGTACCAAGTTTCTTATTCCTCACAAGAATATCAAGGCCGAGGTTGTAAAGGTCTTTTAAATATGTCAGGTTTTGACCCGGAGGCTAAAATGACCAAATATATAAAATGATTCTGGGTGTCTAATGCATTGCTACTTTATCCTTCTTCCCATATTCATTACTGACTACGTTATGATACAAAAGCCATTAATTACTGCAGGCAATACCATTTGCCTTTGACACATTTTTCCCCCTTTACATTTACTCTGTTTCTGATATTAATTTTCCTGTTAGCAGAATTACAGAGCAGCTGGAGAAGACATGGTAGGTGCAAATGAACTACAGCCGCTGCTCTAGCAAAGACCATTGCAGGGAAGGGACTGTTGCATCTATTACAGTGCAGATCAAAGTGGATGGAAATGCTCATAGAGACATAAGTGCATCAGCTTTATTATATTTTCTTTTAAATTACATCAGAAAAAAAACGTGCGTGGCTCTGGCACTGATGGCGGCGCAGCAAGGTAGGGCTGTCGCGCGCAGGAAACTGTCTCTAATTCCACTGGATCCACACTTGGAAAAAAGGAAAATAATTTTGTTTTCCTTCTAATTTTAATGGCAGCTGTCGGAAAGCCACTCAGCAGTTTGGAATGTTAGACATATTCCCTTTGGAGCTAAGTTAGAGGGAAGCAGAGGAAGCCAAAAGCACTAAACCGATAGCTGTGGAACCCTGGAATAAAACTTACTGCATGTTAAAAATACAGACAACCACATTCTCCATCATATGGAGCTGCCTCTCAACCTGCACAATCAGGCCCTAAACTACACCTAGTTGTGGACTCACATCATCTGTTTTCACTAAATAATCGTGTAGGATATATATATACAACATCTTTAAAAATAAACCTACCAGTCTTACTGCAGGGGAAGCGACAATGTCTGCCAGCCAACAAAAAGAGTGATTTTTCATTCTACTTACAATTCAGGAAAAATACTCATGCTTGCCAAATTAAAAAAAAATAACAAAACTGATGGGAATGGAAAAATATTTTCATGCTGAAATAGGATATTACAAACAATGGAGATAAAAGTCAGATCTGTCAATATCCTTTTTAAAGGAACTCTCTGAATCAGAGCAGCTAAGTTTTGTAGGCAAGATATAACCTTAAAGCAATAATACTACAAATTTTTTGACATCTATTTATGCAATAATTTCTTTAGCAAATAATGATGGGACACATTCACCCCATGCATACATATTTGTGTGGGAATTTCTTCTGGCCTGCTGGTTTTAATTTTCAGCTCTTCTGGCATTTTTTCAGCTCAGGACTATTTTTATTTCTGGATTTTTTCCAATGATAGAAATTCAAGGAAGAAGTAATTTGCAAATAAACAAGCCTCATGGCTCTCAGCTTTTAAGTTCTGAGAAAAGTAAGAAAATTCAGGAAGCTAAAAATGCCTTCAATATCTGTGCTCAAAATAACATTTGACATTTCTTGTTACTACCTTCAAAACAGAGGATCCTCTGAAGACCAGTTTTACAGATGGAGCAGTTTTCCATGAGCTCACCTTAATAAATACCCTAAGGTTAATGTAGACAGCAACAAGAAATATCATCTAAATGATATATTCCTCATCTGCACAAGCTGGTTGGCTCAACAATAAGCCACCATTTTCTACTGAAACTCATTAACACCATTAATACTTTCCACACAAAGTACTGCAAGAAGAGGGAGAGCTTCGACCCACCAGACGATGGTCGCAGAGCCCAAGAAGCTCCGTACACTTTCAAGTGCTTCCCAGCCAGGGTACACACGTGAGAGTCTTCTGCAAAAGTGAGGGACAAAATATCTAGGGCTTAAAATGCTCCCATACATAAAATAGAGCAAAAGGTTCGCTCTATGCTATAAAGGTCAGTATATTAGTTTTACACTAACACCAGTTTTCTTCAAAATGTGAAGCATTTCCTAAAGACCTTGGACTTCTAAATGAGAAAATACACTCATTTGAGAAAAAACAGATTAAATCCAGTTTTTAAAAAATGAATTTATCTTAAATAAGATCTCTTCACAGAATCAAGTCTTTCCTTCTCCCCCCCCAACCCTGAAAAAAACAAAAAAACAAAACACACACACACACAGATGAAGATTTCTTTTCGGAGCAAAGGAGTGTTGAAGATTTAACGATTCAGGAAAGATTTTCATTTAACTACATGATTAAAATTTCATTAACAAAATATTCAGTCCCCTGGAGCCTTTTCAGCTTTTCAAAATACCTAACATAAATCTTCTGTATTACTGAAGTTCCTTCTGCCTTGTTTTTCCTCATGTCTTCTGATTCTCCAATTGCTCTTGAAGAAATATCAGGAAAAATAGCAAAATACAAATTTCCATTGGATAAATATACCAACATTTGATCCCCAGTCCTTACTAACTTCCCTATTAACTCTCAGTTTGGAAATGTGTTAGGCTCCTGCTGTACTTTAGAAGAAACTGCAAGGTCCTGCAAATCCATTTCCTCCCTTTGGCAAGTCAGCCACATTTTGCATTTTGGTGAACATGAGGCAGGCGAACCAAACACATGATACAGGGAGATAATTCAGTCTGTAACTGGCATATTCCAAATTCCACTAGTACCAAAAATGTGTCAGTAAGAAAAGTAATGTAAACACTCTTGCAATGCAGTATTTGACACTGGCTACACTGGTAAGCACATAGTGCAGAGCTCACATGTGACAAAATGAGAAAAAAAAATTGAGTGAATTGTGTTCCACAGTGAGTTATGAATTATTTTAATGGGGAATGGCAGGAGTCTCTACTTCAGTAAGTCTTTACTTCCAAGCGATATGAAACATTATTTAAGTTGCATTGAGCTTATGAAGTAGCTGATATTCTCCCTTGTCGTTGCATGTGCTGATTTCAGTCTTATGAAACAAGTCAAGTTAGGACAGCAGGTATGGTTTGTTGAGACAGAAATAGACAATTTCTTATGTGATTGCCTTAAGAAACATCCTGAGATCAGGTTCAATTTGGATATCTGTATCTCTTTCAAATCCTGATGCCACTGGATATTCACATGCTGAACTTCCAAATGTTTAACAAGAGTTATTCAAAGAGCAAAATTTTATAGTATTTTGCTAGTTTAGTCTATTCAAAACAGCCTAATTTCATCTTGCCGTTATAGAGAGTTTTTCAAATCCTACTACAAACATACACTGTCATTATCTGACATTAGGATGACATTTAATTTCCAAGAAGATATAGCCTGACACAAGCATTAAGAAAGTCGCCCTCTTCAATGGCTTGCTTTGGGGATACTCTGGTGCTGTTTGAAAGTCAATTAAACTGATAAGATTAGATGTGTCAAAAATTGGTTTCTGATGAATCAGGGGGAAAAAAGCAAACTAGATCTAGCTAATTACTTTACTTTCTTCCACAGTCTTCCAAAAATAGTATCTCTAGGGTTACCAGTCAAATATAAGATCCGGGCAAATACTCCAAGGCATACAATGGACTCCTTTTTATCATTATGTTTTCGAGGAAATAACATGCATAAAATCCACATCTCTGAGCCAGCTAATCTGTATTTAGGACAAAAATGTGGATAGGATGATGGTGTCATTTCCTTATTCTGGAGGAAGCCATTACTTTTCATTTTTAATTGCATTTTAGAATTGTTCTGCTAGTCTACGATTGCTGTCTACAATTTCGCAGAACCACTTGGGCACCAAAAGCAAGACTGAGCACAGCTTCTGTGTTCTTTCCACTGCAGCTGGAGACACAGCTTTGTACAGCTTTGCATACGGCTTTTCATATCATTTGTATCAATAGACTCTAGCAAAAAGTTATTTATTGTGTGGGGAAAGGAAACAGTTCCATATATGCTGCAAGAAAACACTGCTAGCAATCTGTTAGCAAAGGATTAAATATCTCACAATAAAATACTCTCAAAAGGTTGTTAAAGACTATTCTCAAATTGTTCCATTTAAAGAGAAAATGGAATCTGTAACTTCACCTCAAGGGAGAAGTAATTGGCAGTTCTCCTGCTGCTCAGCTTAGTTTGTAGTTTCACAGCTGACATTAATTGTATTCACTACATCAGCTATGGATAATTTTACCTGCATATGGCAAACCAAATCTGCCGTAGTTCTCCATCTAGCTGACACAGCGCTGCACTCTGAACACACCTTGCAGCCAAGTACTGCCTCTGTAAATGCTGTATACACAAAAAATAGTCTAAGGTACAGTAAAAATCTTGATTTTGACAAAACAATACAAAAGATCTGGGCTAGGCCAGGATGTAACCTTTTTGTTAATTTGTTCAGTACAAGATGACATAGGTCAAGTTCTGCCTTAACTTGCCATCAACTTCAGAGGTTTGGAAAGATGACGAGCTGCAAGGGAGTATAAATTCTTACCTCTTGCCTGACACACACAGCCTGACATGTTCTGACCACACGCCTTGTTCACAAGTACGTAGTGGTGAACCTGCTGCTATGGTTGGGGAAGTCTCCTAAAAGCCATTTCCCTCAGCAGATCAATGTGTTTACACTGGTCAGCTCCTCATTTATCATTAGCCAACACATCCACAACGGATGTTAACAGAGCTTCTTAATAGCAGAGCAGTTACACACCCCTGCTCTGAAGGGTAGGAATTGATGAACAGCATTCTACTTTGCTTGCAGTAATTAGTTTTTAATCCAACACTGATATATTTCTTTTCCTACAATGTTACCTCAGCATGAAAGTGTTATTCGTTACAAACATGCCCCCAGCTCAAGATAGGCATCAAGGTCAGGTGGCAACAGGAGGTTAACCTCTTTCAAAGTGCTCCCTCGGAAATACAACGGCTGCCCCAAAAGCTAGTGCAGGCTACTGCACACACACAGCGCAGGTGCTGACAAACAAGGCTTGTTTTGCAAGAGAAAGACTTGGAGGAAGGGGCAAGGCAGTGGTGATGCCCCCAGTCTGTTGTCAGAGACGCACCTTGAACTATTACCTCTGCCCCTTTCCACTTCTAGGTCTAACCTACACAGCACTGAACCCTGCTCAGGCCTTGCAGCTGGGCACTGCTTCTACAAATGCTTTATAGAGAAGGAGTATTTTAAGGCAACAGCACTCGATTATAAATTTGGAAGGGAGGACCATCTCATACAACTTCAAAATGCTGAGCAGATGCTCAAGGGGTTTACCTCTATCAGAAGATTAAAATAGCTAAAAAAAAAAAAAAAAAAAAAAACCTCTTAGCTGGTTTCTGGCTTGGCTCTGTTTCGCCATCTCAAGAAACAACATTAACAGCTATTTAACTGAAGATATCCTCCCACAATAAAGAGTGAATCAAAAATTGAAGAATGTCTTTTTGCTCACCACATAGAACTACTATTTCTGTTCTTTTTGTCCTCAGAGATTATCTTCATCAGCTGTTTCATGTGTTTTGCAGTTTCTGTAACACAGGGTAGGTAGAACTTAAACACCAGAATTAACCAGCAGAAAAATAAAATTTATATTCCTTTTTGTAGATGTACCTATCTATTGTAGCAGATGTTTGCTATACATTGGGCTAAGTTTGGCGTGTAAAATACTATTTTGAGTTTAAATGACCTTCAACTCCCAATTTCCTTGTAAATATGCCCAGTAACTTTGGGTTTCTTCAATGCTAGTCTCATAAATCCCAAGGCCCAGGTGGCTCTTTCATCCTGAGAACTCCTTTAAGCAGAATTATTTTCCACAGATAAAAATCAGCTGCACGGTCATTGCCACTAGAACACAAAGAATCACCCAGTAATTGCAACACAATCCACCCACATATTGCCACTGAAACAGGACAGAGCACACTCGAAGGAATCAGACATGCGAGATCAAATTAATAAATTGGAGGAGGATTAGTGGAGATTAGGGGAATTATGGCATTGGTGAATTGCTATGGCTGAGGACTTCTAGTGGCTGGTTTAGCTTTTGTTACATTTAATCCAGGACAATTTCACCTAATGTTTTGTTGTTTTTGTTGTAGATTTAAAGAAGATACTGAGGCAAACTGCATGACACAATGTTAGTTTGCAGTAGAATGCTTCAAAGAGCCACAAATAGAAATCAGGAAATAACATGTATGAAATATGTTAAAAAGGATTTAAAAGATGTATTTACAGTAAAATCAACCTGTATACATGAAATTGTAGCTACTAGATTTGTAATTAGTAGAGAAGAAACAGTTTAATGGAAAATTTGGTTACAGCATATTTAATATTGAACTAGGTCCTGCTCACCTGGGGACAGGTAACCGTGGTAAGTAGGAGACAGTGCCAAGACACTAGAGACCCCTCTTTTAAATTTTAACAAATGAGTTTGGGTAAGGTACTGATTTACATAAGGAGCCCGCTGTGAAATCCACGTTCACAGGCACACGCTCCTGCTGTTCCATATATTTGTCCAAGCTTCTTCCCACATAAGAACAAACCAGCCCTGGTTTGTAGCAGACACAGTGGAAGCCTGTCAATTCCTTACCCATATACAGAAAAATTTCATTTCCTTCTTGGTTGAAATACAACTGGCAATGATTTTCCAGAACGGGAACTGTTCCGCATATTCTAAATATATAAGGTATATTTCTAATATTTTATATATGTATATATACACACACACAAAATTCAATAAAACAGCTAGCAGAAAGCAAAATACATCCTTTATCTAGCTCGCTATGTTCTAAGGATACATTGGAAAAATAAGGGTTAATCAAAAGTTTCTTCCCTGCTAAATTTACTCTGAAAGGGCTAAAAAAGTATGCAATTTCATTTGTGGTAAATGCCTACTACATTTGGGGTAAATTCTGATGGAAAACTCTAGGCTATCAGAGCACACACAATTCCTATCCACCAGAAACAACACAACCAACCCAACAGCTGCAAGTGATGACTTTTTATTTTAAGAAAAAAAAAAAAGAAATAAAAAAAACAAACCACCCCTCCCCCCAACTTTCCACCACTGCAATTTGTAAAATCGTCAATGTTTTCAGTGGAAACAGTTCACAAGTCAGAACTCAAGATTTAAAATAACATTGTGCAAAGTAGTACTGGCATTAAGTACACATAGCAAGGAGACTAGTGTAATTCAAGAATTCCATTGAAATTAGTTGAGCGGCTCCAGTTTTACACCAGTGCATCACCTCAGAAAACGCTCTTTCACAGAACATCCCCAAACACCTCTTGCTTACAAAAATAGCCTTACATGCAACAAGGAACCTAGCAGTACAACACACACAACAACATCTCCACAAGTTATCACAGTGTAACAGAGGAAAATATACCAGCCCATTTCATACAAAGGCAAATCTAAAGGCAGTTTTGGACACCCTTGGACTGCCAAACTCAAAAATTGCACATTTTAATAAATGAAAACATATTCTGAACAAAGTCAAGCAATATTATTCTTTAACAACCAACATATTGACAACTAGGATGGCTGAGGTGTCTAAAAAAGGTTTTCATTTTTTAGCTTACCAGATTTTCTAAAGTGTTTCAAGATACATGTCAAAATGAAACATAACTTCCAGTGTTATCAGACCTAGTATTTTTCTGCAATTCAGATAACCACTACAGAAGCCTCTGTTGCCAAATACAAAACCTAATGAAGAACTGATGAGCAAAGACCATATTTAAATGATTACTGATGACATGCAATAAGATCAAGAAAGCAGTAATAAAATTCAGTAAGCATTTTGAAGAGTGGCATTTCAGATGGCATACAGGATTGTATCTTTACAGGTACTCTTTACAGCTAGTATTCTTCCCCTACTGAACTCTACATACAAAGTAATTTTCCCAAAACAATGCATCTAGGTGATTCTTTGTATTAAAAAGAGCACAACTGACTCTCACAGGGGATGAAGATTCACAAATTCATGTCAAAAAAACAAAACAAAACACCCCATACGAGTACAGTTTGCAATAAGCAGACACTTTGTTTGCTGCATGCCCAGGTTTAGAACACCAATTTCATAAGAACTGTTCAACCACAGTGAAACCGAATCTTCCACTGCACCTTTTAGAAGGTTCTGCTTTCCTAACCTAGGTGACTATTACCTTTTCTAAAACTTAGTGTTTTAGTTGTAATACACTGCAGTCCATCTTGGGTCTAACCCAGCACAACATCTTTAGGCTGCAACTTTTGATAAAGGGCACTTAGATTATGGCATTACATAGAGAAAGCACAGTCCTGCCATTCGTTTCTCAGGCTATATTCATTTCAAGAGAAACGGTGGAAATAACATGCAATTTTGCTTTGCAAGGGCTTGTGTAAAAAGTGCGTTATCGGTTCTGGATGAGGACAGCTCTGGAAGTCCATCCATACAGAAAATTCTTACAAATACCAGTCCTGCTTCAAATCAGAAATACAGAAGAAGCAGATCTACACACACTGTATGTATATACCTCTAATCAGACAAATGGAACTCAACACACCTATGAAGTCACCAAATAGCACTGATATTTGTAACTGCGAGCTACTGGTGTCCTTCTATGAGGTGCAAAAACCGACTTCTCACCATCTTTTATAGTTTCAGAGAGGACCTGTCAGATATTCAGCAAAGAAACAGCAAGGATAAGAGGGAAAGCTTTTAGACATCACTGGCATGGAGTTACCGTGAGGTTATCACCAAGCATTCAAGAGATGGCTGGGAGAGAACACAGTAGTTCAGCAAGAAGTTGCTGCTATACTACTCAGATTCAGTAAGCAACATGCTAGTCCTGAGGCAGTAGGAAGGTTAATGATATCTTATTTGTTCAGTTTTCCTCCTGTTACCAAACTTTTAACTCTTTAAATTAATACATCCTCTTCTTCAAAAGCTGTCTTTAGCAACTTTTAAATCTTTCAATATATATAAAGCATATTGCTTCTAATCTTCATAGGATGTTTAATTTTTAAATGTATTTGTTAATAGGTGCATGAAGTTAACATTATGTAAAATATTTCCAGATATCACAATAATAAAATGATGCAAGTACCTATTCTTAAATTTTTTTTTCCTCCCCAAAAGGCTCAGCTTCAGTGTTTTCCAACAGTCAAATTCTGAATTCCAGTACACTGTAATTTATAATAAACAAGAAAGTAGCCCTGAGAGTAAACATACTTTTTAGGAGCTGCTATTGCTTTACATAAGTCAAGCAGAGAAGTCACTTCCATTGTACTCAATTATTTAGTTTTCTGTCCTTCCTTTCTCATAGGAGATACATACATGCAAGCAAGAATTTCCAAGGAATCTGTACTCAAGCATTAGCCTTTACTGCCTCAGTACTTTAATTTGTTGCTCCAGGATTATGGCACCAATCCTGCAGAAGCAAGTTAAACTTTAACAAAAAAGTCCTCTTTCCTTGTGCCTTGAATTCTTAAAACAAAGGCTCCAACATAGCTGCCAGCACAGGTCTTTAGTATAACATTGACCTTCTACCTTGTGACTCAGAGTTTACAAATAGGGAAACACAATTTATACATCTCGAAAATCAACTACCAGTGTTATTGAACACTCTGCCACTGGCCTTTAGGTGTTGCTAGACACGTGCAATGTTGGGAAAACAGAGTACTAAGTGTGTCAAGTGATTCATAAAAAAATAGACCTTTACTTTTTTTTTTTTTTTTAAGCTACAAGATAGGCAATCAAGGAACTGACTAGGCTCATGCATAGCTAGGGCTGAAAGGATACCAAATGAACTCAACATCTTGGTAAAACTGTCCTCAAGCAATACATGAGTAAAACCTCCCAAACTCGGACATTCTAACCCATAAATAACACAGTTTTAAGAAGTCTATACTGAAATTGATTTAAATTCTTTACCTAACAGCCCTGCACAAGACAGTATACAGGATGTTTAAGGCTAATTTTTTTTTATGTGCACATGCATAAAAGCTGGTCTTGGAACAAGAGCTGTCTTATTTTCTTAATTCTGAGCTTTTAGCATGGATTCATAATAAAGTAGAGCTGCCACTGCAATGAGTGGAGTTGTCCTGTACAAAAAAAAAAGTCCTGAAACCAGATTGTTTTCATAAAAAGCAAGAACCTCGCATTTCCATTTGTTTTTTCTCAGAGCAGCTCACTAACTCATACAGTACGTTGTCTGATAACATACAATGTAAACTAAGAGACGCTCAAGCACTATGATAACAGGTGCAAAAGAAAGGTGAGGAAGCTGTTGCTATTTGGGAGTCACTCAGTGATGACAACAAACATGAGAACGCAGTTTTGGTGAAGTCAGTTAAGTCTCAAGGCTGTGATGATGTGATGAAGGCTGCTCGTTAACTTTAGCCCTTTGGTTCTTAACTAATCAGTTAAGATCTCCTGATAAAGCACTAGGCTATGTGGCATTGACGAATCTTTCCATATGCTGTTACTGCAGAATAAGCACAGACTTACAAGTAACTCTTTCATCTGAATAATCCTCTCCCATGAAACCAGTCATGTCAGGTTTACACAAAGCCAGCTAAAGCAATACATTTTAGACTTCAGATCTCAAATTTTCAGAAGAAACTTACCAATATTCATAAAAAAATACAAAAAACCCACAACTGATACTACAGAAAATTGAAGCACCAAGCCATGTAATCTCCTCTCCCTAAACAATTTCTTAGTGTAAATCAGAGCTGTGACTTCAAAACAGTTTTTTAAACCCATCTATATAATCCTAACTATTCTGATGAGAAGAGCAAGGTGACAAACCAAGTTCTGCTCATTTGCTAATTTAGCAAGTGTCATACTTTAATATTTAGTAAAATATTTTTCATTTTTGGTATGTTGAACTTTTGCATAATGTTTTAAAAAGGGGGCTTGTTATACCACAAATGCAGGACTTATAAGCTAGCACAATTTACTGGTATTAGTTCTGTAAAATTTACTGTTATCTGACAGTTATTTGTGGCATTTACAGGAACAGAAAGGGTTTACCGAAACAGTGACTGTTACCTTCAAAGGTACACAGATAATTCTTCTTTAAGTGAAATGTCTGCGACCAAATTTAGCATATTAAGCACTGAAGACAGTTGTTATACTTGCAGTATAACATTTAAATAGATGCAACTATGAGAAGACTTGAGTATGCAGCTGATCCTTGGAAGCTTTATATATATATATGTGTGTGCGTGTGTGCGCGCATTATAAGTCGGTAAGAACTCATATGCAACAGACCAATATTCAGACCCAGAGAATAAGTTGGTTTTAGAAGTAGAATTACCCAGAGAATAAATTTAAAATTACTGAATCTACTCTGCAAGAGAGGATACAAGGCCAATTCATTTTGTATGCTGATGTTAAGCAACTGCAATTGCATTTTACTCAAATCCCAGTAATGAACTTCAACACCAGAGAAGCCTTACCGAAGGTCCAGAATAGTGTCAGCTTGAAATGGTTGCTTCCCCTACTTTCATTTATCAGGGTTGCCAAAGAACCATAAACTGCTGCATGTCAATAGCAAGTGTCAGAAAATCCTGCGCTATCAAAAGGTTGGCTATCAAAAAAGGAGAACGTGTCTGTTGCAGTAAACTGCTGTTTGACAAATACCATACCCTATAAACCATCACCCTCACCAGCCCCACAAAACCCTGCTATGGTGAAAGGGAAGAAACCACTCACGTATTTCACTGCTATGTGGCATGGAACTATAATATAGTAATGAGCCAGGACAGCGCAAATTTGTGCCAAGAGTGGTTAATGATTCAAGTTGGCTAATGCTACCAATAGCCAAGAAATCCTGTAAGAGGCAAGGAGCATATTTTCTGGGGCGGGGGGGGAGGAGGGAAAAGGTGGAGGGAAAATAAGAGGATTTGCGTTTTCCCACCTCTACACAAAAATCCTATGCACAAAGGCAACACTGCTGGGACAAGTGCTTTCAAATGCAATTTTCCAGGCAATAAACACAGATGAGAATTCCGTGAAGGAAGGAGTCTTAAGAACGTGACTTACCCAAAACACGAACTTCAGATATATTTTAAAAAAACATTGCTTTTTGGATACTCTTGTTTAAACTCTTTTAAGAACATTATTTTTTCTTATTTTATTTTGGGCTGAGCCTGTTCAGCAGTCTCAAATCATGTGACCTTGCTGAAGTATTTCAGCAATCCTTTGGTCCCAAGAGCTGGAAAACAGCCAAGAAAATAAACATTTCCTACCAAAAAAAAAAAAAAAAAATTAAAAAAAAGGTGGGGGACTGTGCTCAGGAAATTATCTTTTGAACACTTTGCTATGCACCAGAAAAAGCAAGTTTTTGTTATAAAATACACATTTTCATACAAAAGACATCTTGCAAAACCATTTGATTGCCCCTCCCTTTGCAGATCACAACAGCAAACGGGGTCAGATGGTTGGTCTTGAGATTTTTTTTTTTTATGGAAAGAAGTCGTCAAAGGACACGCTGTATCACAAGAACTGGTCCTTTAAACAGCAAAGCAAAGGATTGACAGTCTTCATTTTCACCAGTGTTTAAAAAAGCAGGCAAGAAAACAGAACTGGAGTCTTCAGAAAGTGCAGACAGAATATCTGCTGCTGCATCATCCTGAACTTTTCAGCATATTACCAAATTGTCATATGTACAAGCAGTTCATTTATGACAGCGCCACAAGTTGTTAAAATGCAAATAGTCTGGACAGAAAGGTCTAGTCAACTGGTTCCAAATGTTTCCCAGGAGTTTCCCAGAAAATAATGTCAAGACAATCTAAACCTATCCTTCGGCTTCTTCAGTATGTCCTGATTGCTGGAGTAAGGAGGTCTGTGGTATTATCGTGCTTGTTCCACGAGAGATCCTGTCTTGATCTGTGTTTGCAGATAGGGAAGCCACAGAAATGGGCTGTAACAAACTGGGTGTCATGCCAGAGGAGACAGTCAGACTGTGAGTAGTGCCCTTGCGTGTAAGATCCTGTGTAGGAAGAAGTGGTTTGAGGATGCTGACAAGACAGAAAGCAGAACCACTTTTAGGAATGAAATTCACTTTGTTCTTGTCAGGGCAGTAGAAGGCTGGAATTTCATGCAATGGCTTTGGCCTAGAAAGAAAATACACAGAACAGTTTAAACCAGCATTGAAAACCAACATCAGATTGTGCCTCTGACAGCTACGCATTGCTGAACATGTCACCACAGACATGGTGGGTAGGTTTAAGCTTGAAATGTTTCAGAGACTCAGTGCTGCTTTGTGACATTCCTGCCTCATGCCACACTCAAGATGGCTATGAATATGTTTATTCATCCATATCCTGTCTGAATATTTTTTCCCCCTAAAATTTAGAGTCTGTAGAAAAAAAGGTATTCTACAAACAAATTAGTAATAAAATAAATACCAGGAATTAACCTGTCCAATTCATCTACAGATTTTACTCCTGATATTCACAAATATCAAGCTAGAGCAATCAGCAGGGAAATGGCAGCAACTATAAGTTAACATCCCAGGCTGGTCTGTGAGGCCACAAACTGGGTGCTGTTGCAAAAAGGTTTGAATGCAACTGGTTAACCAGTGCCTGGATGGGCGATCAAGTTCCACGCTTTGGAACAGGAGCGGATTTCCTGGTTCATAGTCTTCTTTGAAAACGACGAAGGAACAGACTCGAGGCGGAAGAATAGAGCAATACAAGTAGCAGGTTCTCAAATTAAATAAGCTCTAACTCAGAGCAGGATCTTAGAGGCCCAGAGTCCAGGGACAGCCTAAGTAGGGACCAGGAGCAGTGGAAAAAATGTAATTGTTGCCTAACACCTGACCAACTTCATAAGTTTGGGGGAAAAGTAGGAGGAAGACAGATAACATTACTCTGCCAAGAACTTTACAGAGGCACTACTACCCTGAAGAAGAATAAATGGCCAGGTTTCTCGCTTATGCCAGATTTATACAGGCAATGCCAGATGTCAGGAAGAAAGGCCAAGGTTTGTGTGAAAGTGGGTTTAGCATCCTTGGATGTGGTGTTGAGATTCAAGGGAAACATCCCATGATGCAAAGGTACCTCAATTCACATTTGAGTCTCTATCGTAAATGGGATTGAGAGGACTTAGATCTCCCTGAGCCTCAACGGATAGGGTGGAAAAATAACCATCTAGTTCTGGAAGAGCCATCTCAAACCCAGCAACGTGCCACTGACCCACAGCTAAGAAGCTTTGACATTTCCAAGCTGATGGAACTTCATTAAACCTGCTTAGTTCCTCTCTTTGTACTTGATTTGAAGATTTTGATTTTCATACAAAAGTCCAGCAATAAATACACACCAGTATACAGTCATACAAAGCAGACTGTGCTGTTAGTGTTGTTTTAGTACTTAGACTAATAATTTTGATCGAACACAAAATCAGTAAGTCAGTGGGCACCTCAAAGCATTAAATGTTTTTTCTCATGTAGTAAAGATCAACTTACAAGCTTTCCTCAAAGACTTTCACTTTTTCACAGCCTTCTGGAGGTTCACGCTTGAACATGTAGCTGTTATTGGGTTTTGGTGAGGTAGCGTATTTTGGGAGTGGAGAATTATTCCCATTCTCTGCAGAAATAGAGTTTCTCATTACTTAAAAATGATGCACTATAAAAATCAAGGCCTCTCTAAAAAAAGCCCCCAATACTCAAGCCATCAGCATTATAAAACTGCAGAAACACTTTCATTCACCTGCCAGTCTTCCCTTGTAAATAAGCTTTTCTAGCCCAGTTTCTTCCCTCCTTTTCATTTTCCTTGTATCATTTACAGATCCTTCTGCACACTCCATTCATTGCCTGACGCAGTTTACAACTGCACACCTGAGGTCTAGGGTCCTATCCTCCCACTGCCTAGCCAAAAGAAATGAGCAGGAGCCGTATTTCTTAAAACAACAAAGACGACAGTTACATAATTTAACAGAAACCTATTATTGCTCAGAATTTTTCTGATTGAAACAAAAGCAAAAAAGAAAACAAACAACCCTCCCCACCCCACCCCCCCCCCCCCCCCCCCCCCCAAAAAAAAAAAAACACAACCAAAACAACCCATTACATTTGGCAGGGGAGGTAGGAGAGAAAAACTGCCAGCAGGTGGAACATTACCCCTTTTGGCCTAAATCATAACAGATCCCTAACAGAGACAAGGAGACAAGCGTACTTTGCTATTGCACCTGCCACTGCACACTCCTCTTCCTCCAATTTCCCATTGAAGATACTTAATATTTTATTTACTAACAAAATAATGCTGTTCATTTCTCATATCTATCCAACTTCAACAACAGAACACTAGAAATGTATTCTGCACACATATGAGTTCTGGAGGAACACATACTTCTATCTTTAGTACCTTTATCTCTGGACTCAGCAAGAAGATCATCTGTGGAACACGGACTTTCCTCACTGCCCTCAGTAGAGATGGTGAGAAATGAGGCTGGAGACACTGACTGGGAACGGCTGCTGTTGTTACTGCCTCTGTCTGCTCCACCGGGCGTTTGGGTATCAATGCTGCGGGTACTACTGCTACGCTGAGCCAGTGGAGGGGGAGCACGGTGCCCATCAGGAATATCTTGGGGCTGTCAAAAATAAAAGCATCAAATTGTATTAGAGGGTTGTTCTCATCTGGTTAGCAATTTCTGTAAACCCAGTAGTGCTGAGGATTTTTTCCTGTCTGTTTTCAAAACCTGTTTGAAGTTGAAAGTTTTGTACATATACACAAAATTTCAGCAGAAGATAAAACCTGGCAGTTTTTGAAACTAAGAACAAAAAACCAACAGTTTAAGATTCTGTTACTTCTTTTACCAACTTACTTCTAAATATCCCTGAACATAAAACATGAATGAAAAATAGGAGAGTTATACTCCATCTGAGGAGAGATAGGAACCCCTCTTTGGGATGAGCAAAGAAGGAAACAAGAGTTAATAGGGAAATTCTCAAAATAGTTCTCTTTTCCTCTGTCTTATTAAACTTGCTTATTTCACTGAAAAGCTAACTATGTCAGAGCAATGACAAAGAAAAAGGTTCAGCTTCAAATTTTAACCTTTTTTTTTTTTTTTTTTTTTTGCTTTCCGAGAGACCTTCCAACAACTTCTACTATGAAAACAAAATTAATTGCAGAAAAACTTAAGGAACTTTCAAAGGCCATTAGGTTGACAGATACATACAACAAGCTGCTCTTCTTTGTCTCCTGTCTCCTTAATGATTATCTCAATTTCTTGA
The DNA here is from genome assembly GCF_000705375.1 of Tinamus guttatus. Next base: position 415,025 of record NW_010584675.1, on the reverse strand, counting down.
TTCAGTCCTTCTATGCTGTTTCGGAACCGTGATCCTGTTGATTTGGCAATAGGTATCACAGGAACAAGAGCAGTCTTTGGAATGGGAGGCTGAAAAACGGAGGCAGAGAAAAAGTGATGTAAGTTTACTTACAAAACATAGTTAGTATTTTTACTTAAATATCAACCTTTAACCAGAACATATCTATTTCTAAATATCAGAGACTTAGGAGAAGCTGTAGCAAATATATTAAAATAGATACCTTTAAATGAGGAGACATTCAAAAATGTTCAAATCAAATTTGTAGCAGGAAAAGCTTTGCCTCCCACACTACATTGCTTTAAAAGTGGAAATTAAACAAAATCCTCAAATTTAAATAAGACAAATCTTTTAGGCACAGAGCCTTTAAAAATATATTCCAGTTCCCCTTGAAATGAGCTGTACCACAATTTCACTTTCTTCTCCATAGAATTTACTTCTTGTAACTTCATTATAATTTTGTTTTAATGGCAGTCTGCTGTCACCTACAGTGCTATGACAAGAGCAGAAGGAAAAAAACGTGTTTTTTTTTTTCTTCCCCCTCTCCCTCCATGTTAACTCTTTTGCTGGCCATATCTTCCTCAGTTACCAGGAAAGGGGGTTTGATCATCATCATTTTGAAGTCATATGTGCAACATGCATTATTGTTCTCCTAGCATAAAGGCTGAATAAGCAGTTACAAACATGCATAAAACAACAAAAACTGAATTCTGTCCCATTCAGCGCTGAAGTAACTACGTTCAACTATTACTGCGCAAATTTTGTAGGTGCTTTCAATGTTAAAAGAGACTATACTCATCTTAAAAACACTGTTTTTGTACAAATGCCCAGGACAAGGCCAGGTGACTAGTTTTGTGCAAATCAGAGTTTTGGAAGTCACAGTTGTCCCATCTTAATCTGTCACTAAACATCTGTTAAAATTTAGTTGATATATTCATATATTTGTGAGATATCAGTGGGGAAAAGTCTGAGAAACTAGCCATGCTTTCCTATTGATTTTCTTAAAGTTACTCAAGCAAAAGAGATCTGAAAAAGAACTTGTATGTCAGAAAGCCTCTAATCTTTTTCACCTACTATCAACAGAGCTAAAAATATCATCTCACTGTGAACCAGGCCCCATTCAAAGTGTCTAGATAAAGCTACAACTGCACACTGAACACGTGGCATAGCCATCACGTACTTTTCATAGTGACTACTACTCAAAGTCTCAAGGTACAATGATAAATCACAGAGGAATGGTTACAAAGGCTGAGGCTGAATGCAGTCATCGAGAGGACACTCTTTGACAGAGCAACTATTAAAAAAAGGTAAAATTCTGTTTGAAATTCTTTTGAAGGCAGAGCTGTGCAGCAAAATAGCCTAGCCAAGTAACAAAGGCATCCTGCACCTAAGGCAGTCCGCAAAGCCAAAAGAAATTTCACAGAATTTATCTATAGCTACGATGCATGTAGAAGTACATGAGTTCCCTTAAAATCTTGAACAGAGTTAAAAACAGTGTTAGCTACCTACTATATCTAAAAAGATAGCATAGCCTTACCTGACTGTGGTTAATGGCTGTATGGTTACCGTGAAACGGAGAGTGCCTTTCCTTATCCCGATGGTGCCTGCTGCTGTGCTTGCTTCTCTGCAACTGTTGACGCAACTTTGCGATCTAACAAAGAAAAAATGTGAGTTAGGCTTTACCAGATATGCTCAGCTACATGCGGCTCCACGGCTTAATCGGTCACTTAACTCAGCCTCTACCACCAGAATTGTCATAATTATCACCAGCACTAAATTAAACTTGAGTTCCTGCAAAAGTAACAAAGTCAGATACCAATTCAGGTCCAGGAGATATGTCCTGAAGTTTAATGAAATACATAAAATTTGGAAATAATTAGATCACTGCTGTATTTCTGCTGCTGCTGAAGAAAGTCTTCCCCATTTAATAATTTCTTTTCCACCCACTGATATTAAAAAAAAATTAAGTCCTGTACTGTTACAAGAAATCAAACCAAATGAACAGCTGAAGTATATTTTAGCTTATTTTCAACCAAGCCCAAGCTTTGTCTAAGCTTTACATAATACAAAAAAGATACAACTTTCATGCCTTACTAAAAATTCAAGACAACAATGCGTAAGAGCAACAAACTTAACCCAAAATCATATTATATAATAGCATTCCTGACCTCCTTGAGTTGATCGTTACTGCCCCACGATGCTGAACGCTTGTGCGAGCTTCTCTTCTTTTCTAAATATTCTTCAGCCCAGGCACTTTCTGTCTACAGAAAAAAGGATTACCAGATTAATTACAAAAAAAAAAAAAAAAAAAGAGAGAGAGAATTTCTACTCCCTGGAAGAAATATTTTCTGACAAACTAGAAGAGAGAAGAGTGTTAAGATTTTCCAGATACAAAACTGCAAATGAAAAGTAGTCATTGAATAGAAGCCTTTCTAGCAAGTAAAACATGAAAACGTCTAGTGAAACTGTATATTTACCAACTTTCAGACCTCCTCCAGCATGAGGACATGCAAGTTTCCTTTCCACATTTCTATACATAGGTAAAGCAGTATTAATGGGTAGCTATATCATAAGTTAGTAAAGAGTGCTGAAGAACCAGCAGCACAGTGCTGAAGCTGTGGGCGATTTAGCCCTGTGCAGATGCTGAGCTAAAATAGCTTGACATAAATTACAGGAAATCCTGTACCAATGAAGCTTCAAAATCACGTTCATGCTCAGTAGAATGATAAAAGGGACGTCAAGCTACCAGAGTTATTCCGAGGCAGGGAATTAATTTATTAAAGCCTTAAAGAGCTTCAGGTTTACAATTGGCTCAGGTGCCAAGCAGAAAGCAACCCAAACAATACTATGCTACTTTCACTAAACCAACAAAGTCATTAACACACTTGAGAAAAGTGTAAATATATTACAACTAAAAAAAGATCTGGGTTCTTCAAAGTATCATTAAAAAAAATTGTGTTCATTAAAGGTAACAAAAAACACGAGCAAGCCTCCGATAGTAGTGCATGTTCTATGGACAAAAATTTGTATTTCTTCCCAACTATGTCTAGAACTGCCTTCAAAAGCAGTGAACTCTAAATCCTCTAGGTCAGGGATAACCTATCGGGAACCTCTATGCAGCCACAACATATCCAAAGAAGCAAAGGGAAGCATCTCTGGAAGCAGCAAACAAGCTGAAAGACAGTGACTTCCTTTATAGTCCCAGAGCTGCAGTGCCAAATTCAGCTTGCAGCAGCATCAGGGGTGCCCTGGCTACCTCAGCCTTAGGAGTCACTGAGGTCTCACTTTCTCCCACAGACAGAAACTTCAGCTGCCTCAGAGCCTCCAAATCCAAAATGCACAACAGTAGGACTATGTTTACACCACATCTAGGACAAACAGCTTGCAAGGCACAAGCTGACTGGCCTTACCCATCTATTCGCTGAGCACAGAAAATTGCAAAATCTTTAATGATATGATATTAATCTCCATTTTCTGGGTAAATGGAGATGTAACTCATCGAGCACATAGACTGCAATTTACACTGATTTCAGTTACAGATGGTGGTTTCACATAAATTAAACCTCCATGCAAAACCATCAGCAGGTTTTCCTATTAATGAGTGCAAATCAGCAACTAACTAGGGCAAATGTGAATAACAATTTAGTAGGTTTGAACAGGAATTTTGTAGGCAAAAATCAAAACCCATTTTTCCAGGGACATTTACCTTAATCACAGAATGATCCTTTCATGCTATAAAATCCCATCTATATTTTCCAACTTAATTAAAACAGAATAACTGACAAACCCTATTTCCCAACTCATAATGGTAGACCCAGTCTTTGCCTAGTCCATTCTCTAATTCTGGCCTGCAATCCTATGCTACCTTCTAGCTCCTGGAAAAATCCATTTTTTCTGTTAATTCTAAACTTCCCCACTAAGCACAACTACTACATTTGCTAATAAGAATCTCATTTACACTTCAATCAGTCCTTGCATATAATTTATACTCAAAACTTTGTACCAGATCTTAATATCTGATTCATTTTAAAGAATTAAAGTTTATTTTGATATTAATCTTCCAAGCAAACAGGTACAAGATTTTTTTAGAGCAGGAGTAGGAATAAGATGTTAAATTACAGGACACCTTTGCATCAAGCCAGAAATCTAATAGTGTTTTAGCAGGTCTCCTACCTCTTTCCTATATTTGATAATATATTTTAAGAACAAATAGATTGAACAACGAGCCAACATAAAGAAGGATTTTTATTTGTCTAGGTTCTTAACATACAATTACTTGCTTGTTAGTTATCTTTCACAATGCCTGTTCTGGAATTACAAGAAGCTTGTTTATGGGTATATTTTTCATATACTAGAACATAACAAAAAAGACTTTAGAAAAAGGCTCTAAAAACATTGTACTTGAAATTTAAATTATTCTTTAAGAGCTAAAAAAAAAAATTAAAAACAATTGTCTCATTTTAATCTGCATTTTGACATAGGAGTTTTTCAAATAATTACAGGCAAAGCCAAACAAGAAGACAGAACAGGTTACAAATACCTGTTCAAGCAACAATTAATAACCATGCCTCCATTTATGATTTCCTACCAGACCTGGAATGCTTATCTTATCAGACAAATAACATTCTGTATGCACATAACTCTGGTTTTAGAAATAAGTTGTACCTCACTAAAACAAAATGGTTGAAGTCTGATATATAGATAGTTTCTGCTCCAACTATGATCTCTTACGCAATTCTGATCTGTGATCTAGGGACATCTCTAACAGCCTGCAAGACAAAGCATGTCACAAACTGCTGCTGTTTCTCAGTCTGATTGAGCGCTCTCTCCACCGCACGAGGTCACGGATTCAAGATGCTCAGCTGACTCAACTCAGAAGGCTTCTACATCTCTGTAGCTTCAGCCTGCAATGGGGACCTCCATTAAAGCATGTGTCACATTGTTCATAGAAAAATAGACTTTAACTATCTGTTTTTTGCCAAACAGACTTTTTTGGCATCTTTTTAGGTTCTGAATATAAAAGTATTCATGGCTAGTACCTTCACACATGATTTGAAGCCTAGCTGTTGCAATAAAAGTATTTGAAGAATAAAAGAATTTGAAATAATTTTGAACGAGCTCTCGCAAGTGAGTATATAACCGTGTTTATCCATCTGCAACGTAACAACTTTGCCTCTCTTATATGCCTCAACTCCTGGTGTTAATCTAATTAGTTGATAGGCACTACTGGAAAATAAGTACAGACTCAAAGTATGTGAAAATGAGGGATATGACAGACTTTGTGAAATCCAAAATTACAAAGTGAAACCATGATACCTTGCAAGTGAAAGTTCATCTCTTCACAAACAAAAAACTGACCAGTTGAAGAATCTACACTCTTGGGAAATTAGTTACTGTTAAATCACATGTTTAACTCTGCACTAACTCAGATGGTTGTTCTCAAGCCCATTAGAAAGATTAAAAACAACAGCCTTGTCAGTGTCACATCAGCTCGAGGCTTAGACATCAGATGCAAGGTATCCCAGAACTTTCTACCTTGGTAGACACATTTTCAATTAGCAAGTGTAAAAATATCATTCTACTTCCTTCAGGAGTATATTAACATTAACATCCATTAAATACACTCATTCTGAGGAAATCCCAAATGGAATTTCATTTTTTTTTAATTCATGTATATACACACATATAGCCTTCCCACTAATCTTTGTAGATGTGTTTCCTTTCATATATAAAAGCCCATCCACCTTAGCAGCTGAGTGTGTCAGAATTAGAAGAAAATGACAAAAGAAAAGTGTAAGCCAAGAAAGAGAATATCTAATCTATTTGGAAAATATACAGATTTTAAGAACCCAGACATGACTAAAACCTAACTAAGCTGAAAGAGATCAACTAAATACAACAAATACTTTGGTAGCCTTTTAGAAATACAATTATTTTAGAGTAAAAAAAAAAGTAAGAAATCAAGCTTGCAAATACAGAGCTAAGGCATCCATGAGCTGTCTCTTTTGCCCTTTAATGAGGGTTGTTAATAGCTAAGCATGAATGGAAATACCTTGTATATCATATGCCTTCTTCTCTCACTACAATTTGTTTTCCCTTTTCACACCAGTTCATTTTCCCACACAGAGAACTTGCTCCTGAACAATTCCTCCTTCACCAGTTTTTAAATTATCATTTTCCCACACAGAGAACTTGCTCCTTCACCAGTTTTTAAATTACCCACTTGATCAAATTCCTCTGTGAAATACCTTACTTGTGCAAAATTTAGTTCAAAGGAAAAGATAGTGGACATCTTGGGGAAACCAGCTTGCATAGCTGCATTTTCATTATTGTTACCACTTCTAACGATGGCCGGTTTACACCCAAGTAAGCATCACATGTTGCCTGTGTATTTGGCGGACGCAGTTCTGATACATTATTAGGAATTGGGAAAAGTCTGTTGTTGTAACCATGCTCTAGAATTAAGGACTTAAAAATTTGAGATGGTTGGTTCTTTCTCTCACTCTACAAGTTAGGAAAATCCACTGCCACACTGTATACACAGAAGCCGGAATGAAAGTCTGATAATTGATGGAAAAACCCACCTTGAATCTCTTCTATATACAGCATGATACCATATAAATCTCTCCTTGTAAGGAGAATTTGATAAAACAAGTGCCAGGCAGTTAGCTTACAGCTCTGGCAATGTCACAGTTTCATGGAATGTTTGTTGGTTCTATCTTTGCAGAGAGCAGAGGAATGTATCATTAAAAGGTTGTAAAATACTGTCAAGTTCTTGAAGTTAATCACTAAATCAGGTACTTTTAAAATGCTTTGCAGCTCAACTGAATTTGAGCACAATTCGTTCTTTAAAGACAGCACTTCAATGTATATATTCCAGGTGAATATTAAAAGACTAGTTACAAACAGAGGACTAAAGGGTTTTCATAGGAAAGACTAGAATAACTTTTATGAAATACAAAACTTATGTGGTTCTGTTCTATAATTTCATATCAGGAGTCACATTAAGTTCACTCCCATAAACACTAAATAATATTTAACCAAAACAATGCTTTTTCTTCCACACAGTACAAACGATGAGAATACAGATGTGTGGTACACTAGTGCCTTTCCAAGAGAAAAGAGTAAGATGCCACAGTTCATGGCCTTCTCTTAGGAAACAATGTAAATAACCCAATGGTGAAATATCAAAGGCAAAACCTCTGTAATTTCAAAGTGAACAAGAACTTCCAAGCTAAAAAGCCAAAGTGAATGCTTCAAAGAAAAGCTTCTTGTATTTAAATCCTGTCTTCATACTTAGAGATGTTAGAAATATTGAATATTTTAAAGAAAAAAAAAATCTGTCCTCCCTGTGTGGCTTTGTCTCTCATACATGGAACAGCTTGCCCATGATTATCACGAGGCCACTGTCCAGCAAGATATGGAGCAGCAAGTGTATCCAGTGAGGAGGTGCGGCGGATAATACTGGAAGGGCTTGAGGAAGGTGGTCTTGACTTGTCAGCTGGAATGAGATCGTTTGATTAGGAAGAAAGCAAATCAAAGAGCTTAATTATTTTCATTATCTACAGTAAGTCATATATCAGAACTGCCTTTTTGTGCCAGGAAAGGGCAAGACAAGATAATTCCTGTATTGAAAGTAAGTTTGCTATTTCAAGCTCTATTCAGTTTTAATAAGCAATGCAATGTGTTTTTACCATTTCCCTGAAAAACATGCTATGTCAAAAACGTGGCACTGGTACCAATAAACCACCATTTATTCCCTCAAAAGCACAACAGTCATTGGATTCTTAAACAGGTAAGACCTAGAAGAAAATACAACAGCTAAGTTTCCTTATACCTGTCAAAGGCTAACAAAGAAAAGCCATGCGAAAGCATTTTCAGTTTAATACTAATTTTATTAGAATTCATAGCAATAAACTTTTCCCTTTGTCTACTTTAAGTCAAGCAGTATTGTAAGCTGACAAGTTCTAGTAACCACTCAAAATATGACATGTAACAGATTTGTAAAGAGGTGTATTTAACTCTTAATTCTAGATGTCAATTTTCATTAGATAATGATTCATTTATTACATTTGCTCCCTTTCAATGTTACTTGGTAGCTACGGTCACATGACCTTCACCTTCTGCAAAATGTTGTTATCTAACACTTTTATTGTTTAGGCTGACACCCCTTTTCAAAGGAATCTATATATTAACAGGAACCTTTACTGGAGGGGGGGAAAGCTTAAATGTAACAAATGTAGGAAGTGAAAACACATCAAAATCTGTTTTTTATTGTTGTTTTTTTAAGTTGCACACACGCCATCTATCAATTTTGTTTTAAAGTGGGGCTACAGTAAAAAATTAAGCTACAAGCTAGTAACTGTCAAACACTGGAAGGAAGGTTCCTCAACAAGGTTAAAGAATTGGCAAATGGAAAAGAGTCAGGTTTTAGATATACATATATGGCCCACGCATACACACAATTGTCATTAGTCATTACAGAGGTAGAAGGCCAATTCATAGACTCCAATGATTTAAGCTTATTATAAGTCTGGAGAGAACTAGATGGATTGATATCTGACAAATATCATATATTAATCTGATCTGTGAAGAATGCAAAGGGATGAAGCAAATGGCTAGAATGCAGCAAGTGACATGGAGATCAACAGGAAGCTTAGATCACTGGGAAGTCTAGTGACATTCAATAAATAATATGGCTTATGCAAATATTGCATTAATGCACATTAAAACAATGCAAAATATTTCAACTTAACTATAAGGAAATAATTATTATTGCTCTAATCAGCAGCTCTCTCAAATTACACTCAAATCCTCATCTGATTAATTATTTCTACAGGCACAAATGATCAAAATTGTACTAGTGATGAAGAGTCCTTTATCAAAGACTACTGTGATACAGCATAGGATACATATAATTGCACAAGACATCAAAGAGATCCCATGTATGCCAAACATGCTATTCGTTTGAGAAATAATTGCCATACTCTGCCTAAACATTTATTTTTCTTCCAAATTATTATTTTTACATTTTCAAGGAGGTCCTCTCTTTTGACAAAGGGGAAATAGAAAGGATGTGGAAATAAAAAGAATCAGGAAGTGTGTATGGTCAGGCCCATCATCTGTAAAGCAACTGCAACAGACATCTTCAAAATTGAAGCTGCATAAACTACTACTGCATCCCCTCCCCCAGCAAAAACCGAGGGAGCATTTTAGCAGGCAGACAGAACGAAAACCGAAGAGCTTGTTTACTAGCTAAGTTCAACTGAAGCTGCTTATTTCAAGGCACAAAGCATAAACACACCTTTTTTTTCCTTCTAATTTAAATATTCCTGCAGAATTAACTGCAGTATGGGATTCCAATTTCAACTCGTTTTTCATTTATATCGGACAAGAATTGCTGACGATTTAATACATTTTTGACTATTTTTTAATATCAGGCACTGTACTATCACAACACATCTTAAAACAAATTGCCAGTGTCTACTATTCAAATCCTCTTGGTGATTCACAACACTTCAGTGGAAACATTTACAACGTTTTCATTACATTTTCCTCTATAGTTCTTGGAGCAAGTGCTCAGCTGCTATTTTCCCTTTATGTGACCTACATAACAAGAGATCTGCCTCCATAGAGATAACAGTTACAACAGCTGCGGCTGATGAAAAACAATGGAGCTGTTTCATCAAACTGAAGCTTCTTAAACATTAGATTTGTTTTAAGTGGCTTGATTATCTCTTTAAACCAATATTTGGGACAAACACCAGCCCTGCTCTCCCCACCTAACACCAAAATCTATTTGGAAACAAAGCTTTCTTTGCAATCTTGTTTGAAATAAAGCAAAATAATAAAACAAACTATCAATTGAATCTATAGAATATAAATTAAAAAAAAAGCTATAGTATGAGGGGAAAAAAAAATCTAGTTACCACATCTCAACAAATCACTGCAGCACAACGGAAGTCAATTGCTTTGGCACATACCTATTGAAATTTTAGGAAGAGGCACACACCTGTGAAAATGCATTAAGCTAAGACAGTCGAGCAGTGTGACTGAACAAGGCAAAACAAAACACAGATGTTTACCAATAATGCTGTGAAAGTTAGTGAAAGGACGCTGACTTTGATGTACTGTTAATCAAATTCTATAGCTACTACTATAATGACAATTGGGGAAAAAAAGAAGGAACCGATACTGTGAGCACACACATCTTTGAAATAGACATGGGAAAGGAGAAATTTGTTACATACAAAAACTGGGCAAGTCTCTCATGAAAAGGTCCTAAAGAGAAAAAAAAACACTCTGAAGAATAATCTTTAATTTTCCTAAAAAAAAAGTCCAGAACTGTTGCTAGGTGCTCAAAGCACAAAATAAGTATTACTGATGAAGTATAACCTGAAGATTGATCTTACATCCCCGATGTTATTTTTCTAAGCATTTCTAATTAAAATTTTCTAAAAGGAAACTAAAAGCTTCAAAGAACTGTTTTCTGATAGACACCATGAACAGAAACAAGACCAGCAAGCAGTGGAAAGCTATTTTTTTTCCTCTGACAAAGAGAGTTCTAACTGAAGCCTTATATACACCTGAAATACCCAAACCGAGATAAACAAGCTTCTCTGGCATCTGGTAATATCTGAATGGGTTTTTTAGTCAGTTTTCTCTCCTCAAACCAACTCTCTTTTTCCCAGAAACACTAAGAAAATGCAACCACAACAACTTGTTCATGTTTGGTTGAAAGTACTCACCAGGCTCAACTGCTTTAAGGTCAGACGCAGAGTATGATGCACATACTCACTCTGGAAGATGCAGACACAGGATTGCCTCCCTCCCCACTACTAGCAATGCCCTGCCTAATGCCACCTAGTCATTGACCTAATGTCGTCTTTGCAAGGAGGGTGCATGGCTGGCCCAAGGACAACTTATTACCCACCAGGACCCCAGGTCCTTCCCTGCAAAGCTGCTTTACAAAGGACTGACCCCCAGTTGAAATGCCACAGTGAAATTTTAGAGCATAATGGAGTTCCCATCCTTCTATCCTCCCCAAGGAGGGTCTCCCATCTAAACTCTTTAAGACTTTCTGATATACGTTGATATCATTTTCTTCCACCACTTCCTTGCACACGTCAGCTTTAATATCACTCTCGCATATACTATTCTAAATGGTAAAAGACAATGACAACAGCAACAGAGCAGAAAGTTCACTATGCAGAAACAGTATTTCTCAGAATTTCAGGACTCTTGAATTGGACAGTAGATGACTAACAACATTGATTCTTATCTTCTTGTTCACATAGCCTCATGTGTCCCAGCATTTCTGCAGTTGAACACCAGTGTTCAAGCTCTCATGAGCTTACTCTTTGGTTTGCATACATAAGCACACTTTTTCTGGAACTCAACATCTATCTACTGGTCTCCCTTGATATTGAAGCTTGGTAATCCAACCATCTGGCTCCTAAAGCTCCAGCTGTACCTTACTCACTGTCTCTAAAGTGGAGTTGTGATTTGCAGTTGAACTCTTCTCTGACCTATTCTATTAAAGAGCACAAATAACTGAAGATCACATTTGCTCTTTACTCAGTAGATAAACCAAAATAAAAATAGTAGAGCATATGCATTTTGGACCTACTAATAGGTCAAAATGAGATTATTTGTTCCCAGTCTAAACCATGCGCTTTCTTATTTTAAATAAGTATGTTCCAAGATGCAAATCATACCTCAGGACATCCTCAGTGGAAAACTCCAATGCAACTATATATGAAGCTCTCTCTATTTCCACACTTTGACAAAAGGACATCTAGGATTTCCTCCGTGGTGTCATACTGACCATTCTCCACTCAGCTAACAGAGCCCCAAACCACCTTCAACTAAACAATTCTGCTCCTACTTTCAGGTATAACAGGATCCCCTAAGGGGAAATAGAACAAAGAGAGGGAACTTTGACAGTGATGTCATTAATTGATTCCCAAATTTGTTGTGTGGAAAAGCTATTGAACTGGGAGTCAAGCAAAATGTATCTGGAAGAAGGGGAAGAAAAAAAAATCAGATGATTCTAACTTTCTCTGATAAACATGTTTGCAGCTAAAGTGTATGCAAAAGGCAAGCCAGAACTGGGATTGGCAGCACAGACTCTGCAGTGTAGAAGGGAGGTGTAAGAGTCAATCACCCCAGAAGTCATAGGGAAGACAGAGATCAAAAACCTTAAAAACAGTGTTGATTAACACGATGTAGAAGCTGAAATCGGAGAAATTGGATTTGGAGACTATAGGAAAGGAAAATAAAAGCTGAGAAAGCAGTCAGAAGAAATATCTTGGTCCTACTGGTCAAAAAAAAAAAAACACACTGCAGTCCTGTGCCACGTGCTCTAGGTGACCCTGCGTGTGTAGGGGGGTTGGACTAGATGATCTCTAGAGGTCCCTTCCAACCTTCAGCATTCTGTGATTCTGGCACATTTTAAAAGTTGCTCTCGTGTTAAATATACTGGAGAAAACATTACGTTCAGGACTCTTCAACTGCTTATTAGAAAAGAAAATCAGACAAACATGACATTGAGCCTTAAATGTACAGCTTACAGAACCAGTATCAACATTTCAAGCTCCATTAAAAAAACAAAAAGCCATCATCAAATGAAAACACCCACATAAGCAAAAACAGTTCCCTTTTCTCAGCTACCATTAAGCTTTCTCATCTATATGGAACAGAAAATAAGTCAACCTCTATCAAACACTGAACTGTACAATATAAACATTAATATTAAACTGCCTTGATCAGCATTTTAATTCTGTGCCAATACCAGTCCTTCTCAGAAATTTAAATACATGGCAGCAGTTAAAAGTACACAACTCTTCTGCTTCCCCTCCTCTTGCAAAAAGCTGGTGGGGTTATCTGCTAACACAGCAGTGGGAAACAGCTAGTGATCAAACCACTTTCTTTCTTTATGCTGCTTCCTAGATCCAGCAAGAAGTCAGGTAGACAGTGTTGTTCTAACAGGTTTGTACATGACAATCCGAAGATGGTGCAATTCTTTCCCCCTTCTAAGTGGTCTGATAGGAGCTTTCACAAACTGCTTTTGAATCTGGATCTCAAGGGTAGCCGTCCTGGTCCTCACTCTTCAGGCTACCCAGGAGACTGCATTTTGGAGGAGAATTTCTCTAGAGTTCTAGAAACAAAGATGCATTTTGTGCTGTGTATAATGTCTTTCAAATTGATCAACAAGAATCTCAAATGAAGAATATACACATTTCTCAACCCAAAACTTCAGAGTATGACCTTAAGCAAAACACTTATCTGGAAAGCTGGAGATCTAAATCAGAACCTAAATGCCTTTGTAGTTATGCTCTCTTTCATTTCAGAGAAATGGACATTTGGTAATCTCAAAGAAATGTGTCTGAATAAAAAGGACAACATACAAACACACAAAAAAAGAAAAATTAAGCCACAGAGATGTTACCATAAGTACTGCATGAACAGAGTTGGTTATGACTGGTAAATGGTAATGGTAAATCATTCCTCAAAAGTTAGGCTACATAAAAACTATAGCGCGGCTGCAATTGTAATTTTAGAAGGGGAGTGAGTGAGCGGGGCAACATTAGAAGTGAAAAAGTTAATGGGAATGATGCTGGTCCTACATTTCTGCCTTCTCACTTTCACGTAGTACTCAAGTTGGTGCAAGCATGTGATGCAAGTTCATGACAAAAGCTACAGCTTTGTTGTATTGAAAGCCACTCATTTTCCAGATTTGAGGACAATAGCACATTCCTCACTCATGCATTTTGGAGGAAACTTTTATGCCAAGACCAAGGATTTACTTACACACGGAAGCCTTCAATATCCTCAGCCAGATGCCACACATTGTTTACATTTCAGTGTCCCTCAGTACGTTTTAATTATTCAAAAACAGTAAAAAGCAGCTTGCTCACACAAAACATATACCATTGCCACACATTTCCTTTCTTTGCTGCTGTGCCAGCCTGTCACTCTCAAGTTTACACATCCTTCTGCAGGGTTTACGTTAGGAGCAGCTACTAAGAAAGGGGCTTTCCTTTTCCTCTCTGTGTGTTTAACGCCCACAACGCTGAAGAGATTTGTGGTGGGCACAGACTTGGGGACGTTACTTGGACAAGAGCCACACACCGTGGGGCGCGCGAGGCGCGGGGAGGGCAGACGCGGCGGCTCCCCTGCAGTTCCCCCCTGCTCCCCTCAGGAACCCGCCGCGCGCCCCAGCGTTCCTCGCGCGGGTAA
>NW_010584675.1:381510-399684 GCF_000705375.1 Tinamus guttatus | reverse complement strand
CCCGGCAGGGAAAGGCGGTTCCGGCTCTCCTGCGGCCCGGGAGCGCGGCCCCGGGAAGCCGCGGTACGGTAGGAGTAGGGCTACTCAGTTGTTTTTTCCTCCAAATACAACAGAGGAGAGGATGGGGGCTCAGCAGCAGTTTATCCAATCGCTGTGCCGCCAGCTTAGCATTAGTGATGATGGCACCAGGCATGCGGGTAATATCCAGGCAGACTTGACCCCCTTTCCCTTTAATTGCGGTGGTTACGGTTCTCCATCAGATCCTTTGCTCAGGCATCTTCAAAGCAGATCTTTCTCAAGGCCTTGTGGATTGCAGTCAGCCTTTTAACGTGATTTATGTGTTAGAAAATTGGATTCATGCATTCAGTGGGCCGTAGTTTGAGAATCCGGATCGTTTAGGTGCAAGGTAAATGCCATTTAGCACTTTCAACACATGGAGGAATCAGTAAATCCTCTCTCTCCCCTTTTGGCAAATGCCACTTCTGTGCTACCGAAGAGGACTTTCTTTACCCAGATTCTTTTCAGCATTGGCCTGCGAAATTGTATGTTGCAACTGAATACCAATGGTGTGATACAAATGATGTGACAAGTTACATATTGTTCTTGCTTGTCTACAGCTTTTTTTTTTCTCCTTTGCTGTCTGATTGACGCTTCCCTTGCTGAAAAAGCCCCTCTTGGCCTTTGAAAAGGACTGATGTGTTTCTGAGAACCAAGTAAGTTAGCTCTTGCATTCTAAAGTAACTAAATTTATTTCAAAGGACACACATCCTTCACAGGACCTGTAAATTACAGTAAACTGGCCTGCAGGACAGACAGATGGGCCAACCACAGTCAGCAACAACACTGTGCTCTCTCTTGGGAATTATCCTGGACTACACTTGAAAGCACCAGCCACCTGGCTGCTCACCAACACACCCATTTTATCCCTGCTTAAAGTGTCCTTCAGTCACTCCAGAAATCACACATTAGGGCCACACACGGTGACTTCTTGCAGCCATCACAGGCACTGCTAGGGCAATGGGTCAGAACATGGACAACCTGCTTAACTAACGAAGCACTGGGGAAACAGCACGGTCCTCACCAGGGAGGCAGAGAGCAGTAGGGGCTGCCCGTGGCAGGCGCTGGAGGAAGCAGATCGCACAATTCCCTTGGTGACCGCGTGTGCACTGCAGGGAGAACCTGCACTTCCTAATGCTCCACGTGTAAATCCCTGCAGGCAGAAAAGGAGCCCCTTAGCATGTTCTGGGGAAACGGATGGAGCCTCGCTGCTGCTATTCCAGCAGCCTGGGATCAAGCGTGGCCATACTCATGATCGGTGGTGTCCTACGTACAGGCTAGTCAAGGAGTGTGAATATGATGATCCAAAGCTTGAGAAGCTGCTGCCACTGCAGAAAGTCTGAACAGTGCAAAAAACCTAGGCAGCATTCATTCACTCCTTTTGTGCGATTTTCCATCTGGATCAAAAGGTGAAATCCTCTTTACAGTCCTTCCTGGTGTGACCTAAGGACTACCCCTTACAGCCAGTGCCAGTGCAGCTGCTCAGCAGCTTTTATTATTCACACGGTTTATCCTCTCCAGAAATACTGGATTTGTTTGTAAGCAACATGTCATAAAGCAGCACACCATTTTTAAGGCATAAAATAAACCGAACAATTCCTGATTCCTCTTGAAGAGGCCAGAAGACTAAAGGTACTTATTCATATTTAGGTGCATGATGAACTGTAGCCAAGCCGCAATTTTGAATGCACAAGATGTGGTGAATAATTTTGGTACTTCCCTCGCTCTTGTCACAGTGCAGAAGTGGCACTGCTTCCCGCAGCTGCTCTGAGTACAAAGAAAGGCCTTTGTGGGTACTGCTCACCACCGCTTGCATTGCTTTGCGTGCATTGGACCTGAGCAGAACTTCAAAATGTGAAGCCATGTACGCAACGCTAATCACGCAGAGATTTAAGTTTTGTGTCAGCTGTCCCCCCTCACTATGTACGGACGCTGCTCAGTGGTGTCCCGGCCAACTGTGGACATCTTATACAGTTTCTTGTGGAACCTTTAGGCTGCAGCTACTTCACATCAGCAACAGTCTTGTTCTGCCCATAACACCCAGTGTGAAACGGCCAACAAAGATCCCAAATAAGAAGAATGAATATCCTGTTCCAGGCAATATTTCTTAAGCAAGTATCCAGTAAGAGGGGAAGGTACAAACAAATCAATCCAGGTGTTAGAAGCATGTCAAAAGTGTCCTCAGAGCATGTAGATAAAAAACACAGAGCTGCATACACCGATTTGAAATGTTCTGAAAACAGGAACATAAACAAGTTAAGGAAGTGGTCAGAACAGTAACCTTGAAAGTAAAACAGAAACAAGGGCCAAGAAACAAGCTCATAAGCCGACATCCCACTGATTACTGCCTATCAAAAGCAGTAATACCTGAGGAAGTTTTGTCAGACCGAGGCCTGAAGGCTTGTGAGGATTACCCACAGAGTAATATGCACGAAAAATACACTGTGTTCAAAATAATAGTAATGAGCAAACACAGGAAAAAATTCCATGCTCAAAGCAAGTTCAAATACGTTCTTGTCTTAATGCATAAATAAATAAATGCAGAACAGTACTTCAGCAACAGCCCTCTGCGCTGAAATTGCTTATCTGTGGTTGTGGTAAGTAATATCGAAGGTTGAAAGATTAAAATTCTGTGAGTCTAATCTAAATATTAGATTATGCTGCAGGCATTTGACTGCACTTCCGTGTCTCTTCCCTGCAGACTGAGTTAATTTTGCTTGTTTTTGTGGGCACTCAACATAAACAGGTGAAAAAAGGCATTAAAAAAAAGGACAACTGTAGTAGAATGTGTTTCTTCCTCCAGCTGTTAGAGCCTCGTTACGATTCCAGAACATCTCGAGGACCTGGGGAGGCCAACAGGCTGAAATAAGGTAGTGAGGTTGGAACAGTACAAACAACAGGATCTCAGCATAATTCAAGCTAAATGCAATAAGCACTTACGGCAAAACGCATCTTTGCCATAGATTATGCAGTTAAAATCCTTAAGAAAAGTCACTGTATAAATAATATCCGTTGACTTCAGGCCCTCGCTGTCATTAAGCTAAGGCCTCTTTGACAAGTCCTGTTCCTTAGTGCAACTCCTAGCTGCAGCCTGGGAGATGCTTTCTCCGCACATCCACAGCACGCAAAGGACTTGCGAGAAGAACCTGTTTAATTTCTTTAGGGACAAACCTGCACGCTGTGTGTTTTGCATGGCAGACAGATCAGTACTTTGAACATGTGAAATGTCATCAGGGAGAGTAAGTAACAGCCTTGTTGCGCATTAGTGTCCAGTTGCTAAAGGAAAGGAGCAGCTGGAGTCAGCTGTGGGAACATCTGCTCTCTGGGGTTTTTAGCGTATTTCCACCCTCAGGATCTCGGTAAAGCTTCAACTCATGATATCCTTGAATCTTAACTTCCAGAATTTGGACAACAAATAAAATTAGCCTGCTGGTAATGGGGATATTAAACCACCTGCTGGTTCCTGAAGCCTGACTGATCATTTTTAATGACCCTGCAAGAAATACCTTGGCATGGCAACAGTAATGGTGCTCCCTGGTGAATACCTTCCATTACACACCAGCAAACCCTCCCGCAGGAGACTCCTGCCACCTGTGCCCGGCTCGATTGCGCCGGTAAAACCAGTGTGTGCAGCAGCAGCAGCAGCAGCAGCCTCCCGGACTCGTTCAGACCCAGAGCTTTGTGCAGGGATTTGGCTCCAACCTGGTTCCACACCGCCCAGGCGGCCGGAGGAGCTACAAGTTGTTCTTTATAGCTCCGCAGGGCCAGCTACTGCCCCTCCAACGAGAGGCACCCAGGAGAGGAAGACTGATAAAATACTGGTCACTGCAAAAAACACAGACACAAACTCGCCTCCCTTCTGACAAAGCGCACAGCTCCAGGTGCATTAGAGCACCTCACGCAAAGCGTATTGCTAGGCACTCGGTTTAGGGACTCTGGGTGTTAACTTCTGGCAAACAAAGGCTGCATTAAGTGAGAGAAGGAAGCAAAAAGAGCCCCTGCCAGTCCGAGGAGCTGCTTGCAGGCCGGTTACAAGCAGTAGCACTGATAACATGGGCTGTACAGCTGCTCTTACCTCTTTGATGTTACCACAACGCCCAGGACTATTAGCCTTTTCCTACTAGCACTTGGCAGAGAACAACGAAATAGGGCAAAGACAAGTGCTGAAACCTACCGTGTAGCTAATGCCCGAAACAAACATTTCTACCCTACCCTGCGCTCTTTCCTCTTCCTCAAGTTATTTTTTACAGTAGAATGTGTTTTGGGTCACAATGGGGAGCAGGTGTCTATAATCCCTTGCACATGGAGAATTTCTGTAAACTCAGAATTAGCAAGGAATAAATGGGAGGAAAAAAATGAACGGGAACAAGTGAAAGACCAACGTGGCTGTGTTCCATGGAGCACGTTCTGCAGTGGCATCGCTGCTCTGGGACGAAGGGGAATGTAATTATTTTATTACTTTCCCCATTAGCAAATAAATAAGTGCAAGGAAAATAGTTGTTTTTATCTTCAGGAGAGAGGAGGCTGAGGTGAGCGCAGGAAGGTGCTGCGGAAGGATTTCTTACGGCTGCATAGCTCACAAGCCAGGAAAGAGGGAAACTCAGGGAAACTCAGCAGCAGAGCTGGCTCGAGGCTTCCCCGATGCCCCCGGGATGAAGCTCAGTGGCACCTGCCAGGGCTGTGTGGGACTTGGCTGCTCCCGGAAACGAGGCCTGTCCCAGCGCTCCCGGGGGTTGTGATGTACGGTATGACCGTGTGTGCAGCCTCTGCACCGCTTCCTCCTCCGTCAGGACAGCAGGACACCAAACTGCGCTGTGTCTCTTCGTGGTGTGTGTTACGGAGATAACTCATCACCCGCAGAGGTGTCAGCCTGGCAACGCCTTCGTACTTGCTTGCAAAAATCAGTAGTCACTGTTGCTACAAAGACAAATTGCCAAGAATCAGGTAACAAGCAGAGATGCAGAGAGCAGAGCAACAGCGGTGAATGCCAGGCCCCGCCAACGTGCGTAACGGGAAGCGCTGACGTTTGCGGGGTGGTGTTTCCACCTAGGGCTCAGCTCAAGGTCCCTGCACGTATCGCTGCGAGAAGGGGGGCTGGAGAAGAGCTCGTCGCTGCGAAGGAACAAGCATTAGCAGAAAGGTCCAGACGGCTCCCTCCAAGGAAGTCCTTGCAAGAAGACCTGCCGAACAGCAGGACAGCGGCGGCGGCAGTGGGGTCGGCAGCGCAGCGAGGCGCAGCCTCCTCCGGCGCGTTGCCTTCGCAGGCCCCGCAGCCCGCGGGGCCTCGCGCAGGCTGCTCCGTCCCGGCTGGGTCTGCTGGGGCCCGGCTCCTGTCCGGGCGCAGAGGCTGTGGCTCGTGGCGCTCCTCCCACGCGCTTGGATGTCACCGTCCCCACCGTCCATCCAAGTTCAGCCAAACCAAAAGCCAAGGGCAGAAGTGTTTAGCTAAAACCTGCAACCATGCGAGGCCTCTCCCCTTTTCTCTTTCTTTCCACTGTCTGTCTTCATCAATCACATAGCCCGCAGACAAGGCGTAACAAGAGGCTGCAGAAGGACTTTGTAACGCCCACAAACTATATTTAGTCGCCAGCGCAGGCACCCTCTGACTGGCTCCCCGGGGCAGCAGGGGACAAGGCAAGCGGAGGTGCCGCTTCCATGCAGCGGCGGCAAATGCGGATCGCTCGCGCTGTTACTGCTGCAACGCTCCGTCTGGCACACGGCTCTGAACACCCTGTTGGGCCCTCAGCCACGAAGTAGCTCCTCATCCTGCAGCCCACGAAATACAGCCCCAAGAGGAGATCTCCTCCGGGAGCACCATGAAAAACCCACAGGAGACTGGGCTTTGTCATTAATACGATCTTTAATAAATGGAATAATGCACCATTTTACAGCAAGCCATTTCTTTTAGACCTAAAGAATAGCCTTTTAAATGTTCTTACCCAATGTCTCTGTATCAATACAATCTCTTTATTTAGGTTTATATATAACAAAGCAATTCTTACAAGTATTCATAGAAAACTCTGTAGTGGCTTCAACAATGTCAGCTTTCATAGTGGCATCCACAGATGATTAAAAAACAAAAATTAGCTTTTTATTTCATACTCACACTGTTCCATGAAACACAACTTATACAGCATAGCAAGGGTATTGGGCAGCTTATATAAAAGAAATAACTGAAAGAAATTATTTATAAATTCATACATGATATTTCCTCAGTTATTTGAGAGGAAAAATAAAATACCCGTTAACAAAAGGGTTCTGATGAGACTCCATGTTCTAGGGTTTCTCCCCCTCCTCCCCAGAAATGCTCGCTCAGAAATTATCGCTCTTTTTACAGTCTTTCATAAAGAAAATGGCAGTTTCACATCTCTCTATTTCAGCTTTTACAGAAGGCCAAACCCTAGAAATCAGCCTTTGCCTCGCTCATTTTCCTTTTGTGCTGCATTCTGGGGGAAAATAATGAACAGTGATTGTAAAATATGATTCCAGCTTATATAAATGTGAATAGAGCACGCTTTCCTCTAGAGACAAAAAGCAGACAAGAAACATTACATACAAACCTTCTTAAATACAGTTCAACATTGTGAAAGAGAGAGAAGAGCCACAAATCAGAACTGGTCGGGAAAGTGACAAATGGAAGTCAGCTGTAACTCGGCCTTGCCTATTCCTTTGTTTGTGGAACTGCTGGAAAATGCCTGAAACATTGACCATTTTCCAAGACTGAAGTGTGACACGTCATGATACAGTCCTGAAGCACAAAAAAGTGAATCAAGTGCTCTAGAAAATAACCTCGCAATTTTTGCTTCTTCTTAAAAACAGGTAAGTGAATGGGCTAAAAAAGTTGACTTTTGGGAGGCTTTAAAACTAATTAGCTATAAAAAGTAACAATTACTACTCAAAATAATTACCATGCAAGAGGCTAAGCTCCTGCAAAATGTTATGTAATGTAGCTGCAGCAGCCTGCAAGAGTTTTGAAGAAATCCTTCTTTACTGTGACAGTTACTGAAGCTGTTGAAACATGACCTATGTCTTACAATTAACTGAGTGACTTGCAATTTTGCACCACTAGCGATTAATCTGACAACATTATTTAATGTAATGCCAACTGTTTCCTAGTTATTTTGCAGAATAGTAGATTAAACCACAGTGAAATAAATAGAAATTGCCATTCCAAGTACTTGTGTATCCAGCTGAGGTTGACCCAGCGCAGGACTAAGCCCGGAGCAGCACCCGGGGAGGCCGGTGTGAGGGCGAGGGGATCCAAAGCCAGGCACCATCCTGCAAACAGCAGCGCCGGGGCGGCCCCCGCGCTGGAATCCTGGTAGCCCTCCCGGGACAGCAGCAAAAGGCAATAAATAGAAATTGCCATTCCAAGTACTTGTGTATCCAGCTGAGGTTGACCCAGCGCAGGACTAAGCCCGGAGCAGCACCCGGGGAGGCCGGTGTGAGGGCGAGGGGATCCAAAGCCAGGCACCATCCTGCAAACAGCAGCGCCGGGGCGGCCCCCGCGCTGGAATCCTGGTAGCCCTCCCGGGACAGCAGCAAAAGGCCGGGGCAGCCGCCGACGCGGCCGCTCCTCGGGCAGCGCCAGGCGCAGACTCGGCTGCGATTCCAGCGGGAGCGCCCGGTTCCTCTCGGTTCTGCACCTCGGGGCTCCATACGCCAATGCACAGGCCTAACAAGTAATTCTTCCTATTGGATTTAATGACCTAAAAAACCTTAAGTTTAAATGGCAACCACACGTGACCATAGCTACTATATAACAAAAGCCTTGTGAAAATTATTATACTTAAGAATTCCGGATTTTTTTTCAGATTTAGCTTATAAAGGAGCAACCTAAAATCCCTAAGCTTCAGGGGGTGTTTGGAGCAAGCGCGTGCCCATTTTCCTCTTGAGACTGAGCTCACCTCAAGAGCCAGTGCTGAGTCTGTTCCGAGGTGTCACACGGCTGGACAAAGTGTCACGCGCTGCATCGCAGCGAGGTAAAGACAACTTGAAAATGGCCTTGGAAAAACAGCACTGTGCTTGCTCCCACTGCTGTCATCTGGTGCTGCAACCCGCCGAATTGGGTCTGGAATTCATGCATGATATACATATGCATCAAAATATAGAGATTACGTTAAAAATATGTATTTGGCTCCATCAGCACGTATGTAGCTTTTTCATGGAACAAAGGTCTATAACTGAACACAAAATAAGTAGTACATGGAAGAAAGGGAGGTTATTTAATATATTTATCCGTTAAAATGGACAATGGGAGATCAGATAGCAAAATTGTAATAAGCCAAATTGTATTGAGTCATCCAGTCTATCATCAAACACTCCTAGTCTGATCGATCCTTTCTCAAACTTCATTGGAAAAGTGTTCCAAAGTTTCACATTTAACAGACATTGAGTCAGTTATGCTTGACATTTACTATTTTAGTGCTTAAAAACATTCTCTGGTTCAGCAATGAGAACTTTATCAAGAAAAATTTATAGCTTACCACAAGACATTTCTCCTGTAATGACTACATATGTGAATTTAAAAATTCTCTTTAATTAGACTAGAGCTTTTCATAGCATTTCAAGGGCAAAAGAGCTGTGATCTTTTCAGCATTTCCCAAAGAAGATAATTATCATCTCATCACAAATCCTCTAATACTACGCTAATGGACGTTGTTGTTGTTTTGTTTTTAATAGTACTCTCAAAAGTACTTTAGGGGTATCATTAGAGCAGAAAGCATGATCCTAAAAATCAGCCTAACACTGAAACTATGCCATGTATAACGAACACAACATGTATTTTCTAAATACCTAGTCATTAATACTAAGTTTTGCACAATAATCTCTTCCACACATACACAGAACCCCCTTACACTCCTTCCTCAGGCAGCTAGGATTAAACATTTATTCTGGAAGAGCTGTTAGGCAGGAGGATATTTATTTTCTAATAATATTTATAATTTTTATTTATTCCTGACATCTGCCAGCATCCCATCTTGCATCGGCTTTTGACCCTAACAGACTCACAAAATAGGAAATTTGTGTTGCTTTTGAAAGCCAGGTAATGTTACAGACATCAAGAACCCCTAAATGAACTGCAATAAGATGGCAAAACAGAGAGAAACACGATTTTCAACTGAAATGTCCCTTGTTTCAGAGAGCATTGTATTGATGAAAATACCTGCTGTTTTTCTTTTAAACTGAGAATTAGTTTACCTTTAGCTATGCATTTAAGTGCTTTGGGACTGCCAAGAATGACATTTTTTATTACTGTTTAATGTGTGAAGCTATAGACCATTGCAAGCAAATCCAGGGGAAGTATTCCAGGTAATCTGGCTTGTAGATATCAATTTTAAAAGAAAATACATCCCACTATGCAGACACGGGTTAGAATTCAGATTCTAAAACTGTAGCTTTGATGAGTATCTCTGTTATAGCAAATAGAAAATCAGGCAATATATTTAGCCTAAGCAAGTCTTTTAGTTTCAATTATCATGGGATTTTTCTAAAATCAGCAAGCTTTTGGATTTTGGCTTATGTACACAAACATCACAATGTTTGCTGTAACATTTTCCTTGAGTTATACATTATAAATTACCACAGCAAGCACTCTACAGTTGCCCATTTGACATTGGCACAGTTCACTTATTTACACTATTTTATCTTTTCTGAAATATACATCAGAAATTGACAGAAAACTACCAACTTCCATAACTAACCTTTTTTTTTTCTTAAATAATAATAAAAAACCCCAAAGAAATAAACCACATTCCCCACCTCCCCACATATGTGTCCGTTTTGTAGAATTCTCTTACAAGCCTTTCATTCACTTAAGGATGATTCCCCAAGGTACTTTTGTGAGACACATTTCAATATCATTCAATTTACAGAGAATATATTCAGTAAAGACTGGATTGTTTGCTGTGAGCAAAAAAGGGCAATACTAAATTAACCACTAAAAACCCCTGCTAATCTGATCTCATCAGGCTGTGATAGAATTAGAATATTTTGGTACCTACTTAAGGGTTCATTTTGATTGACCTTTAAAAATAAACAGCTTGTCTATAAGGTATTTGGGGATAAAGTACACCTGGCTATCTTGTCAAATTTCAATTATACTTATCCAAGTAGATTATACCACCTTTTGTTTTGCTTTTATTATGATTCTTCCCAAAGGCTTTTCACCAAGTGAGAGAAAAAGATAAATAAATCATTGTGTTGGTTTTCAGAATCCTTAAGAAAGAACTGCAGAACCACCTTCCCATGTGACACATCATTTTAGCAAAATCTTGTGATTGCATGGAGCATAAAAAGTTCAATTTCTTACAAATTGGCCTGAAAAGAAAGGCTGTAAGACTGGTGTAAAGCTGTCTTAGCAGTAAAGCAGCAAAAGTGGGAGTAAATAACTTTTCTTTCCCCAGAGTGTTTCAAATAAGATAAAAGTGTCCTAAACATGCTTTTCAGAGCACATTCTGCAATGCTCTTGGGAGCTACAAGTTAGGCAAAGCAGAAGTGTGTGGAAAAGGAGTGAAGAATCTTTAACATGTCTGACACAGTGATCACCATGAAACAAGGTGCTGCACCCCAGCCATTCAAACGCAGACCCGGAGAAGTCCGAACGAGATAAAAAGCACAGCAGCAGCACAAACAGCACGCCAGAAACTCCTGCTCCGACCTGGCAAGCCAGCTCAGCAAATGGCAGCTTCCCAGCAGCTGGGACACGGCAGGGCAGCAGGCGGGAAGCTGGAGAGGGAATTAAAAATAAAACTGGAGCTAGGCCGTCTTCCTGAATAGGGAGATGCAGCTGTACTCACACATCAGGGTAGCAGAAGAAAGGACCTGCTAGGACCTGAAGCACGACAGAGATGAGACCATAGGGAGCTCCAACTCTATCCTGGCTCGTATTTCCACAGCTACGCTGAACCAGAGACTGGACATACAGCTTTAACTCCTGGAGATATCTAGGAGAATCTAAGAGTTATTTAAGGAACATCAAGGTGGGAAATCACAGAAATCAAGTAAGAACAAAGGAGTTTGGGAAACAATAAGAATCAGATGTAGGAGGGCAGTTATTACATATGCCAGGTACATCATCAGATGTAAAGGACAGAGCTGGCAAAGTTCACCTCATGGGAAAAAACAGCACAGCAAGAGGCCAAGGAGCTCGGAAGCTTCCAGAGGATGCGCGGGGAGGCCAGCGCTGGCCCGCGGCGTCCTGCACGGCAGCCGGGCACGCCGGCTCGGCACAGCTCCTGGCCTGGGGCAGAACCACCGCTCGGATGCAGACCAGAGACTACACAGAAAGTATGTAACATACGTCCAATAGGTGTTAAGGAAGGGGTTTTTTCTTTTTAAGTCAGAAAGACGATTTCTCAAGCTAAATGTTTTAGATAGAAGGAGGGTTTGGCCAGTAAAGATATTAATTCTCTTTCAGCAGACAGCAAAAATGATTGCTGCAATAATGTTATGATAATAATGTTTACTTGAGAAGATGCAAAAACAATTTTTCTCAATAGATACTACATTCATGATCACTGACACCTAAAGTCACTGTGTGGAGTGTTTACACAAACAGAAAGGAAGTTCTAACCAGAAAAAGCAAACAACTCTCACTCCAAGGCACTCACAACCGTGAATGTTAAAAGCATGCATTATATTTTAACAGGATGAATGAGAGGCTCTGACAGGAAGAAGAGTTTTAACTCTGCAACAGCCATTTAGGATGCACCTACTTGCATAAGTAATGGGGCTGATTTTCCCTCGCACTTTTGGGAGGAGGCAAATCCTGTAGGATTTGTGACTCATCACAAAATGGTTTGTGCCAATCAAGATTCATGATTTTTTGTCCTCTATGTAAACAAAATATCTTAGCAACCTATCTTCACTAGAGCTGTTTCCAGACAGTCATTAACATACCTGATAAAAATGTATTTTTCAATGTACATATTTAGTGATCTAAATAAGGATTTACATAAATACATAGGCTGAAACTGCACACAAAATAAAATGGAAAAAAAGGCTGACATGGTTTCCTTACATTTGTTCAATGCTTTGTTACTCAAAACTTCACAGGCTAGCATCTACCAGGAAACACATTTAGATTTGGAAGGATTAAAGGAAAGGTACTGAGCTCTTTTCCTTTTTTGTTGTTCCTTTTTAAAAGGCCTTTCCCGTTGGGAAACTCCATGCTTTGTCACCTCCGAGCACAATGTGGTACAGGCAGCTGCTTCGAGCTGGCTCCGCTGTGCAAAGTTCACTGTCAGGACTGGCTGACTGCTCAACTGTCAGGGAAAAATGAACAAATACTCACAGAAAGGGAAACGTGGCAGTTTTAGAAACACACTCTCAATAAAGCATACTGTGAACTATAGACTATTGCACATTTCAACATGACACAAGGAAAATAAAGGTTCAAAAGAGAATACATTTTAACATAGAAATATACAGACTAGCTTGTGCACAGAAATCAAAACATGGTTACAAGACACCACTGCAGTCAAACCTGTCTTATAGTCTGCTTACGATCTTAGTGACCTTAAGAAGCTGGTCCAAACTGATTATCAGCAATACTTTTTTTGTTACTTTTTTTTAAAAAAATATTTTGAGACCACATTTTTGATACACATATATATATTCTGTGGTCAAAACAGACAGACTTAACTTTAGCGATACTAAATAAAAGTGCAAAAACATTCAAAAAATAAAACAAAATAAAAAAATACGGAAGCATAAGCTAAAAATTTTCTGCATAGCTGAAATCTATTTAAAGCGAGTCCTTGGTAGGGGGTTGCTGACAGGAGGAGAAAGCAGTTTTTTAGAATGTCTTCTGCATGTTTGTTTCAAATAATGCAAAAAGGTCATTGGTGGGCTTGGAGAGCGTCTCACAGGCAGTTCACCCCCGTGTCCTTAGACACCATGGTGGTGGCAGCGCCTCCTTCCGCGAGGTAGACAGCGGTGCTGGACTTGCCCGGGGCTCCCCGCTCGCCGCCGTTGTTGTTGACCTCGCAGGGCAGCGGCTCCGTGGAGATGACCCACGTTGAGGGCCGCCACCGCTTGAGGGAGTACGGGGTCTTCACACGTTTCTTGATCTTTTCTCCTGAGCCCGATTTGCCATCCTGCGAGAAGTCACCTACTGAAGAAGAAAACAAAACGGAACAAAACAGAAAACAGCGTTATGAGGTTACGCTGGAGACGCGGCAGCGTTCAAGGCTGTTGCTCGTGGAATACATGAGCAACATCTTTTCAGAAGAAGCAACGGTGTGTCAGAGGCATGACAGGTACACGAACTAACCACCCACAGTAGCTGCCATTAAAACAAAGGATTGGATTTTGCCTCTGTCACAAATTACCTCAGTGATTTGTGTTACCTTGAATGTGCATTGGCATCAAACAGCAGAAATAGCATTTGCCTTTGAGTAGCTTTTGCAATCACAGTATCTTATATTACCTGTAATGGGAGGTACAGAAAAATGGGGCTACTACAGGACGGCAAAGGCTCATTTTTAATAGCATAATTAAATTATAGATCCTCTAAATAATCCCACTTCACCTGCAAAGCAATTCTTTCACATACAAAGCCTCAGGCAAGGCTTAGGCCTTCACCTGGGAGCAACGTGGCCCATTCTCTGATTTTTTTTAGTCCAACCCTTTCACTTATTTAACCTTCAAAACCTTTTTTTTTTCTTAATTTACTCTTTAATTAAAGTTACTGAAATAATATCTTTCTTCCCATTCAATAAAATTTCAACTCACATCACTATGTTAGCAAATGAATTAAGGTTTCCTACTTAAAAGGAAAACTTGAAAAGCTTGAACATTCCCCTGCTGAATATGCAACTACACTTCCTGAAGGATCCGTTCTGGTTGGTTTCTAGAGCCTTCGTTTCCACACGCATAATGCCTGGCACACCAGCCAACTCCACTGCTAATTACGGGCTCTTATCTAAGCGTGGTCAAAGGCTTGCAAGGATCTTTCCAAGACCTGAGTGCACTGTGGAAACACCCCTCAAAAACACACCCAGGGAAGTGGCCGGAGCCGCTCCAACAGGCCCAGGGATGAGACACGTCCGAGGCCGTCAGCTCCTGCCTAGCACAGGCAAGAGAGCCATTACAACCTCCTAAACCTTCCCCTGTAGAGCACTAAGGCAGCTATTCTGATGGTGACTGTTAAGACTGATTCCTTCTCTAACTACCTGGATTAATTTTTAATATGCACATGGGAAATTGATGAGAGAGTGCTGCAGTTCCTGGAGCCCAGACAGCAAAGCGCAGAATGCCTGAATGTCTGTCTATGCTGGAATAACACAGTACAATCGGTCACTTTAAATAATGAAATGTGTAAGTAGTTATTTTAATAAATTATTTTAATCAATGCATCTTACAGATGACTACTCTTAAGAAAATGAGGAAAAGTAGGGAAAAATATGCCCCTGAAAGAAGAAATAGGAGGATATTACAGTATGCCTGGCAGCTGCCCAGGTGGGTGCCTTGCAGAGAGCAATGAGTGCAGAAGTGACTCCATGTCCAGGGTAAGAGGAGCTGGGTCAGCAAGGGACAGACTGTCCCAGGTACGGGGAAGGAAGAGCGACCTCATGTTCTGAAGGTGACAGAGACAGAAGACAACCCTTTACTGAGAAGACTGAAATTGCATTGGTGGAAATTCAACTTATACGGGATTTAGTAGGTACGCTTTGAGGAGGGGAAGGGATACAAAAGGAGAAAAAAGTAGTTAGTGTTTGAGTAAAAAAGGGTCAGGGCAGCTGTTGAAGCCCTGCTGGCACTTACACTGCATACTACTGCTATCCAAACTATTTGCGGCCGATAGATCCAGCGAGTTTGGCCTCTGTGCTCTTCTAGCCTGGGTCTGCCCAGGATTCCTTGCTATGTTCTGGATGCTGAGTGCAGCCGTGTCCTGCGCTGCGCACGGATTGCTGTTGTTGTTATTGGCATTTGTTCGGCCGTTATCCAGCGGTCGCTCTCTCCTGTCCACCAAGCGGTCCAGAACACCTTCATCGTGGCCAACCTGCTGCTCCCGCCTCAGCAGGGGCTCATGCTCATCAGGGCTTGAATTAATATTCAGCCGACTATCCTCTCCACTGAACTGGTTCTGAAGCATTTCCTGGGCCCTCTGCGCTACGGAGCTGCTCGTCTGGCCCGAGGGCACTGCCCCGTTCGCGTACGGGGTTGTGCCAGCGTGAGAGTTGATGCCGTGGCTCCTCCCAGCCACCCCGTTCATGGTGACCGTCACCACGTGAGGCTCGGCTGCATTGATGGTGTTCATCTTGGCAACTCCCGTTTCCACTTGCTTCAAGTTCGATTTGTGCTTGCCGCCGAATTTTAACCGAGGCTCCTTTGTTGAATTTTTGGCGTTTAAAGGAAGGGTGGTAGGCCTCTTCGGAAGGTTTTGTTGCTTGGGTAGAGGATAGACCTGAGCAGATGGGACATCAGGAATCAAACACGCTTGACCATTGCCAGTTTGTGTGAAGTCCTGTTGCCCTGTCACCTCCACAGCAAGTTTTATGAGTGGATACAGCAGGCTGGAACTCGTGCTGCTGAGCGGATCTGGCCCACTAAACTGCTTCAGGGAATGCTCCATCAGGTTCTCATCAGAGCTCTCCTTCAGGTTCTTATCCACTTCTTTTGGATCCAGTTTGTTGGTCTCCAGGTCCTCCTCCGTTAGCTGCAGACAGACAGGGGTGGGCCCACCAGGCTGCATGACGTTGGCAGGATGCAAGTTTGTTTCATCTGAGTAAGGCATCTCCGATATGGTGGTCATGCCCGTGCTGGGCGTGAGGCCGGTTGTGTTGGTGGTGGTCGTGTTGGTGGACAAGCTGGTGACGCTCGTCTCGGGGCTGGGGATGCGCGCCTGCGCCTGCTGCCGCTCGTAGTTAATGGAGTTCCTGTTCTTCTCCCCTGAAGTCAGCGGTGTCGTGGACATTGAATGTTCAGAGGAAATGTTCTTCACTATGCTGTCAGCGTGGTGGATTGAGTCTTCGATGTAGGAGGAAGAGGAGTAATCTGGATATGGCCTTATCTTTGATACACGTCTATGATGCGAGAGATTCCTTTAAGAAAAAATAAGGGATATTAAGACCATATGTGTAAAAATCACCTTAAATTATAAAGCCTCTCAATTAAGAAAGCTGAATGTCTTCATGTTTCTTTCCATGCATAATTACGGACAGATATAGTTCAACCTGAGATCCTTCTGTAACTTTCTGGACAAATCCTGGGTAGCAGAAATTATTAGGATAGAAATTTTGACATAAGTGTTATTAATACACCTAAGTCAGAGATAATCAATTTTCTTCTATTTGCCCAAGACACTGTCTTAGCAGTTCAGTGCTAAGGCACCACAGTCTAGCACTGCAGAGAAGTGAAACTGCAGGAGAACTTGAAACTGCAAGAACTTTACAGGCAGGATGGAGAAAGTGATCTGGGGAAAGGTCACAAGGTTCCAAACTCTGAAAAATCTACTATTTTAACAATTTAAGTGTTCCATGTTTTGAACAGAAATTTTTAATAACAAGGCACACTGCCTTGTATAGCAATATTCCTCTTCTCTCAAATCCAGATCTCTAGTATATACTAAGTATTAATGTCAGTTCAACTCATTCTCATTCTCTCTAAATAATTTATAGACAGAGAGGAACGTGCAGCACCTCTCCCATTGGGGTCGGGATAGAACATTGGCCTTGTGGGTCTTTAACTGAAAAGCTGTAGGTTTGAGACTCAGTGATTTCCTGAACCTGTATCTCCTGAACATGTACAGCTTTTACTATCTAAGTTTTAAATAGAAATTTTACACATCATATAGCAAGAGACCTTAAAGACTGTTCCAGATCACCTCCTGTCTGTGTGAACCTGTTTGTTCAGTTAGAAAGTCCCCTGAGGGAAAAGTCCAGGTTACCTAAAACGTGAATTCTGGGGTTGTTCAGATCTCAGAACTGGGATTCAAGTAAAATGAAGCAATCAGCATCTTATCACCCAATGCACACAGACAGAGTAGCTCACGGAACACATGCCCACTCCAGAGATGCAGCAACATCACGCTAACATCACGCTAACATCACGCTAACAGCTTCCTTCCCGGAGCCAGCTAGGCACATGCTACACCCTGCTGACTGAAAACAGGTATTTTCGTTCTCACCGCTCGTTTTGCATGGCAGTTGACATTGGATTGACCGTTGGGCTGACTGATTTATTTCTCTCCCAAATCATCATGAGCTCTGCCATCCTCTCCTCAGCACACTGCGCTGTCAGCCGAGCTTCGGCATCTTGATCCCAACAGTCTTCAATGGTCTCTTTAAGTGACCTCACAGCCTGCCAGGGAAAAAACAAAATTCCTTGTCTTGCATTGCTTCCCCTTTGCACTGGGCTTCTAGTTCACTGTCTCATAACAGCATTCTGTACACATGGAAATAGTCACAAGCTGCTAAGAAAGACACATGGAAGATACCCAACATAACTTAATTCACAGTCACTCTGTCCCAATAGTAGCAGTATGCAGGACTAACACCATCATGTCACACACACACACGGTGGGAAGATCATTATTTGGAAAAACGCCCTCATGGCTGCGTGTGTGACCACTTGCTCTGCCCTACAGCAGCCAAGCATACAGAGGGTCAATGGTGCTCTGGAAAGGTCTTTGCTACCCTCGATGCTCCGCTTGGCGAGCACTGCCTGCCTTGCCCCGCACGCAGCCGTGCTCGTGCCCTCGGCCCCTGCTCCCGCCTCTCAAACCTCAGCGACCTTGTCTGCGCTACGGGGGACACTACTGCTGCCCTTGTGTTACACATGCAGAAAGAGAGACCCTTCCCGTGACCACACGGCGCGTGGCTGGCGCAGTCAGGATTAGAGCTCAAGATCTCCACATGGTTTCTGGCCATGTCAGAGACCTGGAGAAGAGAGAGCTGAGGCTACGGGAGCACTGAGCGTTTCTACTCCAGTGCAGCCCAAGTGCACGAGAAGGCCGGACGTTTACTGGCCCCCGCGGCCGCCCATGGGACACGGGTCCAGGACTCGCCGGGATGGGTCACGCTGTCCCAGCTCAGCCCCTGTGGCTGGGCAGGAGGCAGCTCAGCGGCTCCGCAGGCTGCTCCTCACGCCAGACCCGTCCTGCTCCCTTCT
>NW_010584675.1:351524-381495 GCF_000705375.1 Tinamus guttatus | reverse complement strand
AGCTGCTCCCTTGGGATCAGCTCCTACAGCCACAGAGGGTGGAGCGGGTTCTTTGCTCCGTTCTTTGTATCCGTGACACGACTACTTCTTTCTCCCCGCCTCTCTCTGGACACGGGTGTAGATCCATCCCCAGAGCACAACATTCTTTTTAAAATATTATTTTGGATTTTTGCCAAAATACTATAGACACACAGAATTATTATGCAGCTTAAATACAGGGATCATTCTAGCTCAGTGTCTAATAATACTGGGGGCTACCAACGCATTGGAGCATAATGAACACTTTAAATGCGAGTCAGCCAAACAAAACGTTCTTGAACTGCTTTAGTTATAACTGCCTTCAGAAACAGCTGCCGAGTTTGGTTCTTCCCACCCTGCGTTTGCCAGCATGGCCATAGCTAGAACAGTCGCTGCTTGATTTCCTGTATGGTTTGGGTGTGGACTTTTGTAGGATTGGCTGGCCAAAACTGTGCAATAAAATAATCTCTCTGTGAAGCTTTCAACTCAGTTAAAACATGTTTTATAACAGCACTAACACTGGAGGCCATGCTCCTCTCTGAAAATGGCTTCATACATATTTACAAGTAGCAGCACAGATGAGGCCTCAGGCTCCCCATTATCTGCACAGCAGCTACAAACTTATCGACTAGCAAAGCCTCTAAAGGTTGAAGGGTGTAATTTCAGAAAAGGAATAACTAGAAGCATCTTTTTAACTCGTAATGAGGCTATTTTAGCCTAAATGATTTAGCATGCCTCAGATGAATCCTGTTACTGTTTGCTTTTCACTTGGCAGTGGAAGATGAGCAGCCCTCCAGGCTGGGGGCATCGCTGGCCTCTCGCTGCCGACGGCAGCGGCAGAGCAGCGCCAGAGCTCGGCCGACCTGCAGGAACCTGCCGGCCTGCAGCAGCGGGCAGGGCTCTATGCCCTGCCTGCACTAACTCCAAACAAACACGAGCTGCTTACAGCTTTGGAAATAAAAACTGCAGATCAAATGAAGCCATACAAAATGTCTGATGCAGCTGGAATAAAACTCTTGCTAGAAACTGTAGGCTCTGCAAATCCTGAGGAATATACATCTTTGGGAAAGTTCATTACAATGTTGATGAAATTTCATTTTCAAGGAGCATAATTACATTTTTGAGAACTAACTTAGGGTGTTTTTAGTTTATAAGAGAACAAAGGACTGAAAATACATTTATGTTTCCCATTGTCTTTAGAGAAGATATGTGGGCACTTTATGCACAGTGCTACAGACACTATGTGCAAATTAAAGTAACAAGTAAACTTCAGCCTATCACACTTCAAAATCTCACAATGACAGAATTTTTCCTTAAAAGAAACACATCTTATTGCCTTTTTAAAATTGAGTACAATACTTAAGAAGTCCAGACAGAAACAGCTCGCAGTCCTTAAATACTAACAAAAATTACATGAAAAATATACTCAAGATTTGCTTTTAGGAAAGGAGAGCACCTTATAGCTGGCTAAGCCAGTGTTTCTTTGTAAACATTCTATCTCACCAGGCTGTTTTCTTTCCATGCTTCTGGGAATTTTGGTCTTTGCTTCTCCCTAGACACCAAGACTTGCATATCTTCAAAAGTGGGATGGTTTCCAACTTCTGTCTGGAACGCCATCTGGTACTCTGGCACAGATTCTCCTGGTAGCAAAAGAAAGAAAAAAAAACCCCACAGCTTAAAAAAATTAATAAATAAATAAAGCAAAAAGCAGAACAAGGGCTATCAGGTGATTAAAGGCAGAAACAAAGTTGCTGTCTACCAGGATGTTCTCCACCTCCAAATCCCGACTTCATAAAGAAAGCTGGATGAACTGCAAATGAATTAAGTGTCGGTTAGGAGCCTCTCTGAAGGACAGTGTCCTAAAACCTTTCTGGCTGAGTGGCACATTCAGAATATCTTGGAACCTGAGGATGACACCTAATTTTCTGAAACACTTCAGACCAAAAATACACATATGCTTCATCCGGGAGGAGGCCCAAGGACTTCACAAGACCCAGCATGCAGGATACAGCTGTTTGACAACAGAGGGACACAGCATGTCAGACTATGAACTCATTAGGTTATATCTCCCTTATAAAAGGGTGGTTATGGCACTTTCTCATGTATCAATCTTTACCACTTTAATTCCTCTTGTTTTATGTCACAGATATGAATTTCCCTGCATTTTCAGAGTCACTAACACAAATAAGGCAAGTCCAAATGGCTGAAGGCTACATAAAAATCACGCTTTCCCATCCATTTATTCATGAGGAGGCTCCTGGGAGCTGTATCAGTTTTGAGGACCAAATGACGGTTTTTGCAATGAGCCCAACTCACAGTGTTTGTGAACTCTGGACAGTGACTACAGTGCTCAGATGCACTACCACGAGGCCTGCAAGCTGCTTAGGAGAAGCCATCGACAGTTACCTCAGTTATTTACTGCTAACAACACTGCTTTTGAACACTAGATGGCACTGATCTAATGGTGAAAAACACTTGTGAAAATTAACTTCCTTTCTATGAAGGATTCACTTTAAAAAGCTTGGGTAGGGATTAACCTTGGTTGCCGATACTGTTTTGTATTTTTTTTCCTGCTTCTTTTACTTACCTGGGAACAGGTCTGTGCATCTCATAAATATCTCCCAGTAGATAAGGCCCAGTGCATACATATCTACTTGTTTCAAAGCTGATTCACAGTCCCGCAGGTTCACTGCTCCTTCGAGCACTTCTGGGGCCATATAGCGGATTGTACCAACCTGGAAAAACATAAAGTTTCAAATCAGGAAGCAGCTCCTTCACCGTGTTCAATTTATTATGTTTTTTATTTATACCCAACTGTTTCATGTTTTCTATAGTTTAGCAGAAAATGCAGTTCTCTTCTAATCAATGTCCTCAGCTTCCAGACTCTTTATCAGTTGTCTAGTCATAATAAAACCCTTCCTGTGCTGTCACACATTGCTTGCACCTAAACAAAATAATAAATTTGCCCCTTACACAATGTTCTCACACATATGTTGTCCATATAGCAGATATTTTTTTTCTAAAACGACTCTATCAGATGCCAAAGTACGTACCATAACAGGAGAGGACACAGCTGAACAAGGAACTTGTTTTCTTTATTCCTGTACTGCTGGCCAGGCTCTCCCCTACATGTTCCAGGTTTACAAGTGATGAACAGCCTTGGAAGAGGCACTCACGCTCATTTCCACCCGGGAATACGGTAGCTTTGAGCTCTCTTCCCCAGCCCTTGCAGGACAGGTCACAGCACCCCTCTGTGCTTGCAGCCTTGTATCCTTTCGTTCAGCGAGGGGAGGCTGAGCAAGGGCACCCCTGTGCTAGGAAGCACCCCGTAATTCTTCCTCTCTAAGGGAAGTTGTCAGAACTGGGCAACACATTCTTGGAATAAAATATCAAGATTTAACGCTAAGAGCAAAAAGACGACAGATACCCTCAAGCATTCTGGGACTTACCTCATTTAAAGTAGTCTCACTGAAGTAGAGAACCCTATATTTAGATATATACAAAAATAAAATAACAAAGCAGCCCTCTCTGAATCATAAAAATACAAGCTCTGTAACTTCTTTCTGTCCAGGTCTCCTGGGAGCTGTTTTTCCTGTCTGTTGTTAAAAATCATAAAATCTTGCATATTCTACAGCCTTCCTTAGGCTTAAACTATTGCAGAGCTTCACTGCCCTTCTATAGATCAGAAAGATTTCTTCATATCTAACTTAAATTTTCTGTCCTGCAACGTAATCCCTTTATCTCTTGTTCTATCCACAGTAAATACGAACAGTTTATTCCTTTCTCTTTGTGGCAGCTGTTTACATATTTGAAGCCTTGTCTCTGTCTTTACTTCACTAGACTAAACATCCCTAATTCTTTCAATCTTTTCTCCTAGGTCACATTTTCAAGCACCTCCTTTGATTCTATTCTGGTTCTTTCTCAGTTGGCCCGTGTCTTTTTGAATGCTTTCATTCCCCCAATGTGCACCCATTTCACATCCAGGAAATTACAGATGACACCCACAAAAACAGTCATAAAATTTGGAATGCAATATGGCACCATTTAGGGGGGAAAAAAAGAAAATAAAATAACCTTTTCTAAAGAATATTTGGACTTCAGTAATATCTTCAATGCAAGACCCAAGGGATTTGTATCCTCATCACTGCAACCAGTACTGCAAGCAGTTCCTGACACAGAGCGCTTCAGCCTGCCAGAATGGCAGTTCTATCACCTTTCAATAACGCTGCATTCGTTTTCAAGTCCCAGCCTTCCAAGGTTTCAGTCACTTCTCCCCATACTGCAGCAATCCTTCCCAACAGGAATTGTACCGCCTGAATAACCACTTTATGACCATAGCGACGAGCACGTATCAACCTTACTTCCGTACCCATTTTTCTCCATTTATGCAGCAGCTTATTTCTATTTGCACTTACCTCGCTAATGGCTGCGTTGTCCTCCTCTCCGGGGCGCACCAGCCTGTTTCCAGTTAGCTTCATGGAGAGCCCAAAATCGCTAATGACGCACGTCCCATCGTTCTTCACCAGGACGTTGCGGCTGTTGAGGTCACGATGGGATATGGCAGGTTTGTAATGGTCTGTTTGGACACGTGAAAGGACTTGTTATTCGAGCAGCTGCACTGTTCGGCAAAATAAGAGAACCTCATTGTGTCTGCACAGTTACTATAAACAGAAAATCAACCTATTTTTTAGAAAGCTGACAGTTTTGCTTCTTTATGAGCACTACAGTATGCTAGGTATAGAAAACTGAGTGTATCTATACAATATCTTAGTTTTAATGTTTACCAACAAGCCTCTTCCATGTCCAAAAGATATTTCAGCACGGAATATCATGCTGAAGCATCATGAAATATCACAGGAAAAAATATGTGCTCAAATACAAACCTGCTACCAGGTTGGCCGGGCCCCATATGCTCCCTCATATCCACAAACCTGTGTCAAATGAGGCTTTTCACAGCTGTTTACATTCTGATAGTGCCCAGCACATACTCAGAAGATATGTAGTCAATATTATGCCTGAGAGTTTGAACACTTTAACCTTGCAGTGGATTTGACCTCCAAAGAATAATCTCAGTTGTCCTAGTTTATATGCTTTTTTGATAGAGCTGTTTTGGTTTTTTAAAGTAAACCAGCAAGGACTATAAAACTGATTTTACTGTTCTCAAGAATTTACTCCCTCAGTTCCTTCCTAGCATTTATAGTCCAGTTTATGGCCCCATCTTCCTTTGAGATGGAAAGGGCATGTGTTTTCTGGCTGCTAATGAACACACCTGGCTGCGCATTTCAGAACGACAAAAATAAGATAAAAGCTGCTGATTCGATAGCACACAGGAGTACAACATTAGGTAGTATCAGCCATGCTCTTTTTCAGCCTGTGCTAGAGATGATGCTTCATATTTGACGTATATAATTTGGGATTTTAATTCAAACTTTAAGACCTTAATGTAGAATTAATGCTACTATACTAATTATTCCTTTCATTTGCTGCCAGAACACTAATGCTTCAGTACCAAGCCATATTCTGCAGCGTGTTACATCAGAGACAACAGAATATCTGTCATACAAGCACAGTTCCTCAGCTCCTGAATGAAGCATGCAAGCAGAGATACATAAATCAGTGTTGTTACAGCTACTGCTCTTAAGGCTCTGGAAATTCAGCAGTGTCATCGGTCAACAGAGAAGATGAGGTCCACCCCCCCAGACAGAACCGAAGAGTTGTGATGAAACTAGCGAGGCAGCTTAAGCAATTTCTTTTGGTACGTGTGGTTTGCACACGAGCTATGGCGCGCTGGCGATTCGTGTGTGGGCCGCGGACACAAGCGCAACGTGGCACCCGCTGGCTCCGGGCTCCGGCGCAGCCGCCCTCGCCTCCGGCCGTGGTGCTCGCTCAGGTTTGTGCACAAGGGGTGCCCACACGGCCCACCGCAGGGGCTTGCTCGGGAGGAAGCACGTGTGAGAGGTTCTGCGTGATCGCTATCTCAATTCACTGTCTCCAACACGGCACAGAAGCGGAGGGAGGAGGGAGCCTGGCAGAGCGCAGCGGATAGCACGGCGTCGCTCCGGCCTTACCTCCGCGAGGCAGCTCCGTGTGCAGGTACGCCAAGCCCCTCGTCACGGAGTGTGCCAAGCGACAAGAGCTCACCCAGTCACTTGTGTGGAGGCTCAAATACTTGCATAAGGAGCCCTAAAAGAAAGAAACACTGGATTAGCATCTTTAACAACCAAAAATCTTTAAGAGATTCGGTTTCATCCACTCCTGGAAGATCTAATCCTGCAACCGCATCCGTGTTTACCCAAGTGTTGTCAATCACAAGCTCAGGCACAAGTTTCGCTGGTCTTTATTACTGTCACTGAGTTTATATGAAGAACAGAAGATGTACTACTTACTGAAAAATAACACATCTTGCCTTTATGAGGAATGATATTAGCTGTAACAACAGAAAAATTATGGGTTTATTTATTCTTTCAAAGAAATTGTAGCTGAACAACAGAAGAAGAAAGGTAACTGCAGGTGTAACAGTTCTGGTTCCTAAGCAGTGGACTTGGACCCACTGGCAGAAAACTGGACACCTCTCACTGGCACCTCCTGTGGTAATGTATTTAGCCATCAAAGCAAAGAACAAAACAAAACAGCCAAGATAGTTCAAAATAAAAGACTGTCCACAGGCACTGAAGGAAAAAAGGAAAATAATGTCATGTTTATGGAAAATAATCTTCCTTTCTTGGAAGAAAAGTTTTATGTGAAAATAAGTTTTTAGTAAGCTGGAGTGGAATCTCCAAGAAAAGCAGAAGGAAAGATGTCAGTTATGATGTTGAAATGTTCTAGAAACTCAAACTGCCATCTCAAAGCAGAGCCAGATGTTGCAAACTACAACGTTCCCTGCAGTTTTTATGTACGTAGCCACCAGCAACAATAGAGTCAATTTAAAAAAACCAAAACCTTGTGTATAAGGAATAAGAAGTACTGCCTTCTCCGTAAAAATACCACAATACCATGTTTATTTAGGAGTACAGGCTACCTGCTTTTTGACTATTTAAATGTGAAATCTTAAGGATACACACAGTATAACATTTGTAGCATATTTTTATTAAGAAAACTGATAAACTACCCAGTAAAGCAGTAAAGCTTCACTTAAGTAAAGCTGCTCCTAGCTACTAGCTCCTCCTGCCATGTCAGGAAATCACAATCGCAGCTTCCTGACGCCTGAGGCCTCCTGTTGTCTGTCCCGATTTTAAACTCCATTTGCTTCTCAGCTGATCTAGAACACCGAGACGATCCTCGTCACACCTGAAAACCTGCTCGGAGGTCAAAAGCAGTAAATACAAGGGAACTACCACCACAGGAACCAATGAAAGATGAAATAAGGAGTACACAAAATGAACATCATGGTGGTAAGCCTAAACCCCAGCCAAGTGCCATAAATTGGGTTGCGGCAAAAGATTTTCTTGGTTTAGTGGGTTGAGATTTTGGTCCATCCTAACAAAAACAACAGGGATGCTGGCATAGTGCGAGTGGAAAATACTTAACACAGAAAGATCTCCAACCACCTTCCAAGCTCTTTGTGCTGCAGAGCTTGCTAACCACCACGTACTTAAAAACTGGCTGATGACAGTGATTTTTATGCTCTTATTGAAATTCAATATAAGTGAAATTCAGGAAAAGTCCCAGACAAGATTTATAGATACATATTTTTAACTGAGATTATTCTTGTCAGAATCACGAATTAGATATTAAATCAAGGATACTTGTTCTTTCTGATAATGACTTTTGATAAAATTGACAGTTTTGTTTTGACAATTGTAATATTCTATTACATGTTTAACAGTGGTTCTTAATTGTTCTTAAAAGACAGGAACATTTGACTGCTGGGGAACAAATGTGTGACTCTCAGGTATTTTGTAACTACTCTGTGACTTCTCCCCACAGCTTATTCACCTGGCATGGAATCGAGCACCATCAGCACAGCACGCTGATAAGGAATACACAAACATCCCCCCTTTCATTATTGCTACTTTCACTGACCTGAAGGCGTTTGGATAGTAGCACAGCTTGGATTTTTCTTACTTGCACTGAGGGAAGACCCAGAACAGTTTTCTGTCTAAAACTGTTGTGTTTTGCGAGTACCT
The DNA here is from genome assembly GCF_000705375.1 of Tinamus guttatus. The sequence continues at coordinate 373,351 of NW_010584675.1, read as the reverse complement.
ACTTCCAAGAATGTACTTCCAGGGAAAACCACTCTTTGGAAGACTACAAAAATATTTCAGCAGTACCTCTTGCACTGGTTGTCCCTCCCTGAAACAAGTCTTGTGGTGCAGTTTGAACCACACAATTCCCGTTCAGCGGAGCTTGTGCAGTAGGTTGCTTCTGTTTGCTGTTAGCTCAACATACCCCAGAACATCTGCTCACCCAATTAAAGCTCATCCTGAGAATTAATTACACCTGCTGTGCTCTTTTTCCAGTAACTTCCAAACCACTCATGGACTGATTTTGGGCTAATCTTCCTGTTTTTAATACCTCGCCGAGAAAGAATCTGGTAATATATTGTGCTAAGCCTCATCTGTACAGATCTTTGGCAGATCCAGTTTATATAAACAAGGAACATTTTTCAGCCAAATTATATTTCAACTGAAAATCCCGTTCACACAAGAAAACAGCAAAACCATTTCACTTGTTACAACAGTTAACAGTAACTCACTCGATTTCCTTAACTAATTGAAAATAAGCTGGAGTGAAGGCTTCATTTTTGCATCTGTAGACAGCTGAGGTTCTTTGCTACTGTACTGTACTTTGCTACTTGCTATGTGTGTGACTGAGTTTTTCTGGGGCTTTTTCTAGTTTCTGCAATCTCTTCTTGGATGTCCATCTCTTATAAAATGATACTGCTTTTTCAACTGTGTTTTCACTTTAGAAAGGTTAAGATACTTACGATTCGGTTAAGATACACTTTCCATTATCTTCTAGTGTTATGTTGTCTTCTTAAATTTTTATTTACATACAGTTATATGCATAAGTATATATATTTAACTTTGAGTACACACATATATCTTAAGCATCTTGAGAGAGGCTATCACTGCTGCTATTTATTACTACTCTGATTATTTTTGCTACTTGAATGAGAAGTTTTTGTCCTGTTGTCTCCAGAACAAATCAGACTTCTGCCAGCCCTTTCACACACTGTAGTTAATACAACATAAGCTCACTTGGTTGAGACAAAACAAAGTTGTAAATATTATCTAACTGAAAAGATGGTAATTTTCTATAAAAAATATGAAATACAAAAGTATAAAATGAATGCATGTATATTTATACATTCACACATCCCCCATATCCTTTATATTTTATGATTTTTCATGATAAGCAGTTCACGTGGATGCTGTACATTTTAAACAATTTCTGTTTCAATGTATGGATGCGCACGTGAGCGGAGAGTTCCGAACTAAGTCAGCAAATGTGAGGACGTAAATATTCCGCTAGCTACGGAGCTTGGAAAAGGAGCACAGGGAGCATTTGTGGGAAGTAGGGGTACTTAAGACTTCTCCTTCATCATCAGTACATGATGTAGTAGTATAAGTAGGCTACGTCACAGAATACTGCAAGAAAGATAACAGGAGCAACAACAACAAGTGATTTATAGTACAAAAAAATAGTTTGAAAATAATATTGAATCTATTAAGTGTCACTATCAAAACCTGCCATTTGTTGCCACTGACTCTCCCATAATAGAAGCATTATGTTTTAATATTATAAAGTTTCAAATTTCTTAAATATTTTAATCAAAAAAAATTCTTCAAATGCCATCCTTGAACATGACATGGCCTCGATGATGAAAAAGTGCCCCATAACTAAGAGCAAAGTATTACAGCCAAGAATTCATCAGCCTACGTTCAGGAACCCTCACTGGGAAGCCTTAAGTGTATTACAGTAGATCCATTACGATTCAATAAAACAGTCACTTGTATGGATTATTTTTACATTACATCAGGCAAAGATAACTACTTTGCAAGAAGAACTAATGAAAAATAGTGGTAAATAATAAAGTCTAACCTTTCTGTCCAGCTACTCTTAGGAAACTAAACCTATCTATCTTTTTTTGTTTGAGGCACTTACATTGGGGTAATATTCCATCACCAATAAATATTCCATACGTCCATCTGCAGTGAACCTTTCATCTCCCACAATGAAGCGGGCAATATTGTCATGCTCCATCAGGGGAATTCTGTAAATGTTCCTCTCATTGACGAAGTTCTGGCGATTAGCAAAAGAAAAAACTTTCACAGCAACAGGGCGCTCATCTAGGGAGCCTTTATACACTGCTCCATATCGTCCCCGGCCAATCAACTGCAAAAAAAAAAAAAAAAAAAATTAGTTCACTAATTAATAAATGAAGACAAATATCAAAGTTTTCACGCCACAAGGAATAGACACCAACTTCTATGCTGCATTACACTGTACAAAGTAGTGAATATTTTGTATTGAAAGCCAGAGGCAAAACATTGTCAGAAAAGCTGTTTTGGAACAGGAAATACTAAGATAGGCCAAATTAAATCTTACTACACTGATCTATAGTTTAAATATTCAATTAATAAATCATAAATCAACTGTTAAGCAACTTTATATATAGGATGAGTAAAATCTGTAATTTGTCTTGCGTTGACAATTCCCTTATTCAGTTTTTGCCTACCAAACATTTTTTAGCTTTTACATAACCAGTTTTAATTAATTCCCAAGATCACAGGTATTAAACTGTATACTAGGTACGTTCTAGGACAGTAATAGCAGTAATACATGTATTTGCGGTGCAAAATAAAGTCCAGAAGAGATACACGGATATTTTACAGACAGGAATAATTCTGTGCTACCTGGAAACCTCCAGTCTAGAGCCCGCTCTGTTAGAGTTGTCACAGAAAACCCTTTTCCATCTCCATGGCAACTGAGATGGATGAGGTCCCTGCTCTGACCCTGAACGCAGGGCACAGCCCTAGCTTTGAGAGTTGAAAAAAATCTCACTTCACCGGGATTTAAGAGTTTAGTCAATTCAAACCCTGACACGACAACCTTGACATGAAATTACAGCGATTTCCTGGACAAACATCTTTTTTAAAATACTTACAAATGGACTAGAAAGGAAAGGATAAAGGAATTATCAATTAATGCTTCCCAAGACGATAAAAACTTCTACAGGAAAGCATAATTTGACAGCCAGACTTTTTGTTTCTCAGTCTTTCCACATCAGGCACTCCTCGCAACGGACTGCAAAGAGGCAGCAAGTCACCTCATGGTGTAAAGATAGAACATACTTCACTCTCAGACACCCGAGAGGGGGATTTGTTCCACAGCACAGCGCGAGGGCCAAGGGCAGGGCGCCTCGCACCTCTCCACCAGCAGCTCCACCGCCTTTGCCAGCAGTTAGCAGCAGAAATTGCACCTGGGGATCTGCATGGCTCTGCGGGGTGCAGTCTGCATCTCTCGGGATTACTTTGGAGGGGCAAAGGGAAGAAAAGTGCCACTCTCTGCACCCCACTCGCAAAGAGATCACTCCATTGCTATCGATTGATCGATTTTTGGCTAAAAGCTTCGAAAAATCTCATGCAAGTTCTGCGTGCCCCTTGAGGACACAAGATTCTGCAGCTTTCCTAGGACACCACTCACACCAAGTTCTGTGGTTGGCTACTAGAGGCCAGTAGCCGTGACGAGAAACAGTAGCACAGGGTGACAAGTGACACCTGAAAATGCACCACCGGAGAAACATTCCGCCCTTACCTGCGGTGAAGTCCGTGCTCCAGCGTGTGCCGAAGCATCATGAGCGACTGTTGCAGAGCCACCCATGCCAAACACAGAGGACTTTTCACGTGACACTGAAGCACAGCACAGTCCCCTTCCCCCGCACCCGGAGTGTTGCAGGACATGGTCAAGCTGACACCAGCAGTATTGCTGACACACATAGACAAAGCAACTGAGGAAATCTTTGTTTTGCTTTGAGTTTGTTTTGATTTGTTTTCTCAACTATAGGTTTGAAGAAAACATTACAGAAGTGTAGAGATATGTATTTCTGTAACTCTGTGTGGTAAGCACTAGGATTGCAGGTGCTCTACTCAGCTGGAGGACTGAGAAAGCGAGCTGAATGTTTACCTCCAGTAACTTCAGATTGTCGAGATCCAGCGAGGGCTCCGACGCCGCTGCCTCCATCATGTTCATGCTGTGCAAACCCTGCTTGCGGTCTCCTGTAAGGCAGGGGGAAGCAGGCAGGCTCAGGGGTTGGCCAGACGACACAGAAAAACAATAAAGCTCACTTGGAATTGTCCAGGAACACTCTTTTTTTTTACTCAAAAGGAATCCTGTAAAATCCTCTCAGAGTCAGTAAAAGCAGCAGTGGAGGCACTGAGGGCAGAACCCACGAGCTATCTGCTGTTTAGGTAAGTCAATGTCACTGGCAATAACTCTACAGCTTCCCTTAAACTGCCTGCATTGAACAGAGGATTTGTTGAAGAGAATGGGTCCCAAAATGCCAACTTGGAGAAAGTATTATAAACCTCCCTAGACTGTTATGAAAGGGATATACAGCCAGGAAATGCCAGAGAGGAGAAGGGGAACGCCGGGCAAGAATACCTAAGCACAACATTGAGAAAGAGTAAAAAGAATAAAAACACCAGTATCTTCGACACGCTACCTGCAAGCATGCGGTATCCAAAGAAGAGCGCAGCAATCAGCACCGCGAGCACGGACACGGATGCGAGGGCAATAACTATAGTCTCATCTCGATGAAAGGAATGAGAAGAATCTGAAAGAAAACAAGACAAAGACTCTTTAATTGTAAATTCAAAAGGATCGGGACCACATAACATGGAGCAATGAGGGATGCTCACTTTTCCCAAAGTGTTTTTTTTTTTTTTTTAAAGAAACTCAATTTTCTCGTATCAAAATTAAACAATTATCTTCCAGCAAAGACAGCAAAGAAGTCTTTTCTGAAAAAAAGAAATGTTAGTGCCTTGAATGCTTAGCCTATTACTTCTCCACACCAGGCCCCAGTCCTGCTTCTTTCAGGCATATAAAAATCCAGCAGCTTTAATATGAAAATTTATTACTGTAGATATTCCTCTGATGTCAGAATCCCTGGAATGTGGCATTACAAGACTTCATTTACATTGGCTTTAAAACCAAGTTTGACAACTATGTTTAAACTTGTTTTATATATTGCTGAAAGTGCTCCTTTAAAGGCTGTAACGAGGCCTAACTATGTTAAAACCACAAAATACAAAATGCACACAGGGCTTCAACACTGGGCAAATTTTCAGGTGAGACTGAAATAAAATTTATCTGAAACCTACACAAGCTGGGTAAAGCAACAACTGCTTTTAAAGGAAATTAAACATCATTCATCTACTCCAGTTGCCAATGGAGAGGTCTAAGCAAATCAGATAGGAAGAGAAAGCAAATTCAAAAGATGACAGCTTCCGTTTTTACCTATCTGTAATGGTAAGAGGAAATAATAGAAAGATGGTAAAACAATATAGCAGAGGGAGTTCTAGCTGGATGTGTGCAAAGTAACCTATCAACAGTAACATGAGGCTCTATCAGATACGTCCCATAAATCCTAGGGAGTTCACAGTGATCACGACAACATCATATGTAAAGAGGCTGCTCATAGACAGAAATACCATCACGACTGGGTTTGGTAGAACAACTTCAGGCACAGAACAACGACAAGGCTACTGACACAGAGCATCGTGCTGTGGAATAACATCCGCCACTTCCACTGTGAAAAATGCGAGCTACAGTACTCAATTACCAATTCAGAACATTTTTGCATACGTACATACCTATATGAAAACCACAGCATCCTAAAGCAAATGGAAGATTGTATAAGGCTACGTGAAATACTAGGCAAGCGCTAAAGGCCCAGTAGCTGAGAGCAGGGGATGTGCAACTTTGATGTTTTTGAGAATAAAATAACATACTTACAGTTTATTGACGTATCTTTGAAACATATTCAAAGTATGTTTTTGTCTTAGTCTAAGATAGTGCCTGGTACACACAGGAAAATTTGGGGCATGAGAGGTTGGGCTCTTGTAGTATAAATTTGAAATATTTTGCTTCATCAAGCAACCAGGGTACAGCCTCCTACAGCCTCCGCACTGCTACATACAGTGACCACCACCCAGCGCCCAAGTCTCACTCTTTGCTTTGGGTTCCGACAAGAGCTGAAGAGGCAACGTGGTGCCTTGTCCACACCGGCGTCGCCTGGATCTTCTCTTTTGAATGGAAGAGAAACCCTTTGTTCCCCTTTTTTAAGCAGCCTGAAGTTGTTTCTGAGAAATACTTCAGTGTTTGCTGCTGGATAACTTATCTTGCGCCATTCTTTCATCTCATCATCATTAAAACAATGTTGACCCACACCATGAGCTACCAGCGTCAGATTGCTGAGCACCATTTATAAATTTAAGAACGGACACAGATTTTTTCTGTGATTCTGTGATTACGTCTGCCTGCCCTCTATCTGCTTTGTATGACCACTTGTTCTGCTCGTGAGGTCATCAATCTTTTTAAATACAGCAAAAGGGCAAGGTCACCTAGGTGCAGTTTTAAATCCTTCCAAAGCATAACAAGAATCCTGCTAAATTATCATCCCTTGAATCCACAGAAAGTTTCTAATTAGGATATTTCTTCCATCTAACTTGTTCTTTGGCTGCATTTCATCTTTAGCTTTTTAAATGAGCTGCTGACTTGCATTTAAACACCTAGAAGGAAAACAGTAGCAAAACCAACCTTCAGCTAAAAACAGACAGGGCCTCATACAGACGGCATTTGCTGAGATGAACCTTTCCTCTAGTTCTAAATGTAACAACACAGATACAAATATAAACATATATACACACATGCACAGAGACATATAAAGTTATAGACCCAATATATTGTATATTGCACAGCTGTACGTGTTTATGCACACATATACACCCCCTTGCACATTTTCCCAGTAATTATATGAAAACACGGATGAACTAACTCATCGAGACGCACGTTGGTGTGCACCACTAACCTACGTAAGCTACTTTTCAGGAAGTCCTGTAAAACATAGGGTATACACATTTCTTTTTGTGCTTTCTTTCATGAGCACGTGGCGTGTCCGAGCCAGCCCTCCCTGCTTCCCACGAGGACGCTCCGTGTGGACACGTCCTTGCCGTGACACCTCCCAGCCCTGGCTCCAGATGCGTAACTAGAGTGAGAACGAGTTAATCTGCCACTGCTCACAACCCCATCCCCAAACCAGCGGGTTCTGCTTCAAAAGTTTATTTACAAGGACAAGGTTAACACACCCGCCCCACAGCTGTGGTATTTTTTTTTCCCATGTCCTAGGATGGCTGCAAACCGAGAGCCAGAGCAGGGCCAGCTTGGTGCTCCCCTGCACCACGGTGCCACACGCACCAAAACCAGCCAGGCTTGTACAAAGACACGCTGAGCAGAACTAGCTGCAGACTAGAGAAATCTAATGGTTAAAAAGTTGATTACTGAGCCAAATTCTACCCAAACTTGTATACACAAAATATCAGCAGAGCTTCTGCAAGTTTATGTTACAGGAGCCGGCAGAGGTTATGCACTGCCTCCTCTCACTGCTGCTTCGATATGAGGCTTCGGCTTCTGCTCAGGAGAGACTAAAACCGCCTTCTTGGGATCCTTGATCTAAAGCAAAATCTGCCAAAACAACAACAAAAAACCCCTAACAACAATAAAAAAAGAAAACTGAAAGGCCTGAAAATACCCTGGGAGCCAACCTATGCTCGCCCTCAGTCAGGCAAGGAAAGTAAAGCAGCAGCTAGCATTACATTTCCAAGGCATCTAGCAGACATGTCTCTCAGATCTCTTTTCTGATAATAATCATAGAATCATAGAATGCTTAGGGTTGGAAGGGACCTCTAGAGGTCATGTAGTCCAACCCCCTGTACACGCAGGGTCACCTAGAGCACGTGGCACAGGACTGCGTCCAAGCGGGTGGCCATTTCCTCTAGTCCTATCAGTGGCCACCACTGAAAAGAGACCAGCACCATCCTCTGCACTCCCTCCCTTGAGGTACTTATATACACTGATTAGATCCTCTCTCAGCCTTCTCTTCTCCAGGCTGAACAGGCCCAGCTCCCTCAGCCTCTCCTCGTAGGGCAGACGTTCCAGGCCCCGATAATATAATTATGACACTTCTACCTCTGCATGAAGTCCACCAGTTCCATCACAGTGAAAAATCACGGAAAACAGTACCAAGAGCCTTTTCCTTTAAAGCCCAGCTCCCGAGGCAGCCGGCCGCAGGCGCTGTTCCCAGCGGCTCCCCCAGCGTTCAGGAGCCTGTTGGTTGGCCCCAGATCCCAGGCACAACAGAGCCGGGGCAGGGAGAGGATTTTCCCAAGGGAGCACAGCGGCAGCTCGAGGGAGATTAGGAGCAAGCCGTGAAGGCCGGAGTTTCTCCTGCTCAGTTCGGAGTGTGCAGGCCGGCTGCGCCCGGCTCTCTTGCTCCCTTCAGGCACTTCTATCACATGAGGGATTTCTAAGGCATCTCTGCCACAATATTTACCAGAAGTCAATGATTTTGGCAAATTAGTTTGTTAAAATTAAGCTTTCATATTGCCACACACAGAGGTTTTCTTCTGCTGCCTTCCCAGATGTCCTCCTGAATGACACAGAGTGAAAAACGCTGACAGTGCTTATGACATCATGGGGAATAATATTTTTCCTTTGAATTAACCTTTCCACTGTAAACATAAGCTTGTAATATTAATTAATGCAAAAATATTTTGATCTAGGTCTATGCTCGAGAAGCTTCTTCTATTTCTCTGTAATTTAACTCACTAAAATGAAAGACTCTTGTATGCTTCCTGTTTCCATATTTAAAAAATTAGCACTTACGCTATTACCAAAGAACATTTTGAGCAATCAAAGGAAACGGGGACAAAAGCAGGTTACAATGGCCAATGGCAAGAGTCCGTAAACATTCGAGAATTCCTTCCTTGGAGCCAGAGGAGGATGCAAGCTCCTTGTATCTTCCTTTTCCATCAGCAAATACTCGGAAGCCACAGACAGTTGTTCCCGTCGTGCTCCCTCCACCCGAGACAGGAAAGCACAACTCACCCAGTGCCACCACGGGTGCTGTGTCACCCAGGCGAGCAGCGAAGGGCAAACACTGCAGCCTGGCTCATGAGCTCTGGAGAATCCATACACAATTTCTGCTCTTCACTTTAGGGTTTTAAGATTGTGGCCTTTAATACTGATATTTAAATTGGAAAGCACGGAGTGACTAGTCAGAAATGAAGAGGATTTCCTGATTATAGAAGCTGAAAACTGTCCTGAAGGCTCTTCTGTACCACGAACCCAGACACTCCAGAGATCCCTGTTGTGATGAGAGATCTCAAAAAAGGCCTGTGTAAAAATAAAGCTCTGCCTTTGGGTTAAGAATATGCAAGTAAATAAGTCCTGCAGCCACCTACTGATGAAAATAAGAATGCAGCAGTCTGTGGGTTAGCCACATTGGAAAAGGAAGAAACCCATGGGGAAAAACCTGCTTGTATAATTAAAAGCTGTATCAGGACATAGACACACAGGAGATTGCCTTAAAACTCTGCGAGTAACTATGTTGATTCTTTCTACTTTAATGTTTGAACATGAAACATTACACTTTGAAATGTGGTTCACACACGCAGAAACAACCTAAAATATTTGTAGCCATTTGTATTCTGACAACAGTATTTAGGAAATGGAGGGGGACATATAATTAAGGGCATTTGCATTTAAAAAACTTTTACCAGCAATTTGTAAAAGTAATTTTACCACCAGATCTCTATATTGCTATTCAAACATTTTTGGGGAGTTTTTTTTTTAATATAGTCTCCCTCCTTTAAAATACTGATAGCTTACACTTATCTAGTATAAACAGTAGTAAATAAGTCTAGAAAATAATATATGTGTGTATTTTACTTTAGGTGACTTTTGTATAAAAACACGTTTGAGAAATACTACTATTCTACTTTTTTTAAAAAATAACCAATGTTCCCCCAGAATTTCTGGTATGAATATGCTGTAGAAAGTAAAAGGTCTAACTGCGGAATAGGTACAAAAATATTACTATTTGTTTTTACTGCTGCATCCCCAGGTTTCCAGTAATGCAGGTCTGGAGAAGCAGGAAGACGACTCTCCGTGAGCCTTCCCGGCACTCCAGCTGCAGCTGATTCTTCCACGCAGCTACAGCTGCAGGGACTGTGATCAAAGGCAGTGAAATTACACAGGGACCCAAAGATCTGCCGGTGCAGCCTGCTTTAAAAAGGAGCAGAGTCTTAACCCCATACGACAACTATTTCTTTGATGTGATAGATTCAGCATGCTCACTGCCAATCTGCTACAGGAGTTGCTTTTCTATTAAGGAATGTAGACGATATTGGGGATGAGATCAGAAGCGGGAGGGAAACCTTACGCTGAAATTATAAACACAGCGCAACATGGGCTATGAAGTGTGTGGCCAATATGGCCTTCGGCTGCAGATGACTGCAAATATGTTCTGGAAATTATAAAAGTGATTTTTCAAGTATAAATAATTCTTCTTGCTTTTAAAATCATACATCCTTCACAGGGGCCCAGCAGGACTCATTTTAACACAGGGATAAGGTCTGAATATTTTGGAAAAAACATTGTTACCAACCTTTTCTAAGGACTCATGGATTTCAATTCTAATTCTAAATTGTATTTGCTGACCAGGTGATAGCGACATGACCTGGATGATTTAATTCCCAGTTACTTAATAATAGAAAAAAAAGTATTTCAATAGTATATTTAAAACCTATATTCTAGCTTTGTAGCTTTTTTTGAAATTCCACTGAATAATGTACAAGCAGCAGTAAATTCATCTGTTCAGTCTACGCATGGGTTATATCACATGTGTCTCATGAATCTTCCCCAAAGGATAAAAGACCTACTCATTCCTCACTACACTTGAGCTGTACATTCCAGCCGAACCAAAACCCTTAATCAGTTCCTTTTTCAGCTCTGTTCTGGATGGCAATCAGCATTTCAACTGACTGCCCATTGCTTCATTCCTGATTCATTTCCTGACTCAGGGTCCTGCAACAAGAGACTTCAGTCTCCATCACGCTCAGGCAAATGACAAGAATGCCTCCAATGGAAACAATGCACCCAAAATGACTCCTGTTAGTTTAAGTAAATCTCAAGTTCATTTTGGTGTAGGCAAGAAAAGATCAGAGAAAAACATATGCAGAAAACCTATACTGAAGTAACGCGCGTTAGAAGCCCGTTGGGTATCAGGGACGAGGTCACCCTTTTGCACACGCACACAAGAACCACAGTTGCACGCTGATTGAAACTCACTTAAACCACATTTTTAGTTAAGTCAGTGCTACAAGATTGGAATACCTCAAGTTATACTCTAGAGACCTCTACAACTAACTAGTAGGAGCTATTTCCAGCTTTCTGTAAAACTACAGACACTGAGAGTAACAAAAGCAGGGGGAATAGCATTTCTATAATATCACCTTTCCTAAATATTTGCAGTTCACCTAAGCTTTCATAGGGTCATGCTCTAAAATGACTATTATCTTAATTCTGTTTTATGAGTCTGTTGAAATGAGACTGCATCCATCAGTACTTGACAAATTATTAAGTAAAATTCATGTTGACATTTTTGTAATAGTATGAAATAGTATAGAACATAAATATCTGCTACTCATCCAAGCAACCACTTTTAATACTTAAACCAAAATTAAGGTAAAAAATGTTATTTCACACACAATTTTTGCAGGTATCCAAATGCAGAGCCCGAAATTAGCCAGGAAACACCTACTAAGGGCTAGGGAGAGAGACTGAGCTTGGAAGATGAAAAGCAGTTAATGGGAACAGTGCTTTTGTGGGAGATGAGGAGACATTCCTTAACAAAATAGCCCTGCCAACCAGTAACCTTAAGGCAATTTTCTTTTGTAACTGAAAACGGATGTTTTCTCTCTAAACTTCAGAGCAAATCCTTGGTTTCTATTCCAGCCTGCAAGGCCGAGATGAAGCAGAAAGTCTGCACTTATTTCCAATCATCCCATTATTTGAAGGAAAATCTAAACCATCACCAATATTTTACCATTTCACATCTAGCATCATCATATTTTCTTGATTTTATATTCTTGTATGAAACCATAGATATGTGTTTTTGTGGCGTGTCCTTAACCACACATTTTCTCATGCCTTTCTCCAGTTATGAGAGGACTAGATTTTTTCCTCATTTTTCACAGCAGATCCAAATCTAGACTCAAGCACCAAAGTTTCCTGAAACCTGCAGTAACCTCATGACCTGGCAGTGCTGCATCACCAATCCCCTCTGCTGCTGCAGAAAATGCCTAAAAATGTAGCAAGGTTTGGGCTATAAAAGCTTCCTTCTCAAAGGCAAAGGTGCCTTGGGGACACGGCTGGATCTGAGCTTGCTGCACTCCGACCACAGCCACGGAAGGGGAATCCTCCCTGCTTCCCTGCTGCTCAGGCTACCTCCGGTAACAAGCCCTTGGCTGGATCCGGGTTTCTGCCTTAGATTTGCCTTTTTGTAGTTTGCTTTGAAAACCGAAGGCCACACTGACACACGAAATGTAATAAAAATACAGAATGTGTGATCCTTTGCTTGACAGAGACCTGGGTTATGCAACCTCTCACAGCTCTCTCCCTTTGATAACCAGATACAAAGTCATGAATTAGCAGCTTGTCACTTTTGTAAAGAAACAGCCCCTGAGCTGGCAAAACCCCACCTCTACTGCTCTGCCTGCCTTTTTTTCTCCCGTGACATCAGAGGTTTTCAGAGTAATTTTAATACTACTGAACATTCCCTGTAACCGAGATATATGCAGAATTATTAGCAATGCAAAAGCATCATCGTATTTAGATAATCTTTCTGAAGTCGCCTACAAATAGATAAGCACTTGGTTACTAAAGAGATAAAAAGGAATATCTTGCTTCTACAAGCAAGCTGCACTTGAACATGCCTGAGCCGTGCTTGATGTTTATCTGCTGCAAGATAGTCTGGCCACACAACCAGATGCTGGGAACATCATATGCATCAAAATAAAATACTCATAACAATATTTTTAATAAGAGGCTGAAAAACTGTTCGCATTATCCCCTTGCGTTGATGTTAGACCAGCAGGTCTTCCTCCTATTCGATCAGCTGGCAACACCAGTTTTAACATGACGGCTCTCTTCTAGCATCTGTAAAAACACCAGACCAAGAAAAATGCAAGTGCTGCAGCACAAAGAGGGAGCACTTCACAAAGCCCCGGGATAACTGCCTTAAACCCGACAGGCTCCAGAGCTGAGCATTTCATACGCATAACGTTCCTGGGAATATTGCTGCTACAAAAATAGCGCCGAGAAGTGCCAAGAAAACACAAAACTGTGTATTTTCACCCAGGTGCGCGACCTCGGCAGCAATTCCTTGAAGAGGAAGGACTGCTGGGGCGGCAGGAGCGGAGGCCGGGGCTCCCGGCACCCGCCTCGCGCTCTCTGCCCCGGCGCCGCTGCCCTCGGCTCGGCCTGGCCCCGCGCCGGAATCAGGGCCCCTCTCATGGAGCCACGAGCGGCTGGAGGGCCCTTCCAGGCTGTTTCCTCCTTCTTCAGCTTCATCAATAGGCAATGAAAAATAACCAGCTTTAATGGACGTAACTGTACATCAGACTCATCCACAATCATAAACATGCAATAGCAACTGAATCACAGCATAATATAAAAACAACTAAGTGATTCAAGAGAAAATACAGGAGCAATATAAAGAGACACAGTGAGAATGAGTTTATGATAAAACCTTGCATTACGCTTTCGTGTCCTAGATGCACAGAATTACAAAAGGAAAGAAAAAAACATGTTCAAGTGGAAGCAAATCCAGAGGAAAACAGCAAAGGGGAATGGAAACCTAGGCACCTCAGCGTGTTGGGAGCGTGAGGCCGCGCCAGGCCCCACTGACGCAGCCCATCTCCACACCACCGTGGTCGCCAGCCTTCTTCAAATAAACACCTCCAATGCCGTAAATACTGCTCTAGACATGCATGAATGTACTTGTTCTTTTTAAAAAATGGAAATGATATTTTTTAGGACTTAAAATTCCAAGGTGTGGGAAGCGCAGGCGTTGTTTCTGCCTCGGATGTGCAGCAGGGGTGCGAGGAGGCTGCTGTGCACTCTCCTCTCCCAGCTGCACGAGGGGGCACAGCACCTCCCTGAACTTCAAAGGTACTTGATTATTTCAAAACAGCACAGAGATGAAAAAGGCAATAACGATACATCGCAACCCTCAGTTTGCATTTATGCAAAATCCCTCCACAGATCCAAGGGCTTGATTTGAGATGAAACGAGGGCCGCGTTTGATGTTGCTCTCTGGCCGCCCGGGCGCGCGCGGGTGCCCCGGCTGGCGCGAAGAGCACCCTGCGCCTCGCGAAGGGCTCAGGAGGGAGGGGAGACAGGGAGAAAGCAAGGAAGGGAGGGAGGGAGGGAGGAAGATGTGAGGCACCTCTCTGCCGAAGCAAGCACACAGCACGCAGGCACCTAGGCGGGCAGCAAAGGCGCCCGTGGTGCCGCACCACGGGCTCGGGGGAACCGCACGGACGCCGCTCGCTCCCGGCTCCCCGCCGCAGGCTGTTTCGGAGCAGGGACCGCCGCGGCAGCGCAAACCTGGGAGACGACGAAACCCCACGGAGCTGAGCCGCCGTCAGGGCTGCCATCGCCTTCCGCTGTTCCCTATGTTCCTGTCACCGGGGGAATCAAATGCTCCGGCATCCCCAAAACGCAGCGTCTGCAGCTGTGCTACTTTAAGCATTTCTTTCGAATGTAATTTAAAAAGTTATTGAATCAATCCTTGAAGTTGTTAAGGGAGCTGATTCCAGGCTACGCTTTCAAAAAGGATACACAAGTATTCTAGGGTTTCTGTGATTTTCCATCAATGGCTGATCAAGAGTAAAAATGTAGCCAACTTGAGGCTAAAAAAGATGGCCAAATCTCAAAAGCCATGTGCAAGTATATACTTGCTTTTCAAAAGTGACACAAAAGAAAAGTAACTAACAGCTCTTACTTGGTAGTTATTTTATAATAATAACGTGGAATGAATACAATTATTTTCTAATAATAATATAGAATGAAAAGACCATCCTCCAGTCTTATTTGAACAGCTCCATCGACACGTAAGACCACAGCGCAGTAGCGCTTTTGGGACTCTGTCTTCTTAGCTCTGACGGTTGCAAATCTATCACCAGGGTGAACAAATTCCTAACACACTTTTGGCATCAATGTGGCACTGCATATGCAAACCTATTCTTCACATCCCTCTCAAGTAAGTAAATAAATATAAATTACTATAAATACGTTGATAATTGTAATTCTGATACCAAAGGAAAATCTCAAAATTTACCACTCTATGCTCTCCTACCAACTCCCTTATAAGTTAGCATAAAGCACACATATAAGTGTGCAGGCAGAAAATAAGCATTTCCTGGGAAAATCATTCAGTATGATCTCAGCCCACTAATTAAGTATTTAGGCCCGCATGCCCCAAGCCCTAGCACACTTTGGCTGCCCAGCAGAGAGCACGGTGACCGCACACCCGGACTCTCGCTGAATGCGGGACTGTGCTCGTCTCCCCTCCCTGCGCTCCGTGCTCTGGCTCACGTTAACCCACACACTCCTTCAGTGCGGGGACAAGTTTAGCAGAGCTGGGAACAGCTAATGCAGACATCAGTCGGTGAGTCGGTGACATTGTGTATCGCTTGATGTACTCGGAAATATTAAGTAAAATTAAGGCTTCACAACTTACAAGTTTTCCCCATTTGCAAATGTAAACATTGTCTTCCTAACAAGTATTTGACACTGGGTTATGACCAAAACTTTCTGCTCACTACAAGAGCTTGAAGCTCTTCTTTCACGTCCACTTCCCCACAGCCATCTCAACACATAGTTTTTGCTATTTAGTGCTGGATATGAGGGGCCTCCCTTCCAGGCTCCCAGGCTCAGCACGGGCTGCCTCCTCCCGGGGCGCCGGGCACGGTTGGGTAACGCTTTTGGCTTGCAGTGTGTGTTGATTGCACCCACACATTTTCCCTTGCTCCAAAGACGCTACGAAGCGCTCTGCAGCTGGGAGCGTCGAGGGGAGGTGAGAGGAAGAAAGAAAACACACTGCTCTGCAGGATCAAGCTTTAAAACAAATACACGAAACAGCAGTTTTGTGCGCAACAGCGAATGTCACTGTTTTGTGAAAAACTGAATCCATGTCCCCGACACTTTCATGGTATTAAAATTAAATCACAAGCAACTGTCACTCAGTCTCAATGCAACTTGATGTTAGAGGCCTTAGGAAAAACAATTCTTCCTCAAACCTCTTAGAAAAAAATCCAATCTCTTATTCTACCCTAAAACAAGAAAAAGCTAAGCCAATAGCTAAGGCGAGAGAAAACCCTTTATTTCCCTGGAATTTCTTCTTTCAATTTCTTTACCTGCCCTTAGGGACTGAATCTCTAACTTCTCTCTTTCAGACCTAACTAAATATTAAACGTTCTTCCCTGATTCTAATTTTTATTGATGGGTACTCTGCTAATTGAGCAAAATGAATGAAAACTGGTCTAAACTAGATTTGAAGACTAAAGAAAGTATCAATTCCTTTCAAATTATCAAATGTGTTACAGAATAAATACTTCAGCGTCTCAAAAGGAAACGTAAATCATCAAAACAGTCTTCTGACAAGGAAATACATGGACATGCAACAAAAATCTGATTACATTCACTATTTAGAAAGATCTATAGTTATTCTGATAATGAAAGCACAGAAGTTAAAAAATATGTTCTCCAGATTTCTAACAGCTGGCATTAAAAGTCAGATTTCCTATCACGAATTGAGTATAATAAGGATTGCAGCAAGGGAAAGGTCTGTCTGTCTCACGCCCACAGTGCAAATAAACACACAGTCTACCAGCTAAAACGCTGTGTGTCAGTGTCCATAGCAACAGGGCACTGCTCTTTTTATTCATTAAAACGAGCAACAACAGCAACGAAAATGATAATAATAATATTCATAATGAATGATATATCAATAACAGCTATTTCCATAAAGAGGCAACATTCCCAAATGTATGAAAAGAGAGAAAAATGAAAGATGGCTGGAAAGAGCAACATCCAGGTAAACTTAAAGCTAAAATGGAAAGACACAAAGGAAGACTCAAAACTTCTGACAGACATTTAGAAAGATGTTGGCTTTTCAGATGAAGTCATTAATCACTGTTCCTTTTTGAGCCTTTTTTGGTCCAAATTTTTCTTTTTTTCTGGAAAACACCGTGATCCTGAGAATGAAACCCATTATTAACTGAATTCTTGTGTTATGAACTAGCATGAGGTGTGTCTTCATTCGCCCTGCAGAGTACCTGCACATAAAACAGAGGCTATATTTCAGTATGGCACCATCTCTGGAAGTGGTGATAAATAAAGCTTTACAGCAATGTGACAGGATGTTTCTAAGAAGAGCTGAACTACTTTTAGATAAGGTGTTCAGGAGGCTTGAATTGTCCCAGCCTAGGGGCTTCCTCGTAGAGCCTGGATCCAGAGCCGCGGGCAGCACCGGGAAATCCCACATCCCTCTTCCAGGCTCCCTCTCACCTACCTCTGCTGTGGTCCAGGCTCAACGCGGGCCTCTCTGGGCTTATCTATGGAAATGCACATTAAAAGGCTCTTCTTTATGTAATTTGATATATTTATTTTTATTGTACTCAGAATTGCATTGCTGGAGCATCTAAAATTGGGGGATGAAGATGCACTGCATGTTATTTCATAGAAGAGAATGCAGAAATCAATAATGTATTTGAGACAGTATCAGACTTTTGTCAGCAAAGGGCGCAGGGACCAGAGCAAATAAGGCTTATAGGAAACGCCTAATTAAAGAGCAAGGAAAAGACATGAAAGGTTTTCAGGAACTAATCATTATTTTGCCCAGATAAGCTTAATGAGACCACAGATCAGATCAAGCATGAGGAGTGCTGCTAGCACTGCACGGGAGGAAAAAGTGGATTAGAATGACCAGTACTTGCACAGTGACCAGAGACTGCAACAAATCCCACGTGAAAACACACCCTCAACTTGCAACACACACGGCGGCTGAGGAGGGGAACACTTACATACAGCATAAACAGCACTTCAAGTCACTAGGGAAGTGCTACAATGTACAGTATCTTGGCTAATTCGGACATGTAATTTTCAGGATAATTATGTGTTTTACTGCACATGCAGTATCATCATCTTAAGAACACACAGGAGTAGAATAATCAGCTGCTCAACGCGTCTCTGAAGCATTTTGCATCTCGTTTTGCATTCACACTCCAAGGATATAAAAACAACCATTTCAGTTCCCAACATTACTGCCCCCAGAACTGACTGCTCCTGACCAAAGGACAACCACAGAAAACAAACTAGATGCTTGAAATTCCTATATAAATCATGCTAGAGCTGAAATTTAAATTGAAGATCTGGTTTTATGAATTTCACAAAAGGAAGAATTTCATTGAAAAAAATTAAAAATGTAGTTTAAACTTCAAATACAGAGCCATGGTCAATGTCTTGTTATAGAATGAAGCTTTTTAGTTCTTAGCCAGGCTTGTATCTCCATGTATTTCTCCTGTTAAATCATAACTTAATTTCTTGTAATTATTTGCAAACTCAATAAATTCAAGATGAATAGAGAAACACTTTACAAGAAGTCAAGACATGAAGACACGTGGGGGCATGGTTTACCTTCTAGGATGCTTTTCTTTTTCTAGTTTATTTCCTAGAAGCAGATTTTGTTATTAGCCTCCCCTCAAGGAGAACTTGCCCACATTTTTGAAAGACACCCATGTTCCATTATTGAGCAGTTTGAGAAAGCGTCTGCTACTTTCAGAAAGTATTTTTAAAGCCTGTCGATCCAGAACATTCCCCAAGAGCAGACTGCTAAGTGTTATCTGTGCTCCAGAGAGCTCCCAATACCGCTCAAGTCTGTTAAACAGCAGAGTAGAATTTGCTTAGAATAATGTTTATCACCACGTGCTTTGCAGTTAAAAAAAAAGCCCATCGTCCTTGCCTGTTCTCCATTTAACCTTAACAATAGAGGGGGTGAAGCAACTCCTTATCTACTACCGTTTTTATTTACAGTCCAATTTTTCACTAAAACATGTTGAAACAGTCTTGGTCTCACTAGCCTTATCTAATTTTGCCTTGCATCTGTCAGGCATTTGCAAGGAATTGTCACAGCTATGGCTTAGGTTTATTATAGTCAGATTATACTCAGTATTTCCAGTAAATGGAAAATGTATTTACAATATTTGTAAAACCCAAGGATATTTGGAGATGATTAAGGTCCAAGTAGGAGCAGATAAGCCATGCTGACTGCAAGAAGCTCATCTCCAGCAGAGATACAGATTCCTGCCTCAAGAGCTCTCCTCGATGCAGAGAACTGAACTGCCCATTTAACGATGCTAGTTGACTTAATTGTTTGCTCTTATTGAACAAGGCAAAAATCATGAATTGTATTGCAGAAAAGACAGATTTCCCATCTTCATTCTAGAGCCGAAACTGTTAAATAAAACATTACATGTGTAGTACTGGAAATACACATGACTATGATGCAGATTTGAGAATTAAACCAAATGAATAAGCTAAGTTGTGCGTGCAGCTACGTGAAGATTTGAGATCTCTAAGGTCACTAAAGTAAAATATTTTTAGTCTTCTGAAACAATGTGCAGTTACAGCTCTATCTCTGCAGTTTCACGAGACAGATAAATCCTATCTTCCATCCTATTCAGATTCCAAACAACTTTGGAAAGGGCCTTGTTCTCTGACCTCCAGATCATAACACAGTACCAATTCCTGCTGGCACAGCTTTTATTAAAGTCACCTTGTCCTGTTCTCATATCACGTGCACTCTAAGCAGTAGTTTGATAAAGCAATAAGGAATGTATTTATAAAACAGGTTTTGCTTTTTTATTCCTAAAAATGGTATTTGAAGTGTTCCTCCTTTTTCAGATAAACACCTTTGTATTATTACATTGCATTTGTTCTTATTATATTTGACAATGATTCCAGTGCTTGGTGGTTCTGGTGCACGCAAACAATTCCAAACATTTCCAAAGCTTTACAACCTCAGCGGAAATGAAACACTGATTTCAGCTTCCTGATTAAATATTTCTCCAAGAGGAGTGACTTGCAGTCTTCTGCCTAGCTACGCTTTGCCTTCACAGCTAGCATTTCATATTCACAGTCCAATTGCACATCAAAGCTTTACTTTTAAATTCAGTAAAAATGCTACTTTAATCTTGGGAGACTGCTGTCTTAGAAGTTAAAATATTAAATGCTGCTAATAACAACCTTCAAGAGATTCTGCTTTCGACATATTCTTTTCTAATGAGAATCACTGGAGTTACCCAAAAAGCATTACGAGTTATCACAGTCCCGGAGTGACTTGCAAAACCTTTCACTGTTTTTACAAAACTGAGGCTTTCACTCCTATTTCTACTTAGGCCTCTAACAAGTAACTAATTGTCTTCCTGTCTTTGCTGCTGGCACTCCGCAGGAACTTCTCTACTCTTCCCTCCAGTAGTCCTGACTATCACTTCTTTTACCTCTGCCATAACAATGCAAGAGCCAGCCCCAGTTTGCACGAGCTTCCACAACACCATTACTCTACTCAATATTTGCTGTAATCTGCACCCTGCGTTCACTTCCCTCCCCAAAAAAAACTCACAGTCAATTCATTTCCTTTAACCAAAGGACCATTAGAAATAAAATAATAAAACAAGATTTATTTTAAGCTTTCACTACATTTTAGACAAAAACAGGAACAGCAATTGAATCACAGAATCATAGAATGCTTAAGGTTGGAAGGGACCTCTAGAGATCATCCAGTCCAACCCCCTGCACACGCAGGGTCACCTAGAGCACGTGGCACAGGACTGCGTCCAAGCGGGTTTGAAGATCTCCAGAGGAGACTCCACAACCTCTCTGGGCAGCCTGTTCCAGGGCTCTGGCACTCTCACTGTTAAGAAATTTTTCCTTAAGTTCCTGTGGAACTTTTGGTGCTTCAGTTTGTGGCTGTTTCCTCTTGTCTTATTACTGGCCACTACTGAAAGGAGGCCAGCCCCATCCTCCTCACTGCCTTCCTTGAGGTACTTCTAGATACTGCTCAGGTCCCCTCTCAGCCTTCTCTTCTCCAGGCTGAACAGGCCCAGCTCCCTCAGCCTCTCCTCATAGGGCAGATGTTCCAGGCCCCTGATCATCCTTGTAGCCCTGCGCTGGACTCTCTCCAGCAGCTCCACATCCCTCTTGTACTGTGGAGCCAAGAACTGGACACATTTCATGGTCAACTTGTCGTCCACCATGACACCCAGGTCTTTCTCCGCGGAGCTGCTCTCCAGAAGGTCAGTCCCCAGCCTGGACTGGTGTCTGAGGTTATTCTTTCCCAGGTGCAGGACCTTGCACTTGGCCTTGTTGAATTGCATGAGGTTTTTCACTGCCCAGTTGTCCAGTCTGTCCAGGTCCCTCTGGATGGCAGCGCAGCCCTCTGGGGTATCAGCTACTCCTCCCAGTTTCGTTATCATCAGCAAACTTGCTGAGGGAGCACTCTGTGCCTTCATGCAGGTCATTGATGAATAAATTGAACAGGACTGGACCAAGGACTGACCCCTGGGGGACCCCGCTAGCTACAGGCCTCCAACTAGACTCTGCACCGCTGATCACCACTCTCTGAGCTCTGCCATCCAGCCAGTTGAAGGTTCAAGTAAAATAAAAATTTGCCAAATATTGACAAAAATGAAAAATCTTTCACCACTACATCAGTGACCTTAGAATCATAGAATCATAGAATGCTTAGGGTTGGAAGGGACCTCTAGAGATCATCTAGTCCAACCGCCCTGCACACACAGGGTCACCTAGAGCACATGGCACAGGACTGTGTCCAAGTGGGTTTTGAAGATCTCCAGAGAAGGAGACTCCACAACCTCTCTGGGCAGCCTGTTCCAGGGCTCTG
>NW_010584675.1:302262-345760 GCF_000705375.1 Tinamus guttatus | reverse complement strand
GCGGCTCGGCCGCGAGGGCCCGGGAGCCTCTGCAGCCCTCGCGCCCCCGCGGCCCGCACGGCAGCCCGTGCGCTGGCGTGTTGGTTTCGTACAACTTCTCCTTTTCCAACGGGCGCCGTTCCTCGAGTTCCTAAGGAGAGGAAGGTCACGCACTACATGGCAGCGCCTGCCTCTCTGCTCCCCGACAGCTGAGTATTCCCAGCGTGAAGCATCTGTCCCATCTCGTGGCACGCGGCCTTGGGGACCTGGAGCTGCCCCTCGTTTTCCAAAGAAAAAGGGGGAAAAGCACCACGGAAATATGAGAGAATTGTATGTCCTTGTGAAACATGATGTGGCTGCTCATAGGGACGCAATGGAGGCTTTTGAATCCAGTGCAGACTGAGGTCCCCAGAGACGTGATTTGTTTTCCCACTGCTCAGATGGCTGCAACGTAAGCCCTGCTGCAGCGTAAGCCCTGCCGCAATCTGCTTTTACTGTGAAAAATGAATAATAACCAAGCAAACACAACCGAGGCAGTCCTGATCAGCTGTGCTCAGCTGGTTTCTTCACCCAAAAAACAAACAACAACTGAGGACTTATTTAAGAAACAAAAACAAAGTAATACCAAGAAGGATATGCTTTCATAACTCGATAAATTAAAATCTTTTAACTTTTGAACTAATGGAGGAAACTGCTTTGGTTTTGCTTTCTACCCAGAAAGGCAGCTCTCTGGATTGTGTCCGTGCTTCCGAGGTGCAGGCAGCTGTACCAGGCGGCTCTTCTAGCCTGTTCATCCCACTCCACAGCTCTGCAGATCAAGCCATGCAATACAGAAAATAACTGTTCTGATCAAAGACTTTTTTGATAAAAAAAAAAGAAAAAAAAAAAACTATTGCCCCATAAGAAGACCTGGGAGAGGGAAGCATGGAAAGCACAGAGCTCAGGGTCAGAGACCAGAGGGCCTAGCTGTCGTTTTTCTAGCAAACTAATAAAAATGCAAGTTAACTCACCACAATTTCACGTCAGACGATCTCAGTGGGAAACTTTTCCAACAAAAATAAAGGTTACTCACCCAACAACTAGAGTTTTCATGCTGATCTCTGCACATTCCTCCAATTACAACTTAGGCTTTGCCTATAACTTAGGTCAGGAAAGCTCCCCTAGGAGCAGTACCCAGCGCAACGGGCTGCTGCCCCCTCCCCGACGCAACATCTGGAGGGCAGGGGACGTTCAACAAAAGCCACTTTATGTTTGCCTGGGTTCACCGCTGAAGCCGGAATGCCAAAACACCCTGGGCAGGATGGTGGGACGCGCACCAGTGGCCTCGCAGCCGCAGAGCGGGGACACGCCACTTGAGGCGCCGGGACAGCTTTGGCGAGCGCGCTCCAGGGATACTCGCGAAGGGAGATCGGCTCCCGAAACCCTCCGCACCTGACGACTGAACTACAGCAACTGCGTTCACCCAGAGCAGAAACACCCCAGTATCGACTGCACACGCGAACCCCACGAGCCCCGCACGCAGCAACGGCAGAGCCCTCACAGGGCACCACCGCGCCGACAAAGTCACCTTTCAGAGCCCTTCTCTGAGAAGGGAAATCACCTTGCATCAACTCTTTCACAGGGCCTCTCAAGCCATCCATCTTCTTACACCTACACAAATTAAGCATCTCAAGAATAACAGCAGTAAGATAATTAAAGTTAATTTGGATGGTGGTTTCTGCATGAACGTCTAACTCCATAATAGCTCTTTCATCATAGTGCTAAAAACAGCAAATAGGAAAAAAATGCCAAAGATACATATGTCCTCACAAAGATTATAAACCTCCTGAATCAATTATATTATTAAACTCATACCTTATAAAAGTATAATTTTGGAAATGGAGAACTTATGACTAAGAAACGGAGAAAGTCATGTTAAAGGCTCCCTCCAGAAGTGGGAAACTTCTATGTCATTTTAATTTCGCAACAGATAAGTAAGAAATTGAACCAATTATTTTTTAGTGATGGCTTCTAGAATTTCAGGAGTACTTCTACTATTTTTATTTTCATTATAAAAAAGGTAAATTCATCATAAAATATACTTGTCACATAGAACTCATTCTTACACATTCAGGTCCGGTCTAATCTGCTCTGAATGAAAGACTACAGAAGAGAACCTCCAAAAATGCCAAATGAATATTCAGTTCCAATATTCAGTTCCTTATCATAAAACAAAAACAAAGCGAACAAACAAAAAAACACCCACACCCCACAAATGAGTTCTGTTCTTCTATAGCCCATTTACACCAATACTTCAATATAAATAAACCTTATAGGCCATTTCCAAAGACATGCTTAGCTCAGGACTAGCATTACAGATGAAGATGAGGTGTTTCAAAAGGCAAATTATGAAACGTTACATTTTCTAGCTTTCTTGCTTGGCTGCCGTCACTGTTGTATCTGGTCACGGCAGGCAATTACCAGACTTAACTGCTGGTAGATAACAAAATATTTTTGCCCTGTTGTAAAAGGGGAATGGAGAAACGGGTTACATTAAATGACATTCATGAAATCCTAAGGGATCAGGGCATTAGCTTCCCAAGCTCACCCTAACAGATCACTGCTTTAGTCCACAGTATTTTGCAGAGCAAGGAGCTCCGATGCAGCACACTAAGCAGCCCAGGCTAAAATGCTCCAGGCCTTCAGGAATTTCACTTTGACACAAGCCACACTTTATATACATATATATATATGCATATATATACACACATACACACACACACATATATACACGTGTGCTTATCAGTTTTAAGATAGACACACAAAACAGCAGAAAAAAACAAGTTACTGTAGGAGACATACTATACTGATGTTTTTAATACTTTACCCTTATAAAGACACTTTTATGTCCAACTGCTCAACTACAGAAAAGTAGCACATGAATATGTGGATCCTGGATGCTTATATTGTTTCACTACAACAATAACCCGACATACATTTACTATTTGAATTTTTGCCTCTGTTCCCGGAAAGCTATTGTGATATGAACACATGATTCATCCATACTTGGATGAGTTTTAAACAAATGAATATGTTGTGACTGCTTTTTAATATACTGATTCTTTTGTGATTATCTTATGTTATAGGAAATCATAATTGCTTAAAACAATAACACACACATACAAAAGTTACAGGAATCCAACTGCAAATCCTTAGAGCATGAGTCATGTTTTCATTAATAGCATAGGAAGTCAAATCCGTTAGTATTTAATCAACATTTCCTGTTCTTACGTCTGTTCGGCGTAGTATATGTGACTGCAAAGGGAGGGCGAAAGGAAGGAAAAACAGACAAGTGCTGATACTGCTTCAAAGAATTCCCCTACTCCTTGTTCCAATTGTCAGGATAAAACCAGTGTTTGCTACTCAGAGATTAATGCCAGGCAATGTATTTTGCAACACAACAACCCTGAGTAACCGAATCTGAGGCAACAGGCAGGATAGACACCTGCACGCAGCCCTGAAGAGCAGATTCCCTGGCATCGCAGGCAGCCAACAGGGCTACCATTTGGGTAATTATGGCCACCTACCTCCACGACCCCCTGGGGGAAGATGTGAAAGGTCTCTGTGGTGTTATTTTACTTATATAAGCCATGAAATTGCTCTGGGGAAACATCATCGCCCCAGAGGCAGTGTTATGAGATAGGATATGTCTTTATAGTGTGAACTATTAAAAAGAGGTTGATTAAAGAAGTGCCTATATCAGGGGGTTCCTTCAAGCGTATCCTCTCAGCTCCTGATACTATTCTGACATGCGATAAACAGAAGAACGTCAGCAGCTTCTGAGCACACGCACTTGACAGCTGCTTGTTTTCATCTTTTCCTCCTTGTATGCCTTAACTACAAATATACGTAAAAGTACACGCTTACATAAAAATATCATCACAACTTTCGTCTTTTGAAAGACTTGCTACTACAGACAATCCTTAACCCCAACTAGAGTGGGAAGGGGGGGGAATAAGCTAAAATGCTTTTCTAATTTGTATTTGCACTTCCAATAGCTTGTTTTGCAGTATATTTGATCAACTGCCCAAACGAGAGCTGGCCTGACTGGTCCAGAAGAGGAATCCACTGCTGGAGGCCTGGGTGCAGGGGCACGAAGGGCTAAAACGGGCAGGCACAGTGCGGGGTTGGTGTTGAGCAGGAGGCCTGAGGAGCAGAGCGTGATGCGCAGCCAGGAGCGCCGGAGGCCCCGCTAACACCAGCCCCGGATTCGTGTTTGGATAAGGGTCAAAATGCCAGAATGGGACATTTGAGAAGGAAACTCTGACAGTTTATGCTCAGTGTTAGAATCTGGAATTATTTACATGCAGTACTTCGCTTTCACCAAGGAAAATTAAGTTTTCATTGATAATTTGTTTTTTTTTTGCCCTTGTCTGCCTTTTGCGGGCAAAACGCTGGCAATTACACAAAGCCAGGCTTTGATTGAGAACCAGTGCCCAAACTAAAACGACTGCTAGTCCTAACAGCCATTTCAAAAAGATTAAGCGACTGGGCATGCACATGACTAAATCATTCATGACAGTTAGAGGATTTTTCTCCATTAAAATACATGACGCTAGAAAAAGCAAGTATCTTATTTTTGGTACTGGGTTATACTTCAGTCTTTCAAATTCTCAGGCCCAATTTCTAAGAAAGCAACTTGCTAAACTCTTTTCTCCTTATTTCCTTTCTAATATAGTGCAGCCTGTTGATAAGCACTACCAGCAGCGAGACAGACACCAGCTTTTATACCGTGATTGTGTTTTCTGATGTTTCGCCTGCATTTTGAAGGTTCTATGATCTGTTGGTGTTACCTTTGCAGCATCCAGTTTAATGGAGAGAAGTCCTGGAGCAGAGCAGCAGAATTACGGCACAGATTTATTGCCAGCAGCGACAAATGATGTTAATTCAAACTGCAGCCCAGACACCTTGACAGATTTTATGCGGTTGAGACCAACGCTTCCTGCTCCCCCACAACAGATCATCTAGCTGTGCAAAGCTCACCTGGATCGGGCATTAGCACAGATGCAAAATTTAATCTAATTAGCAAAAGCACAAGCAATTACTCCAGCTTCATGCTAATGATACCTGTGTTCCAGCATAAAACCTGCTTGGGACAAAATTCAAAAATTGCAATTTGAACCAGCAGAGTTATCACCCATTCACACCTCACATCAAGACTGAGGCATTTCTCACCCGGTTTGAGAAGAAATCAAGCTGAATTGGGAATGAAGACATACCTTATTCACTTGGCCAATAAAACAGAAAGATATAACAGAAAATTAAACCCAAGTCCCCTACAGTCTCGTTTTCACTGTGTAATTCAGTCTAGTTGAGCAGGTTTTTTCTTTCCAACTTTTTTCTCTAAATGGATTTTTAACAAGACAGAACTAAAAGGAAATGGCTATAACCAACAGGTAGCAGGTGAGCATTATCAATCTGTCCAACATGAAATTTCTGCTGCCAACAGTGACAAATCCCTTTGGCACGTTAAAAAAAATAACCCTACCTCAGTTCAACAGTTTCACACCACTGACTTTTTCCTCACACAACTCTTTGCTTAAAAAACAGTTATTATCAGACAGTTTTTAATGAGACTTCACTTTTCAACCAGCCTACAACTACTTCAAAAACCTGTATATTCCCTAAGAGAGCCAGATCCTGACAGCATATTCTAGGCAAAAATGCACTCCTGGTGTTGGGGTTTTGCAGCAATCTGGAGCTTCGGCAATTCTACCAAACTTGCAGGAGGAGATTTGCTGTTCTTGTGGCACAGAACATGTGTGGAGCTTCCAAGCATATTGTCTGATTTGCACAGTCTCCAGTTCTTCCATTTTTTCCTCCAAAAACTTCATCTGCTTTTAACGGTCTCCTATGACTCAAAGTAAAGTAATTAAATACTTTACCCCATGAGCGAATAGGACATACATAAAAGCCGTACTTGATAACCACAATGGGCACAAAAAACAGGATAAGGAAGAAGAACCAAGCATAGTGGGGGGGAAAGCACTATGGAAGTTAATATTCTATCTCATCTGGTAATTCCTTTTTTAAAAATGTTTTGGGATTTGTGCAACCCAAATGATTCTCAGTGACAAAGAATCACAGACAGCCCCTAGATCAAGCTGACTCTGAAGCAAATCGCCTTGAAGGGCTTTCCTTATCCGCACTCATGTCCAAACCTGAAGAGAAGGCTGAGAGGGGACCTGAGCAGTGTCCAGAAGTACCTCAAGGGAGGCAGTGAGGAGGATGGTGCTGGCCTCTTTTCAGTGGTGGCCACCGACAGAACTAGAGGAAATGGCCACAAACTGAAGCACCAAAAGTTCCACAGGAACTTAAGGAAAAAATTCTTAACAGTGAGGGTGCCAGAGCACTGGAACAGGCTGCCCAGAGAGGTTGTGGAGTCTCCTTCTCTGGAGATCTTCAAACCTGCTTGGATGCAGTCCAGTGCCCGTGTACAGGGGGTTGGACTAGATGATCTCTAGAGGTCCCTTCCAACCTCAAACATTCTATGATTCTATGATCCTATCTGACCTATAGGAACTTCCATGTTTTACAGGCTCAGGACATTCAGCAAAAGAAAATGCTATATTTTCAATAAAAAGTACTTATAAGTCAGCTCTCACATATACCTCACACTTTAAGTATTACCGCAACTCTGAAAAAATGTAAAGAAAGTAGCAGCTGTTTTTAATTGTCTCAGTGGGACTTTGGACACCCAACTCCTTCAGATCTCCTGCAAAAATCACAGGTATTCAATCTTTTGAAATCATGGAGCAGTATATTTCAGGACTTAAACAAACCCACTATTTTTTCCAATTTATTATGAAAAATATTATTCTACTTCCTAAATCTGTTTGCATTCAGAGAAAAAAAAAAAAAAAACATGTATTGAAGTTACTGTTTAGCAATCATGTCAGCTGATAAATCATTGCAGTCACAGCCACACACAGTCTTTTCCAGTGGCCAGCATGTACTCACAGAGCTGAAAAAGCCTCAAGTTTTATCTTTGCCCTAGACTGGAGTTCAGGCATTTTTTCTGGGTATGAGCGTCTGGATTTTGTTTATCTGGGCTGTCAAAGTGAAGTATCTGCACAGAATAACACAGGAAACTGCAGCAAAAAGCAAGAGTAAAGCAAGCTAATGATGTGGTATTTCTACCCAAACTCAAATGGAACAAACTTCCCATGGCAAAATCAATTATTTCAGAGTCTATTTCAGATTCCATCGAAAACAAGCCTGTTACTGGATATTCCCCTCACACATCTAATTATACTCACTTGTCTAGCAAGCACAGATGTCATTTCCACTAGGTATATTATTAAAACATTTTCTTGGAAACTTTTCAGTGCCTTTAATTTGGAGAAAGACAGTACCCGCACAGCTTGTCTTTTATAGTATATCACAAAAATTCTTTCTAGAAATACTTTTAGGGAGCATGGGTTACTGGTGATCTGCTGAGACATTTCACAATTGGCAAATACTCTCTGATGTGAACCTACAAGCAAATTAAGTTCCAATTTTGTAATCATATTTTGGCCCCAGTAATGTACATCATGCTATCTTTGATTACACAAGCTATTTGGCTCCGAATGCTTAAACCTACCGAAAACTACAAGAGGAGCGAAACGCAGAAAGCAGCTTCCTCTCCAATGGGCCTCTGTCCGTCACACTTCTCACCTTCTCCCGATTCCTCAAAAAGCAGGCGTTCAAGCTCAAATACAGCTCATGTCTTTATTTTCAAGGCACTTGATGGCTTATGGGATGTTCCAAGGCCAAAATCATCATCTTGAGTCCAAAGCAGAGTCACTCCCTAGGCAACTTAT
Source organism: Tinamus guttatus (assembly GCF_000705375.1). The sequence goes on along the minus strand of NW_010584675.1, from coordinate 337,937 downwards.
ATTTAGCCCAGACAAGGTGAAAGCCAATTTATGCAAAGGACGGAGGACTTTCAAGTCCTAGTAAGGGCTTACAGGCTACTGCAGGAGTGTGCAAACATTGCTACCCCCTGCTCCAGAATCAGCACGTCAGCATAAAATATGCCCATGCATCCCTCCAAAAGGAAAAATAAGGGGAAAAATTAAACTAAAACACCTCCTACAAATGTCCCTGCATGACAAGAGACGTTTTCTCATGTGATACTTCTCAGTCCTCCATGGATCACAAGACTCTGCTCAAATACATTTCTAGGACAAAAACTTTGCTTTTGTTAGGCTGCAAAATTATGAGTCCACTGAGCAGCAGGATGGTTCACTTAGCTCTTGGTGTTTCAGTTTTTGACTTGTCAGCAATTCATGGGCACAGCACTGAACTATGTAAAAATCAATTCCTAGGTCCTCTTTATGCATTAATTCCTTCACATTTGCATTTCTGTTGTACTAATAACATATCATCTTAGTTGATGTAGTTAAGCCAACTTCGGCAATCTTAATATATTTAGAAAAATTAGCGTCTAGTCAAGACAAGCTTTTCATTAACTTAACGTAGGTTTCTAAACTTACCATAGCCAGAAAGGATATTGTTGGTACATGCAGAGAAGCCCAAATTACTGAATACACTCTTGTTTCTAGGCCTGGATTTCCTGTCTGGGGGTCCCTGTAAAGCAACTAATGTCTGAGCAGGAGAAAACAAGATGTTCATTTTACACAGCAGAAAATATTACCCCGATTGTCCTTACTGATCTTTATTGATGGCATTGTGGTAGTTTTGCTCTAAAACAGGTCAAAAGCTTCCTTCTGTTCGCAGCTCAGCTTCCTTGGGGGTCTAAATCCTGGCAGAGGGCACCCCGGGGAGGCCTGTGCTCCTGCGGGCTGCCCTGGGAGCAGAATTCCCAGATTCAGACTGCCGAAGGGCAGACCCCAATCAACAGGCTTAACGGCTGCTATTGCACACCTGAGGGTGCCAGCAGCAGTTATGCTTGAGTCACCAACTCGGCTGCTCACCAGTATTGATATTTTCTCTAATTCCTATCTTTCAGAAGCACTGAGCAGGTACCAGTTAGTTGATTTAGGTGCCATTAAAAAAAAAGAAAAAGCTATAATTGAGCTCTGTGCCAGTGAGCAGTGAGAAAGCTGACGGTTTAGGAATCAAAAAACCAAGTTTTTCTCGTCAACTTGAGCTAGGAACATTAGGAAACAACAGAACGTAGAGCTGTTATTTAAATGTTTTCTGCTAGGAGCTTCAGGTTTATAAATCCACTTTATTTTCTAGTAAAGCCGGCTCTAATTTATGAAAAGTATAACATGGGGAGGAAATCATGTTTCAGCATGCCTTTTTTTTTTTTTTTTTTTAAGCTGTGTTTCTTTGTCAAACAAACTAGTGAATATTCTAATATAAACAGCCACTACGCTGGATATTTCAAATAAGCCATACATACATGCAAAGTAGCTTTCTCATTCTTTTTAACAGATTTATATAATGGAAATCCTGTTTGCAATAAATCCCTAAATAAGAGATTGTGCCCGCATTAGTTGGTGATAAGCCAGATGAGAACAATTTCTGGCTATTAAATTACAAATTATTTCAATGTCAAACGAATTTAAGGCCATATTTTTGATTAATAGTTTTTAAACATGTAATTTTTTTTAATAAACACAGCTATCAAAGAAGGGAAAGCCCCACACGCATAGTGAAAATATACAATTCAAAACCTAAGCACATGCTTTAGAATCTAAAGGGAAGAGATAATTTATTCTACAATATTCACTAAACATATTTACAGGATCAGACAAGTTTTTAGGATCTCTGAGACAAACTAATACTGCAATCAAAGGATTAGCAAACCAGCTGCCTATGTGCATTTACAAGTGATTATCATAGACTGCAGACAGCTAGGTTGCTTGGGAAGCATTTGCAGGAGCACTTCATTGCTGCCACAGGAAAATAATGTTATATTTACCCAGTTATTTATTATATACAAGAAATAAAATTCATGGGACATAAATTACTAGGTTGTTTTAGAAAATGTTCAGTAATAAACTACCTCTACAGAAATAATAGACAAAAGTGAACATGTGAAGAGCATTACAGACCACTGCCATTTGTGAGCACGGATGCACGGCTGAGGCTTCACTTTCCTACATTCTCACCAAAACTAAAGCCAAGGACAAAATTCTTACACCCTATGAGACACCAAGATAAAAACCTGGAAAGCAGGAGAAACCAAAACTTTTTGCAAGTCACAGATTTGTCTTTTTTCCTCAAAAAGTTTTCAAATGACTTTTCAATGCGTATGTCTAAAAAATAGATTGGCAAATTTTAATTCCTCTCAATGAATACAGTACGTTTGTCAGCAGAAAGTGTTCAAATAGCACATGAGCACCTGCAGTGCTGCCACACCATCCTTCGAAAGGTCGAAGAGCTCCTGAGATACCTCTGAACAGCAAATCAGCAGAATCCAGCATTTAACAAGATACTAGGGGCTTTGAAGTCTTTTTAACCCACTTCTTACTAACAGTTCAGCATTTTGCTCTTATCGACACTGTAGTTTTGAGTTGTTAACAGGAGAACACTTGCATCACTCCAGCTTGACGCAGATATAAAGGAAACTGCAGATTTATTAACTATATCGAAAATCCAGATGTGGTAAGAAATAGTGTTAGTGATTCATTCACCTGGTAAAACCTCTCCTTGCAGATGACACTGATGTATAACCCAGACTAGTAAACACCTGAATTTCTCCCTCCGGGAGCTGGTAAAAGTGGCAGTTCTAGTGCACAGAATAGAGCTGTAGCTTGTTATGAGAAGCCCAGATGTGGCATTTTCATGGAATGGGTTTTGTTTTGACTGTCACTGGCTCAGTCAATGTCATTTGGAATAATATAGTGGATTCTAGGTTTCCTGTATGTTGAGAAAAATAGAATCATTTTGACTGCAGCAGCTTCTAGCCACTGATATGGCCTCCGTATCTCAGGAGAGGAAGCGCAAGCAGAATTTCACAGGCAGTCGAGAGAGGACTGCCTGCCTGGGGGTGACTCCAGCACTGCAATTATGCACCAGTTATTCAAAGCAGGGCTTTCCAGAAAGCTTTTAGATGAGAGATTCTTCTTCCTCTACTTGCTGCTTCTCTAGTTTGTCTTCTTTCACTCACCTTCTGGGGTTTTTCAGGGTCTTTCGACATCCTTTGTAGGAGATGAAACAAGTGCAAGTCACAGTTTACAAACACTCTGCCTCAGAGAGCAGGGGGCTTTACTGTTGTTCTAAAGCACACGCACACACACACATACACATACACACACACAGAGACTGCCCTCCAACTCTTCCTGGTGCCTCCATCCCTGTGCTGGAAAAGGGGCTCCAGGTTGGCAAGCTTTCCCTTGTCCTTATGGAAAAGTTCTTGGACTCGATCTGATGAAAATAAAGGCTGCTACAAGGGTCTACACTCAAGCACATTCACTATTCTTTGGCTTTTTCTTTTGAAAACAAAACTAAAATGAAGATGCCCCAACAACAAAACCAGTCTGAGCTCACCGAGGAGATAAAGCTCAAACTCAGCATGAAGAATCCTTTTTTTCTACTCATTTCCCATTGTGAGGCTTACTTAGGTTTCCACGCAAAGCTGGAAGTAAAACACCAACAACTTTGGCTGATGTGCAAATCTCTTCTTTGCAAAAAGGAAAACGCAACACTAAACAAGGAAAAAAAAATCCAGGCTAGGTTCTCTTTTTGGGTGGATAATAGCCAAATAAAAGGCAGAAATCCCAGCAGAGGAAGTGCACAACTGCTGGCATCAATCACAGCGAGGCAGCGAAAACCAGCTCCGGAGGAGGAAGAGCGCTCCAGGGACAAGAGAAGAGACATTTAATTCATCATGACTAAGGTTTCTCTATGCAAAGAACACACACATTAACTAGAGAAAAGCAAGTCCTGCAGCAAAAGTCACCAGTTCCTCAAGCCGAGCTCTTTCCGGCGCAACACACAGAGCCAAATAAGGAACGCGAAGCCTGGAAATAAAGTCCTAAACAAAAGGAATCCACTTTTCTATGTGAAAATCAAGCTTGAGGGTATTTTCAACATTACGACAGAATGCTAACAAAACCAGACAGGTCACAGGCTTTGAAACATTTCTAACTCATGAGTGAAAAATGCAAACAATATAAATAACAGTACAGTCAAATGCAGCAACTTTGGAATACAATAAACAGAATTTACTCAGAAAATAGTAATGTTAGAAGAGCAGTATTTGAACTTAAAAAACCATGGAGACAGTGAGGGTAGCACCTGGCCCATGACATATACTGTGATGAAACAGCAGCGTTTCCGCAGGGCCGCGGTCCCTCCTCTCTTCCCTTCTCGCCCTGACGCAGCAGGGCTCTCTGCCTTGTTGTTCCCTCCTCCACAGCATCTCTGCCCAACAATCACACCAACAGTGTCTACCCGCAGAACTACAGCCCCTTTCATTGCCCCAATACCCGTTTAACAGCTTTCTGGCCACTCAAGGTGCGTCACCCACCGCTGTCTTCCTGGATAGAGGAAGTTTGCCAACACTTAATTTCATTAACTTCCATTTTTCCTTTCGAAGCCCTATGTAACTCAGCCCCTCACTGATTTTTTGCTTTCTGTTTATGGCTTCGTTGCCTGTTCCACCCACTGTGTTTGACAGGAGCTGCCAGTGTTTCCCTTAAGTGCCAGCCCACCTTTCCTATGGCTTCTCTATACATACAGCATCGTCCTCTCATGAACTGCCAGGTCATGGAGTCCCTCCATCCTCTTCATCCAAACTTGTTGCTCAAATTCATTTCTACCACATGTCCATAATCAAATAAAACAAGCTCCCTCCTTTCAGCTATTGCAAAGTGCCAAGGCAGCCACCATAGTAACAAACAGCACAAACCTGAATAATTACTTCAAAAAGGAAGAGCAAAGGTGATGGAAGAAGTAGGACACTAACTGCCTTGCTGTGTTATAATCTAAAATCAGACATAAGCTCCTCACAGCAGTGGCTGTTTATACAGCATTACAAGCATTTGAATCCTATGGGATCTACACCCCTTCCCCCATCCCCTTCTGCTGAAGTAGGTGCTAATCCGACCCTGCATAGGCTGCATTTTAAGAGAATACAGACTTCTATCTATTAGAAAAATATATATTCCTGGGAGCAGCATGAGCAGAGCTTCGTCAAAAAGGATAGAATTGAATTTTACAATTAGAAACCTGCTCTGTCTTTTACAATTAGAAACCTGCTCTGTCTTTTACAACAGGAGAGAATAACACATTCCTTTCATTGTATATTGTATATGCATAAACTGACTGATCAAAAAGATTCCACACAAGCCTCAGTTTAACACTGTGAGTCTGAGATCATCAATTTTTATTTTCTTAGGCTTTACCTTGTACATGTGTTCAAAGCGAATCGGTACTGAGAAACATCCCCGCGAGCATCACTATAGCAACTGCAGCTCTGGAAGCGCTGTGGATGCGACGCTCGGGCTCCAGCGGGAGCAAACGCCGCCTCCACCCGCTCGCGGGGACAGCCGGGCAGCGCTGGCTCCTGCAAAGGCCGCCCTGGTAGGATATACCCACCTGTGCAGACACAGACACCAGCATCTGCAGGATTCTTGCAAGCTTTGGTGTCCAAATCATTCTGCAATGTATGGTTGTGCCCTGGAGATGCACTCCTTCTGCCTCTATTTCATGTAAATAAAAAGAAGCTTATCTGCTAATACATTAAATAAATACCTGCCCTAGCTATTATCACAAGTTCCTGTTACAGCTGACTCCTGGCTCACAGATGGTTCAGTTCTTATAAGCAGAAAAATGCCTATTTATTAGCTGACCCGTAAATACTTGGGCTTTCTTTGCAAGCCTATGGAAATAATTCAGGAACAGCAAAAATGGGGACAGTGTGTATTCTCTCTCCCCAAAAAAATTTGACCATTCCTACCGAAAAATTGCTGTGAAAAGGTTTGAAGTGTTGTTCGCAAACCAAGGTCTAAAATTATACAATTTTTTTTCTTGGATAATAATTTCTCATTTTTCAATTATATATATGAGAGAGTGTCTGCAAATTCCAGAGGATGTCCTATGACATGAAGCTCAGGTTTGAAATTAAGCTCAAGCAGTATCAAGATCTACTGTAGTCAGCAATTAAGAGAGACGAGGATTAACAGAGATAGTAACCATAAACACTTCTGAAATTGTTGTCTAAATTCTTAAATTGAGTTTCTAAATAAAAATTATTTTTAGATGATGTACAGGAGAATTTTGTTACGAATTGCAAATCCAGACATGTAAATTTGATTACACATTTCTGGCATGCAATCAAGGCACAGAAAAAATGCTACAGACTTGCCTGGCTAAACAGAAATGATTCAGACCATAATTATTCCGAATCTTTAAGACTCATTTTTCTTAGTAGATCTAAACAAGTTCAAGGAAATCATTCCCTAGTTGTGGATATTTGGTGCAAAGAATAAAATATTAATAAAATTACTTCTATTTCAGCTACTTTCAGGTGTAGGGACGGCATGCAGAATCCTATGGCTGTAGATTTCCCAGGAAACAAAAAAAGGCTCTGAAGACTTGCAGCATGATTTTGAGCACGTCAAGAAAGGCCACAACCTTCTCATATATCAAAGCAGGTATTTTGAGATAAATGTGAAAGATGCATGACATTTTGAAGTGTTTAAAAAGTCAACAAAAATATTTGTGTAATGTCTTCGGTGCCTTCAAGGTATTTTGTCCCTTGACACTTTCTTCTATCAGCGTAATTCTCAAATCTTCTCCCCCTCCATTTGACACAGCACAGAGGGCTTCTTCTTCATATCCCACCCAACTAAGGATGTGTCTTCAGGCTGGACAGGGTTGGCTCTTTACAGAAAGCAGCACAAAGCTGTTCCATGATGGGCAGCTGCACAAACAGCAGTGTTTTACCAGCAGGCAGCGGCCCTCACTGCAATGCATCTCATTCTGTAGCAATTTTGCAAGTTTAAATAAGCCCAGTATCTGAAAAACAATAATCAATAGTTTGACAGTATGCTCTTCACTACACAAAAACACACTTACGGGTTTAAAACAGCAGATTGTACCACTCTAGGTACAAGGGAAGTTTGAGGGGCCACATGCTAGTTTGAGGAACATATTGAGGACTCATTACCAAGTTCTGCTCTTAAAACCAAAAACAGCTCTGCAAATCTGGCCAAACACACAGTCAAGCAACAAAGGCACTTTTTCACCAAGACGACGACTCCCCCCTCTAGACGTACTAAGAAAGTCATAATTTTCCTAGATAAACCACCGAACTGACAAGGAGAGTGTCATTTCTCACTAAAAAATAAAGTCTGGAAAAGATCCGTACCGGCAGTTTTGCAAAACAAGTCAGCTCACATGAACAAACAGCAGCTCTCAGAGCTGAAAGAGCGGGCTGCACCCACAATAACTAATTTTTATGTCTTTCTTTTCCCCCTCCCCACCTGAAAATTTGGGGCACCTCTGGGTAAAACAGACAGGAGAAAGAACAGACAAAACCAGATATATCCAAATTAAACACACAATCTGGTCAATAAAACAACTCACATTATAACCGTAAGGCTGCTAAGAACACTAAATTCTCCTAGACTTTTTTGCACGATTTTACAGGGCAGAATTTGACATCTGAGCTGCCCAAAACATTCAGCATGATGACTCCTAAATGAAAAGGTTTTGTTTTTGTTTTATTTTTATAGGAGTCAGAGCTATAGTGTTCTTTAAAAATCTTCAGATTTTCAGATCATGACTTATTCAGATCATGACTGCAGTTTAAATGCAGAGGAAAAAAAGTGGCATCTAAGTTGACTTTTTGTTATGCCTAGCAGAACCTCATTTGAGAAAACTTTCCTTTCACATTGCTAAAATACAACTTTTCTGAAATACTCAGTAGCTGAAGCAATTGTAAGTCACACAAATTAAATGTTTTTCCTCATTATTGTGATTGATGGATGGAATCTGTTTTTCTCAGAGAAAAAAAGTCTTTGAGCTCTATATAAATTATGATTTCATCGATGATGTTTACAGTTTAGGAACAAGAACGAACAGAAATACTTCTTTCCTAAGAAGAATATACAGCTTGCTACGAACCAAAACCACGAGTAGAGGCCTCACAACAGCTAAAATTCTGTTCTGCTACGATAGCGATGTTTGAATCTTTAAGGTGTTGTAGTGCGGAAGAGAGCAAGAGAGAAGTCACCTTTCCTAAGCACACAGAGGGCTCCTGATGTCCCTTAGCTGGTCTCACTGAGGCAGAGGGGAAACGGAGAGGGCCAGGAGGGAACACGCTGAGCTTCTCAACAGCTTGGAGACGTTAAGGCCCAAGTTCATTTCCCTGGGTTGGCTGACCCGCTCAGCGCAGTGCAAGGCGGCAGCTGAGGGGTGAAGGTGGCTCTTCCTTCTTCCCGTCCTTTCTGAGGCTGTTTGCCGGGGCTCGGTGGCCTCGGAGCCTGGCCCGCAGCCAGGCTGCCCCGCGCCGCGCACGCCGCCCGCAGAGCTGCGCTGCGAGAGGATCGCTCGTCCCAGACTTCTGTAAATTAATCCAGGGTCACTGCACCTCCCTTCCTCCCCGCAAAGCCACCACTGCCACGTAACAACTAACACTTAACATACAGCACTATGCACATCAGCAGAACACACAAAATACTAACATCCCATGTACAAGCGAGCCCTTCTATCTTAACTCTTTAGAACCTCCACACAGCTATTATTAACTGAAACAAAAATCAGGAACAGTTTAAGAGTTCTAATTTATGTTCCTACTGCCATGGACTTGGCAAATTGCTAAGGCAGAATGAATTCAATCAGAGGGAGGCTCTTCCTTTCAACAAGCGCCAACGTTCTCGGCTAATAAAACATTGCAATTACATTAGTGCTGTACTCAACATACCTTGCTTGAGACTGTAATGTCAACATGTACTTCCACAGCTTTTAATTACCGTCAGCATCCATGCTTCACACTCATTTTTAGAGAGCATCTTCTTACAAATGACTATAAGTGTCTTTAAAAAAGCTAACCACAATTTACCAGATTCCAGTTATACCAGCATTGAGTGTCAAGTACAAAAAACAGCAATTGGAATACAGTGGAACTGTGCACAGAAAGCTTTTTTTCTTGTCTAGTTATTGAGGACTTTTTCCTGGTTGGGTCATGGGTTTATTTACTTAGAAATAAATATGACTTTTCCCCACAGTAATTTCAAACTCTATTAAAACCGTAACTTAATTGGTTTTGACCCACTATCATATCAGAGGCTATAACCCAACTCCCTGCTAACAAGGCCTAAAACATTTCCGTTCCAGAGTCACTCAGACACATGGGTTCATGCAATGTCTTTGGAGAGCAGCTCTCGACCCAAGTCTTCTGCTCGACACATACAGCTTCTGCAAAAGCATCTGCTGTTCAAAGCTGACCCCGAAGGGCACGGCTGTGCTTTGCGAGCAATATCTAAGGAACACCCTAAGCAAGACCCGCGTTAGGATCTGCCACTGTTGTCAACATGTGTTTGCTCTCTCCACCCAGGCAGGCTGTGTCCAAACACAGCAAGCTCTTCCCAAAGGTAAGGGAGAAGCTTCCTGCTTGATCATGTAGGACTTAAAGCTGAATCGAGGCAAGTTGTTCTTGTAGAAACACAAGAGGAGATTGTGCCTGAGAAAAAAATACAGGAGGGTAAGCTAGAACAAGCACCAAGTGGAGGCAGAATAAGTGTTCTAGGTCATACCTAATGTCTCCACACTAGCAAGAGAGAGAGGGGTGCAAGAACCTCTGACTGAGGTTTAGCAAGAAGATTTTGCTTCCTAGGAGAGGCCCTTTGTAGCATGGAGGGCAGAGGCTCGCAGGAGAATACGCCCCTGAGACGAGATCTAAAGTCCAGCTCTCCCAAAGCTGGTCGAGCGCTGCCTAGGTGACTGTTGCTGTGACAATCCTGATTCAGTACTAATCACAAATTATGCTGCCATTTCTCCGTAACGTTGCTATCAGCTGAAATGTAACACCACATTTATACCTGAATATTGATTTTATGTTAAGATGCAGCTCATTTTCACTCGAGTTAATATCCTGCAGTCACATCAGCAGCGCCCATAGTTCATTTCAGACTATGAAACACACAAAAATCAACACTGGTGAGATGCAAAATTAACATTCTATATGTAAAGACTTTTGAGAAGAGAGAGCAGTTTTGCATAGTTAAAAGCAAGGTGGAGACCATCACTCATCCTCCTTAGCATCCAGCAACTTGCAATTTAGCAGGTTATCATGAAACATCGGCTATTCTCTTGACCATTTTCTCACCAAACCAGGCTAAAATTTTAGTCAGGGTTTCATTTAAAGCTGCCTTGGTGATGGCGCAGCCATCAAACATCCCTGCATAAGCACACGGCTGAGTATTTGCTAGACGGAAAGAGGCAGGGGCCAAGGAGTTTTTCCCTTTGCAACCCTGGCGCAGACAGGCTAGCAGGGCTGAGCAAAAAGGCAGCAAAAAGCTCACAGCAGGGAATGAAGCAGGAAAACACCTCACATACATGTATTGCATATTTCTGCTTTTCATCAATCTGTTTTTCCTTTGCATGTATATCAATCCTCTAAAAATAATCTCCCTGACCTGTAGTTGCATTAAATCACAACCTTCATAGTACAGCATCAATAGGCTTTATCCAACCAAAATGTAAAAAGAAACAGATGCTAAGTTGAAACTCGAAATGCAGTTCAATGGCTTTTAATGCAATTAGTCAATCCTCTCTTCAGGAAGGAAATGATATAAAATTGCTTTCATTAAAAACAATAAAATCCCACCTTCCTAGCAATGACCTCCTTAGGTCTTGAAGGGATTTACTTTTTCCTAGGTTTGGAAGAAGCAATTAGAGCCTTCGGGTGTGTAGGTGCCTGTTTAAAATGTCAGCAAATCAGCACTGGAGACAGTTGCATACTAGGGTACATTAAAGAAAAAAAACCAACAACTGTATGTAAGTCTGTTATAAAGCATTACTTTACACAAAAGCAATTAAATGCCAAGAAAAAAAATCTGACCTTTTACAAACCCAAGATATTTATTAACAACATAAATTTCTTGTTTTTTTTTTTTTAAGACTCAAGGTCAATACGCGGCAGAAAATAAGCATATCCTTAAATTTCTGCTTAATATTCAGGATCCTGCAATGTACTGTTGTGTGAGCCCCAAGGACTTAAGATTTTGACCTGTAATTATAATTTAATACGATTGCAGTAGAAGGCCAATACACAGTGATAAAGTTAATACTCTGGCTTACTTATATTTAAGATTACAGACTTCTCTAGCGAGAAATCAGTCAGTCTCTTATGTTTTTCATAAATGCAAGTGAATTTGATAAAACCTCAGATTCTTAAGATGCTATTTGCAGGTTCTTCTCTATGTATGTCTACAGCTTATTCATACATGGGGTAAAATTATAAAGCAACAGCTTGAGTCCAGAACTGTCATTTTATCAAATAATCCAAAAACGAGCAACAGATGAGAAGAAAGAGTAAGAAAAGTGTTCACGAGCAACACAAACAAGTGTTTTCAGTAAGAAAGTGTAAAAATTACAAATCCATTACTGAGGCGGCATTAGGGCCAGGAACATTTCCCCAGTTTTGCAAAGTGGCTATTTAAAAATATCCTGCAACTCTTACCACACCTCGAGCACTTTATTCTGAAAATTTATTAAAGGTGATCTATACTGTCTTTACTACTTAGTAAAGAGTTACACACATCATTTACATATCTTTATATTTACATTTTTATTATCTTAAGTAGCCAAAGGCTCACAAAACCACCAAGTTTATAAAGCCCTTACCCCCTGCTGCCAGGGATTAGCATGTTTAAGCATTCTGGGGAGGCCAAGGAGAAACAAAAGCCAAGGGCGCTAGAAACGGGCCCTTTAAAATAAAACAAAAGAAAACCAAGAAACCTCTTATGCATTCCTAGCACTTGGCTATTCACCCTGTGACAAAAACAGGGTAAAAAAAAACCACTGCAGAAGTTCAAAAGACGGTAATTAGAGTCAGCGTATCATACGTGACCAGTTCAAATCTATTTGCTTCACTTTTTTTCCTGTGGAAAGGGTCTACCCTGCAGCTCACTGAGCAGCTAAGAGTGAAGTCCTAAATGAGCCTCCTCCTATAAATCAAGGAAACTACCAGTGGGAAGGGTAAGGAAGTTTCTCTCTCGTAAGACAAGAATCAACCCCTAAACCAAGTTGTTAGATGAGGGAACGCAGCCTTTGATCATTTAATATTCGGCACCAGTGGTAGGATAGAATACAGAATTCTATAGTATAGAATATAGTACCTGAACTTGATATTGGCTCGGTATCAGTTGTGGACTATTTACTCTCTTGCACTCTAATTAAAGTAGCCAACCCCGTTACTCACTAATCCAGATATAAGCCTCTTGGGGCCATTGCACTGCCTCTCAACCCAACCCAGGGTAGCACTTGCCACTATTTTGCCTTTTTCACTGCAGAGGGATGGTCTGGTGAAAAACTAACGGGGACAGGAGGAGTACATGAGTTTTCAGCAGTTTTCAGCACAGCGAGCACAAGAAAGCAGGACTAGGCAAGAGCGAGTGACTAGCAGGACATAAGGCAGGCAATGAAAAAGGGCTGCAAAGGCTGCTCACATTTAGGTAAAATTTAATTGTCACAGAATGACACCCTGGATTTCATTTCTCCCCTCCAAAAGAAGGCAGTTCAGTAACAACTGCAAAAATGTAAAGTAACCAGTGCTTTGGAGTCACTCATCAGATGTTTGAAATAAATAATTGGACTCCCCAAACACTGAGCAAATGAGCCCTGGAGGGACTGTGGTGGAAATAAGGAAAAACAGTTGTGGTCAGCTGATTATTTTGGTATCTTACCATGTGATATCAGCCACGCTTCCAAGAATTAAAAATAAAAACATTTTAATGGAGAAATTGCTCTTAAAATCAGCAACTTGAGTTCTTTTTTTTCTTTTCTCTCTCTCTTTCTCACCTGTATAGAACAAATAACATTCTGTAGAAGAAAAATAAGCTCTAATGGGAAAAAAAAAATCGCTGTATCTACTCATCTTTAATTTCCTTAGGCACTATCAATACCAAGATGTTTTTGTTTTACATGAGTTTAACATTTAAGTAGTTTTGGTACAGATTTGTATGAAGAAGCAAATCTTTGCAGAGCAAATTTCAAAGCACTTTGTTCTTCAGGCTCTGTAGACTTAAAAGGCAGTGCCATCTACCTTGGAGCAGCCCATCACTAAGTATGTCAACTAAGCGAGGAAGAAATGCTAAACCTCCCCTTTAGAGATACAGATATGAAAAAAGTGGAAAGAATCTGTTGTGTTAGTGATATAGCTCCAGGACACAAAATCTTCACTTGCCTCAATTCCTATGAAGTGTTTTCACACATTTTGGATAGCTCAGTGAATGGACTTGTTGGAAGTCAATTCACATACATTTTGATAGAATATGCAAAGAGGTTCTCTGAAAATCCTTTTAAATAAACTACAGTGAAAAAAAAATCATTATTTCAGTATCTACAAACGACAGAAGCTGTCCCAGAAAAATTACATACCAAATATACTCTGCATTAAAATTTAACAGGATTATTTACTAGCAATTTGATTTCTTCCCTTTATGCTCACCTCTGACAAGCCACTAGAAACCCCTGAAAGCAAATCCAAAAGTGGAAAAATCTGCCATGGATATTTATTTGTGGACAAAATTACTCTGTGAGAAAAGGGAAAAAAAAATCTGAAATGTTGGGTGTTTGTACCTCAAGTCTACGAGAAAAATCAACTCCGCCTGCTATGCCCTGGTGTCTGGGAGCTCCCCAAATCTTCTCTCCAGCTTTTTTCTCTCCTTCTTTCTTTGTACAGACCCTGAGTAACTTCATTCCCAATGATCTGGACAAATACCAGTGGACTTAGGGATTTCCAGCACTGATGGGTTACCAGCCTTGCCCTTACATACCCACATCCATGAAATTCGAGAGCACTTTGTGCTGCAGTCCAACACAAACATCTCAAGTCTTCCTCCAAGATTAGGTAAAGGGACTGCAAAGAGGGAGAGTTTCAAAACAAAGCTCATATACCAAGACACATTACTAAACCAGATATTACATTCATACCAGAAAAGGACACTAAACTAGATTTATGGAAATTAACCTTTATAAGGTAGAAGATAAAAAGGTTGTTTGATCAGTCAGGACATGTCTTTTCAATCTAATTAATATAAACAGCTAAACAAAGATATATATAAAAAATGCAAATATTCCACCTTGGAAGATACCTGATTACATCTATAGATGAAGGAAATTCAAATGTGAAGATTAGCTGTCATAGACAAAATATACAGCAACTGATGTACTTTCTTTCTGCAAGTCTTAAAGGTTTCTTAAAATTAATCACCCAGATTTTATATTCCTAAAAATTCCTTATATTAATTTATATTTCATAATCCACTTTGCACATCATATCAGTTCTACGTTATTCTATAAAATTCTACACTAAATTTTAATGTAGAAGTGTTTAGTTAGAAGATTCTGTGCTGTTGCAAACATTCATCTCGTATCCAGAAGGATAAATGTGCCCATCACTTTGGTACACTCATGTTTTACTGGGTTTGGGAAAATGCCTATGAAATTTTGGTCCAAGAAATTAAGAAAGCAATACAGCCTGTTCTGGAAGCACCTTGGGTCCTTAAATATTCATGATAGGATACAGGTATGTGGTACCATACCAAACTTAAGCCACTCATATACTCTTAAGTGCATACACACACACTGCGTCACCATCCGGCAGTATTGAAACTCCTGAGTAAATGCAGCAAGCAGGCAGAGCTAAATTTTGTTTCTTCTGCCTCTCCCTGTCTTTCAAGGCCACCTGAGTGACCAAATCCAAGCCACCATTACTTGCAGATGTTTCCTACAAAACAACCCCATGCAAATATTCAAGCTTTTGGAAGACAACAACATAGACTGTATCATGGGCCAAGCAGTTGCTATTTCAGGATTGCCGCTCGCAGTCTGCAGCACATTCAGCCTTAGGACAAACACCGAGTACTTGCAGATGACCAAGATCCTAGCCCTGTGCAAGCAAAGGCACAGAAACATTGCACCAGCTCAGATACATGCCCCAAAACAAGGATGCGAGCTCTGAACCTTCCCTGGAGCAGAGACACTGTTTTTTTAAGTCTCCAAAGCAACACCAGTAACCATCAGCTCTAATTTGACTTTTCTCAGCGCAAGTTCTTGGCATTTGCGGGACAGAGTTAAACGCAGAGCCGTGCACAGAAAGCAGTAGTGCAGAACATGCTTTTACATATTCCTGAGCCATAGCTTTGTTTCCAAGAAATGCAAAAATATGAAAATGAGCTGGAGGTTGCAGAAACAACAATTGCAAATACTAGCATTATCCACAATAAGAACATTGGACCATGACAGTATATTGAATGGCATTATAGTATAAAATTCATCGAAAACAGTACGCAAAGGTTTCTGCAATGACTATGGTACATTATTATTTTACACTAGAAAACAACAGTTTTCTCCCCAGCTACAGAGTCATTATGTCATGGCAATAACAGCATCTCTGGCAGTTGTGCATTCCTACATAACTGAAAGGACTTTAATCCGTTGCTTACTTGATCTTCAAGGTAACAGTGAACCTGCTCTACCAAAACATGAAGGGCGCACTAAAACTTAAATTATCTGAATGCTGACAGTGTGCCCCATTTGCAAACCACGACGCTAGCAATGATCCTGGAAAGCACCATCCTGCTGCAAATTAATGAAATTTAACTTTTGCTTGTTGTTATCTGCCTAACACATATCGATCTTCAAGTTTTCTGTCATTCTTCCCTGCCTGCTACAACAGCATCAGAAATACAGAGCAGATTACATTTTTCAGCTGTGGAAATGCGGAGATTTTTGCCCCAGCAGCAGATGAATATCTGCAGCAGAAAGGATATTAAAATATCCTTTCATAGATGAGAGTGGCTTCCTCTGTTAATATTCCATGGAGACTGCTCAGTTGCAGCTGTTAAGAATGACAAAGCTAGGGAAGATGATGATAAATGTCCATGCATGTAAAATAATTAAGTACTTAATGAGCTAGAACTTCAGCTTGCATGATAAAAGTCTTAAACTTAGAATAATATGATTTGTACGTACTGATATTTTTAATGTGGTTCGTTCATGGAAGTGTAAATTATACAGAACTGTTCAAAAATTATTTGACTATTAATGTCTCATCTAAAAGATGAGTCACGATAAGTCAAAAAAGTCAAAAAAATGTTTTAGGAGGAGCAGGGGGAGGAGGGAATGGCTAACTTAAGGGAATCAAGAAGAAACGCTAAAGAGCTATAGTCAAAAAAAAAAAATCTGTATGTTCTACTTTCAAAATGTAATTCTTGCAGCTTCACAAAACTTGTGTAAAGATACCAGAGACATAAGTTACCTAAACAGGTTGGGGGCAAAAATACTTTCCATATGAAAGTCAACATGTAAATAACAGAAATAAACACACTCAATAGACTAGGCTTATCTTGAAGATGATTTAAATTGTACATCTAAAAATTTCTATGAAGTTTTTTTTCCCCCCCTCAAAAAAATGATGCACTGACATGTCCTAAAGATTGTAATAATTTTTTTTTATAATAAATTGAAGCTGGGTTAAGCTGAATATTTAAGAAAATTCTTTATAATACATTGAAGCTTGGGGTAAATGAATGAGAAGGGCAAGATACACATACGAAGCAAGGCGAAACCCAAGTGCCCCTGAAGCTTCCCTTCAGATACAGCTGTTTATTTCTGTTGGGGTTTTTACCATCCCTTATTTCCACCCTCGTCAGACGGCCAACACTGTCCTGTATTCTGTTCAGTCCATGTGACAGCCAGAATAGGCACCTCGGAGACATTCCTAATCGTATGTCCATGTCCCAGCCTCATGGCAGAACCCTTCACCTGCTAAAGCACCTAGACTCAGGCAAATTTGGTGGGGAAGAAGCACTTGGAGGGCACACGGGTGTCTGGAGGTAGAGGGGTGCGCACAGCGGTGTGCAGAGTTTACTCGCTTGCTTTTCCAACAGCCATTTCACCCAGGCCAAGCTTGGCCAACATGAATGAGCTTGACGAACTGAGGTGACAAGCCTGGCTCCGCAGGCTTGCTCGGAATCCCAGCGAGTCTGCGAGTTCCTTGTGAGCTCTGGATAAACACAAACTTGGTACCACTTATTAACAAACAGAGATGTGAGGACAACTGTGCATTTGGGCAACCTTGCAAACAACCCCAGAAAGCTCTGCGAGCTTCAAGAGCCGCGCGGTGCCCTCCTGGCTGGCTGCCACAAATCCTGCCTTCATTTAAATTCCGCTCTAATTCAGCCCTCGAGTGCTTCGGCGCTTTAGGGAGCTTTCACTGCACAATACAGGCACTGCCACCAATCTCGTCCTGCCTCGGTAAATAATTTACTAAACTAGTTCTATGATTTCATCCTAGCAAGTGACTGTGACTGCAGTGGAATTGTAAACCTGAGTGCCGACACGGCCGCTTCCCAGCACCTCCCCCAGTGCTGGATCACGGCGCTGTGCCGGGGCGGCAGAGCTAGCCTCAGCTCGCAAGAGAAACCCCCAAAACACATTTTGTCCAAGAAGGGGATCAGGAGTGTGAGCTATGGAATAACTCGCAGGCCAGGTGGCAAATACCCTCAGGGAGCAACCCCGCAAGTGCTGTAGCTGGACACGGCTCCGAGAGCGACAACTGCTCAGCCCGGCTCAGCAGTAAGTGTCCTACAAAGGTTTTCAAACTGTCTTACATATGTAAAATTATTTGTCAAAAAACACAATTTGTGTCAGTTTGGGAGAGCTAGTGCAGAAATCTCTCCACAAGGACATAAGGTTTTGTTCTTTGAAAGCCCGATTGCAACAGCTGGAGCACCCGCTGCTCTGAAGCAAAGTTCACACGCTACAAGAAGACGCCCAAGTAGTGAATGAACCCGTTAAAAACACTCATCTGAGCACAAGTCTCGCTGGGAGCGGGGCAGAGAGCAGAGCACGTTCAGCCAACTGGAATACAGGCCACCCCAGCCAGCAGCTTCTTGGGGAAATAGGAAGAAGCTGGAAAACTGCAGTGCTGTGAATTCACTGCCTTTAAATAATGGCAGGGCTTATCTTCTTTAAAAAGTCCTTGCCAGGAGTTCACATTTCCCCCTAACATTCTCATGGAACTAATTTACTGTGTATTCTATTCATATTTTTTATAAATTTGCAACACTGCAAAAGAAATTCAAGCAGGAAAAAAGTTTTCATCAATGCTGCAAAGCAGAGTTGAAGGCATGATGGCATTCAGCTCAAATAGGTTAGAAATATTTACATTAACACACCACGTTTGATTTGTTCTTGGCTTTTTATCAGGATTTGCTTTTTAAAGTCTGACCACCGCCACAGATACTCCTCTTGTCATTTACCTTCACGTTAGTTCAGCTCAGTATGTTTGTATACACAACCTGAAATTCAAGTTTTGGACATGAGTTGAACTAATTGCACTGTTAACCATCTTCTCAGTGTTGGTCAATTAAGGACAGCACCGAGGGACAGTTGGCCTGACATGATTTATATTTACTAACTTTTAATTTAAACTGAGAGGGAAGAGAATAATTACATATTTATTACAACCAACTCTGGACTCTGCCTCTAATTACGGCTCTGACACATCTCAGAGGAACTCTATTTTCAGTTGCTGAGGACAGTTGCCAAACTATGAGCGTGCACAGAAATTTCGCGTGGCAGGTGTCTTCCTGCCATTTTACGCAGCAACGCAACGCAGATTCTGTGGTGTCCAAGAGCAGAAAAGCAGCCCATGGAGCGCAGCGCTAAGCGCTTTCCTCGGGCGCGCGGTTGCCGAGCTCTAGCCCTGGCAGCGGCTCAGGCTCCCAGCCAGGGTGTGCCTCTGGGGTGCTTTGTGGCCAGCTTTTTCTTTTAGGGAAGTGGAAGGGGAATGGAGGGAGGATTGCTCATTTTCTTGACAAAGCACCAAAACTACAGGCCTCCGAAAAGTTGCTAGTTTGGAAGTGCTGTTTTTTGCAGAGCAGCAAAGCTGGACACGCTCTACAGCCTCCCTAGGACATGCAATTTCACACATGGCACTTCCACAGGCAGGTAAAAAATGTGCTCAGCTGCTTACAGACGAGTTGAGGTGAACTTAGCTCTGGTTCCTCCTGCCGCAGCCAAGCAGCGAGTCTGGTAAAACTGGAACGAAAAGCAGGCAGGCCAGCTCCTTGCTCGGGAAGCACACAGGATAGGAGGAGACAGAAATACTGCAAATGCTAAGACATAAAAAGCAGAGAGAGACCCAAAGCCAGGCTGGGGCACAAGGCAGCCAGCACGCTGCTGCTCCGAGAAAAGCCAAGGAGGCAGAAACAAATGAAGACATCAAGGAGAAGCAGCAGCTCAGGGCACAGGTATTGCAAATGCCTCTAAATTCTTAGCGCTGTAAAAATTATTTCTCTTTTTTTTTTGCCCACCCTCTAATGAACCTAACCAGAAACCTGGCAGTTATTCCATGATTCTGGTCACAATGTTGTGCTTTGGAAACCAAAATATTGTTGCAGTAAGAATAGTAGGACAATAACAGCTAGGATCAAAACATACAGTGACAGATTTTTCTCTTTTTAATGACTTCTTCCCCCCTCCCCAATATAAGGCTTTGGGTTTTATTTGTTTTGCCTTACTTCATTGCTGTTCTTATTAAAGACACCTCTTGCCAGGCTACTGGGGTGCAAGGCAGCCTGGATTACTGATTTACAGTATTTTTTCTCATCCTCCTTAGAACTCTTTGCAGACTCTGAACTCTTTTTGTTTTTTAAATTTTACTAAATATTCCTCTAATTCATTCAAAACATATTGATCGGGTATTAAATGTTATGAAATAAGTCAGCATTACAGAAGAAGGTGCAATCTTGCAAGGGCCAAAGTATTTACAAACTTATATGTACTCTGGAGATTCCCAGACTGCAACTAGCGATTGATGGAACCCAGCCACCTCCCAACAAGACCAGCAACAATTTCCAAACTGAAACGAGAATACTTCTCGTCCCAGGGGATGAAACCATTCGGCTAGAGGTGGAGACCAGGGAATTGCAGTCGGTTGTTACAGCGGTCATTATTCCACCAGGGACACACTAAGGCAAACTGAGACAGGCCACTTTCTTCTGTTCCTTGTAAGCAAAAGCAGCAGATAACACTGCCCTATCTCCTGGGTATATATTCAGCAACTGCTACGTAGCAATCAAAATAATAAGGACTAAGAATTCTATTATTCCTTAGCACTCAGAGGGGACAGCAGCAGCAGGGAATATTTTGTTTTAAAAGATGACAAATAACTTACAGGCCTTTTGTCAAAACAAGTGTCCATGCCTGGCAAGGGTCAATCTTTTACATGAGAAAGCACCATATAGAGCCCCAGTATTTCACTGACTAGAACTGAGAGTTTCCACTGATTCAAACATCTGTTTTTAGGGAATGCCATTAAGCTTGTTAAGTAGCTATCTTATATTTGTATTTGGCAGCAGTTTACAAGAATTGCACCAACAAACAAAAATAGTAAGAACCAGAAAACTTGCAGTTAATATGTTATTTCTCTGGGGATTCTTCAGTGTTTAGTATCAAGCAAAACTACATGCACAGGAAAAGCTACAAAAAAAAAAAAAAAAACATGCAGGTGGAAAGGCAGAGAAGGTAATTATGCATAAACCGTGTCATGGATCTGCGTGTATCAAGCTAACATCAAAAATACTTAGATTTACTCCGACAATTAAAGACTAAGTAGCCCTCTCTCCAGACCTTCCCAGGAATTCCATCAAACTTGATTTTCCTTTTACATATTCTTAGAGATCTTGATGACCCATCTGCCCACAGCTTCAGCCCTTCAGCCATAGAAGGAAATTAAGAAGGAAAAAGCAGCTTACCCTCCATCATATTATCAGCACTCTTCCACCTCACTCATGTTTTGCTTGTTTCCAAGTAGAAAATGATTAAAATAACTGAGAGCAGTAATAGAAAAGGTTATCTTTCCATCTGTGACCAACGCCTAGCATCCAATCTTTTACTAGTCACTATTCATCTCTATGGCAAAACAGGTTTTGATGCTTTTCATCCTGCTATATTTTAAAATACATTAAAATCTGCATCTAGGTAGCATGCTTCTACTGCTTTAAAAAGAACACTATAGTCCAGCATCCAGTATCCATTCCTAATGGTTTTTAAGTGGCAAGAGTATAAGGATTTTGCAACTTGGTTACTCTAATACAAGAATTCAGCAAAAGCTCCTAGTACATCCTATTTCCTCTAGCTTCTGACTGCCCAAGGCTTAAAACACACCCTCCTCTCCTAATTCCAAAGTCATTAATTTTAAGAACCTAATCATCCCACTCTCTCTCACACTGAGCCTTACAAAACCCCTTAATAGCAAAAATAATAGCTACTCCAAACAGAAGGAAAAGGGAAATCGAGTTGATTACAAGGTAAAAAGAGAAGAAAAAAAGAAACAACCCTGACTACCTTAGCCTTTCATCTCCTTGCATACATCTTAAAATTCAAACTATACTGTGAAGTCTGCAGTATTTGCTAAGCCCATATAATAGTTTTATTGATTCTCAGATATCCTCAGTTTAAGAGTTACCAGGATAAAGTGACTAATCATTATATTGTATCAATATTTAATATTTTCTCTATTATAGTATTATGTACTATTCTTTATCCCAGTGTGGCAAATTGGAGAATACAAAGTGAAGAAATACCTAGTACATGCCAATACTTTGCCAAAAGCAAAAACACAGCGAGCTTGGTTAACTGCCATCCTCAGTTAAGGAAATACCTGGATTTAATATTGAGCAATGAACAACCAAAATGCAGAGCAGCAATGCCATTACACAGGGAAACACAAAAACAGAAAACAAAGTAGAAGAGAAAAAAAAATAGAGTAGCAAACACTCTGGTAAGCTTTAAATTCACATTTTTTTCTTCACTAAATAATATTTGGAACACCAGTATTTAGAAGTTCTGAAGCATATATTTGGTGGTCTACAGCCCAATACATTAAGTAATTCATTACTTGGGATGGAAGAAAAGAGTAGCTTCAGAAAAGGTCAACAGAAAATTCTCTTAAGATTTTTTATGCTTGCCTAAGTGTCCTTTGTGCTGAGTAGTTTCTTAAAATCCAGAGTAAAGGCAGGGCTCAGTAATTATACTTATTAGACATCAAAACACTGTAGCAACGTAACTAGATAGAGCTGTGGTTCAAATTACCTCTTCACCCTCCTACGCAGGCAGGATAGGCACTTGTAGAACATTTGACAGAGAGAAAAAAGTGAAAAGACGCAAAGGAAATGCAGAAGATAGAAAAAGGAAATTAGGGTAATGAAATTTTATCAGTCTGTTTATGTCTGTACACTTTATTGTTTGCATTTGCAATAAAAAAGCAATAACAGTATTGAAGGAAAGTGGATAAGGAGAATTTTGTAACTAGTTGCTGCTGTTAAGTGCACTGAAAGCATGTCAGAGTATGCTGACACTTGCATTTGCTAATTTAGAAATAGATACAGCTTCATATTAGAATTTCACTTTCATCTGCAAGAAGGAACATCTACCATGTGCCTACCAAATATTCAACAAAAAATGTGGTGCTTAAATATATTCACACAGCTGGGTAATGGTGCACACTACCAGAAAAAAAAAAAAAAAACACCACTTGGGCACTTGTTCAGCTATTTATTAAAGCTTCACAAGACCAGTTCATTCAGACAGACAAAGAGGACAAGTGGATTACATAAAACAAGAGCTATTTGAGATCTCCGGACTGCTTGTGGTAGCAAACAGAAGAAACTGAGAGGTCAGGAACAATAATAAAATTTTCAATTTGACTAAGTACAAATGTATAATTCTTGCAAGGTAAAACACTCCAAAAGCTATGTGAAATGTAAGTGTTTGCTGCTTTCAAAGTATTTGTATAAAATTGAAGTTGGGTATTCGACAGCTCTAAGAAATTAAGAAAAGTATTTATAAAGCTTCTGAAAACAAAACCTCAAATCAAAATGGCACCTCTAGGAGTTCACTAATTTTCACAAGTTTTTGCATTAGTGTGCTTTTAACAATTGTAGTGCTTTCACAACCAGCTTTCAACTACAGGGGTGTCTCAAAAGTATCAGTTTGGGGTCACAATGAGAAACCCCAAATGATGACAGGGGTGACACAATGGGCATAAAGCACAATCTGTTTCTGCTTGCTGCTGGCATGCAAAGAACCAAACAGCAAGGTGCTTCATCTCCCTACCATCCTCCCTCCAGCCCTTCTCAGGGCAGCTGTAAGCACTCTACAGGAGATGCTTTTCCTCATTATAATCAGTTAGGCCTCAACATTTTTTGTTGTTTTAAATGTCAATATTGCAGCAATCAGTTGTGCACAGAGCACAACTTGTCAACACACAACTGACATACCAGAACAGCTAATCCAGGGGAGCAGACTTTTATCCAACTTCCAAGAAAACAACAATATAGCAATTTAGACAATTGTTCAGAGGGGAAAAATAGCTATTTTTAACTATTTTGCTTAGTGGCTGCACTTGAGGGAGGCTCCCATTTCCTTTCTTCATCTTATGGGGCAGTAGTAACTACTGCTTCCTTTTTCCTCGGCCTTAACAAATATCTGTGTTTGAAGCTTGCAATAAACATGCTGTCTTCATTACTGTGACAGGTTCGGAGCAAAACCAGAGTATTGCCTCAAAACTGAGGTCTGCCCTGATGTGGCACAACTCAACATAAGTTTGAGTGTATCCATTGCTTTGCACATGGGAACTGCAATCCTGAATCCTATGCGGGCTCTGAATGTGAATTAGCAGGCAAGTCAGGGACACAGATTTAAGCTGCTGGTGCTCCACAGGCAAATGCAAACGCGATGGAGCTCTCACATAAACACAGTTTTATGACGGTACTTAAGCACTGCTCCTTGGTGATCATCTGAGGCAATTTAACACGAATATAGGAATCCACAGGGATAGATGTCACCGTATGATCCGTCAGTTCTTGATGATCAAAAGAGATCTTTGGTGGCTCGTGAACGATGAGGTTAAGAGCTTCTCCCGAAGTAACATTACTAAATATGTAAACTCAAGTTTAATTCTGTTTATTTTAAAGCTATGAGAGGTCTATTACCATAACCTAAAGCATGTCTTCTGCACTTCTTTACAGAACAGAATAAATGCCAGAAGGGACAATCTCTTAGGAGCTCTCTCTTTACCCTCAAACAGAGGCACTAGAAATGGGGAGGTCTTTGCGCTCGTTATTTGTAAACATCTGGGGAATGAAACCCGGAAAGATGGGAAGGGCAGAGCAGGCAAAGGCTCCCACAGTTCTCAGTTAACATTCCAAACTTGATCTCATCAGGCTGGCATGATACAAACATTACAAACACGAACACAAAGCTGAGAATCCTAAATAACTCTAGGAGATCTACAAGGGAAGGTATCCACTGTCATCTGGGTCTCCCACTGCACTAATGACGAGATATGGACCTCCAAAACAGCAGGTTATTCTTTTCAAACTGTTACCTCCAGTATATTCACTAGTTGACAAAACTGGAAAGAACTTTAGCTTTTTTATATTTAGAGTCGAATACTATTATCTTGCTTTTTCAAAAGCCCTCAAGAACACTTGATAAAATGCACTATACAGATAAACTAAAGGATCAGTGCCGTGGAACCTGTAGATTGTCCAAGGATTAGAGTCACCCTTTCATGTATTTTTATCCCAACCAGCAATACATATCTAACCCCCAAAACCTAACCAGAGAATTCATGAGATTATTTTGAAAATGTTATTTAAATGGAGTCTGAAATATGTATTTTTAATGACTTACTCAAAGTCACACATGTTTAAAAAGTTTAGTTATACAGCCATCTATCTTACACAGCCATGTTTAGGTAGGCAATGACTGTCTTATACTGCCTCTAATCTACCTTCTTTTCAGCAAGTTATCCTACTGCATTTCCCCTTGGAACAAATGATATATTCATGGGGAATCTGTCATCACACAGTTAAAATTCTCAGGGTCTGTGTTCTGTAAAATAAAAAAAAAAGGGGGGGGAAAAAATCCCCTCTTAGAAAACATACCAAATGAGTCAGGGAAGCTAAACATTGCTTTAGGGTGGAATGAATTTCAGTCTTCTGCACTTCCTTTATGGATCTCAGCTGATTGGAACACTTAAAGATCTCTTTTTAGTAACATAATATTGGTTTCTTTTCACTAAATCAAATAAATGCATAAAACAGCAATGTGCAAGATTAAATATAAATGCACTTTCATGATAAATGAAATAAGGCGAACATGGAAAATATAAAAGAGAATCACGAGAAGCACACATGAAGAACCTAAGAACTGCAGGAGATAGCAGCCAAGAAGAGGGGAATAAACAGGAAGATCTACAACTACAATAGCATATTTCTATGCAAGCACCTTAATCCATTTTCTACCAAAGCAGAGATGGTGCAGGACGTAAGAATATATAAGCATGTAGTTGAAAACTTCATCACAATACTTATGCACTGAGAGCCTGAAGAGGTCAAACCACAGTTAAGACAGATAACTGTAATAATGTCATTTAATTTTTACCTGATTGATTTTTTTTTCTTTTTAATGCATTGCTTTTAGCTACTTTTGGTTTTATTAGTGAAAACAAACTACAGAATTATGCTTGTTCTCTGCCAAATACAGAATTTACCCTTTGAAGTGCTGCATCAGGTAGTTCTTAGGCTGCAGAGGGATTATCATCTCCATCACTACTCAAGCACAAGAACTGCCCAGCAGAGAAAGTACAATGTTCATGAAGCCGCAGAGGAGAAAACGTGAAGCATGGGCATAATTTACGTACATCAAATAATCTGCAACCATGTCATGTATGCATGCTCACAGCTTTCTATGAACTACATGACACTTACTACAGGTTAAGAGCACATACATGTTCTATTAATGCAAAGCAGTTGCAAATTGAAGTTTCCGTCCTAGCTGCTCCCACTCTTCCCATCTCTTTGCTCATGAATTCACGATGTTTATTCTCAGGCTCTCAAGATGAATCTCACCATTTGTGCCTTCTCATCCCGGGCTATCAGAGGCACCTGCTACCTGCCACTTGTCCTCCTATCACCAATAAACTTGAAAGTACTTGCCCTCATTTCCTGAGGAAACCCCCCCATTTTCCCCCTACTTCTTCCCCTCATCAGTCCCCAGCACAACTAATTAAACCGGGCTCAGCTCTGGGTAACATTATGCTTTGCCTTGTTACATCGATGTGCCTTACAGAATGACATATCCCCCTCACTACTCATCTTCAATTAAAGGAAGGAAATGAGTCCCTAATACTTTCTCCTAATACTTTTTGCTGTAAAAGCATATTGCAAATTTCCGCCCACCTCAGCTTGGTATCAGCCTTTTCCTTCTGTCAAATATAATTAATTCTACAGCAACTCATTAAACCGTTTCTTCCAAAAGCCACTACCTCTGAGAAATGACAAGAAACCAATATTCTGCAATCCAAACAGCATTCTTTCAAGCCCAGACCTTTAACTATAGTTAGAATATTACTTGTGATCCCACCAAAATCTTAACTTGTTCCTCTGTGAGTCCATGCCAGCACACTCGTTAAGTGCAAGGTCACTTTTAAAAAGATTGGTATTTGTCCCTTTTGGTACACGCTCTCATGCCCACCTAGGCTGAAGCTCGATGGTGCAGTTACCTCTCCAGCTCACCCCAGGCTTCAACAGAACTGAAGCAAGTTATCAAATAAGTGCTCAAAAAGTCTACTTTATGTAATTATCACCGTGGCATTCACCATTCCCTAAGTCATACTCATTTGGTATTTATATAACATATTTCAGCTCAAAATGATAGTTTTGTATATGACATTGTCCTGATTATTCTAAACTATATTAGCTGGAATTACATAGATGGACAGACATCAGTAACAAACCTAATTTCATGTTTATTCAAACTACCTTAAAAGGAACTGTAAAACCTGGGGAGCGATTGAAAACAAACAAACAAACAAACAGACTCTCAAATTCAGGAAAATAATCAAGACAAATAGCCTCAACTCTGTCCTATTCAGTCAGGACTCCCATCTAGTTTTATCTAGGGAAACACAGATGTGACCAATAGGTTTACTTTTTAGTATTTCTTAATAAACACACTAAAGAAAGTGGGACCTTCAATATATGTATAAATTTCACGGGACTAACATGATGCTAATGGTAACTGGCATAAATTAATATATATATGTGCATATAAATATAACATATGAAGTACACAGAACAAAAGAATAGAAAAAAAAAGGTGATAGAATTATACCAGGATCTTGTAAGATGATTATCTGAAAACTAAGCAACTCTACTGAATTGTACTGTCCTAAAGTGCTGCCGGTTTTAAGCTTAGAGCAGGATCACGAAAATAAGTCAAAAGTAATGCTAAGAGGATCTTACTGGGCATCATTAGAGCACAGAAGAGTAGTTCACTTAAATTTTCATGTAAATTTAAAACTTTTATATAAATTTACATTTTCCCTTTAGTAATCTGACCTGGCAGACAAACCAGATGATACAGCAAAAAGTTTAATTAACTCTTATCCTATATGATGATTTAGAGTTATCTTGATTAATTTCAACTAGAAGCACAGATAAAGGTTATTGATGCGTTTTGGTTGGTTTTATTTTGCAATATATGCTTTAATGCATCACAGAAAGACGTGGCATTGATATATAACAATATCATCGAATATATCAAACCTAAAAACTAGGCACTTTTGGCCTCTGAAAACAAAAAATCCAGATTTAACTAAATCTTAGCTGACTGAAAAGAATCAGTAAACAAGGACACACTACACAGGCATTAAAACTACCAAAGATTAGCCCTCTCTTAACAGTACAAAAAGCAACATTAAAGCATAGGTGCTAGTTTATCCCCAACCAAATGCAAGCACAAAACAAATTGAGATTCTATGCAAATTCTTCTAATTAGCACCACTGTGGATTATTCAGGTTCTTCATACTATAAATTCTGCACTATAGTTTTTCATTATTTGCGATACGAAAATGTTTAAAATAGTCAAGAATTTTAGTTTTCATCGGTTTCTTTGAACTGCTTGCAGTTCAGCACACATACCAGCTACACACAATGCGTTTCAGACACGATTTTGGGGAGTATATTGTGGACTTAGTGTCTATTCCAAAAGCTCTCCCATTCTGCTAAAGATGCTTCTTTCCATAAGAAGATGCACAGAGAAGTAAGAGTGTAACAGGCCTGACACGGTGTGCAACACAGGATCCCCTTCAAGGATCCTTCTTCAAGGATCCCCTAATTTTCAATGGGAACCTTTGTTAATTGCAAGACTTTCTGACCTTTCCCATCTTCCTCGCTCCTGGACTGGATCACTAACTCTGCTCACTTATTTATACTGAAAGTCCATCCTTCTATACACAGAATGGAAGGCGAAGAAAGCATTCTTGCATCATCAAAACAAAATCATGAAGATGTTCCTGAGTTATTACACCGTGCAATTATTGCAGCCTTATTTTTCCTTATCTCCCATCTCCTGCCCCCCACTTTTTTTGTGAAATTCATTTACTCTATTGTGTCATATCTAGCTGCATATTCTTGCACCCAAAAGACACGTCTGCAGTTTTAGGTAGCACTCTATAGTCTGCATACAGACCAGTAAGTAATTGGGGCTTATTTGTATTGCATACTATCTTTCTGCTTCTTAAAGTAAGGAAAGCTACATTTGCTGACAACTTCATTAGTGATACAACTCTCTGGAAACAATAAAATCAAAGTCTTCCTATTTACCATATCAAAATTTTCTAACTTTGTATTAAAAAATGCATGAAAAAAATTTACTGTAAGATTTTAGCTAAAACAATTAGCTAAAACAATGTTAAACAAGTATGGCCAAATAATTGTGTTCAGCTGCAAGAGCATTAATTACTATAATCTAAATTCAGCTACAACTTAATTAGGCTGGATTTGACTTAGCATAACTAAGAGAAATCATTTAACATGTCCCGGTAAAATTGGGATTTAATCATCAAATGCAAAATTAACTGGTCACAAAGCAATCTGTTTATAAGGATTTTTCGGAAATTAGAGACACCAGGCAAGCATCTAATTTGCTAATATTAAAGTATTTTTTGTTAGCAGTGAAGCAGATTGATATGCTTGAAACAATAATATACCAAGCACATAAGGATATCCATACATGTATTAGAAGTCGTCTTCATTGCATATATGCAATATATAATAGAATCTGAGATTTGGATATCTTTGTAAAGTTTCAATATAGATGCAAATACTGCTGCAGTGGATGTTAGAAATAATTTAGCCTAATTTAGGGAGAATTAAACTGCTCTCACATCTCTTCTACTCATTTAGATTCCCAGACTCTTTCGGACCAGCCCATAAAGCACAGCAAGAATAGCACAGATGCCGGAACAAGTTTATCCACATCTTAGTAAAGTCCTACTGAAGTATCACGCACAAGGCCTGCGAGCCGGGCGCGTGCGCAGTGCCACACGGGCTGTCTGTGCTGCAGTTGTCAGGCTCGGCGCGTGTATGTCTATTTACATCACGGCAGCTGCTCCGCTTCCCAGGTCTGGGCGATTACAGCTAGAAACAAGAGCTTTAAATGTACAAAGGTAACAGACGGACACTGCCACAGAGTCTTCACAAGCTTCACAAGGTTCCTTTTATTCTGATTGCAGCTAAAATATTATGTTAATACAGAAAGATTCTTGACCTAAGTGCCTGCTCTGCATACGTATGGAGATTCCACATTAACTAAAGTGACAGAAGAAAGTATGTCTAATACCTACAAAAATATATATAGACATATAGAAAGTATCTAAAAAGCATCATCATCCAGAACTGGCATTTTCAATTAACAGTCATGAGCACAAAAAAAAAAAATACATATTTACATACAGATCTAGATATCCTATCAAAGAAAGAATATATAGCTGGATCATATTTACTTTTCCTTCAGAAGTTCTACATAAGCTTTTGGTATTTCTCTCTGAAGGTTATCACCATAAAGAAGGATTAGTTTTCAAGTCAACTTGGTAACAAACTATCTACAACAAAACCTTTAACAACTTTAACAAAAGCAAAAACTCATTAGAACAAGTGAAATGGTATCAGTGAATGATTGAACTTTCCACTGTTCCATCAGTTAGTTGATCAGATCATCAAATCATTAATGCACAAAATAGGATAAGCAATAAAATGATCAGTTATTTTTCCTTAGCTATGATTGTCATGTCTAACAAATTTGAGAAAAGCCGAGTTCTGTGGATTAGCTTGAATCCTTGGAAAAATCAATGTCAGAGAAACATCCTTCAATGAGTGTTTTTTTTTTTTTTTTTTTTTTCAAGTATCTGTGTCTAGGCGGCTTTGGCTGCAGAAATAGAACAATATATTTTTAACAGCAGCCAAGTCAATCCCACTATGTGTGATGAGGCAAAGGCAAAAAAAGCGGTTATTGTCCGGGAGCAGAGCTGAGGCTCCTCACAGCGCGGGAGTCTGACCCTTGCTACGCATGCAGAGGCAAATTCAGTTCATGCCAGGAATGGTGAGCCTGGGAGATGACACTGCCAGTGGCCAATACTTCAATATTAATTAAGTGCTGCATTCTCCCAACGTTTAAATTAAGGAGTTCAGTTAGTATCCATCACTTAAGACAATAGTTTCAGTCATGTCGCTCCAGAAGAGCTCTTACCCCTACAGTGTGAAAGTTAATGCTTACCATAAAACACTCCTATGGCATCTCGGGAGAGCAAGAGACCAGACACGCAGTGCAGAACCGCGTATGCACCCGGAGACCAGGCAGACCGTTAGAGCAAACACAGTTATGCAGGCTGAGTTCTGCCCGAGTCGCCCTTTAAGAAAGTTCTACCTCAGATTTCTCTCCTCTACTCAGTTACTAATTTTCATGAAAGCAGTAGCAAATTAATCTCTCTGAGACATCTCTCACATATGGTTGAAATTGGCAAGCAGGTTCAGAAGTTCCTGATGGAAACGGGCAGGTTCACAGATGGCAACGACATAAAAAGGGAGTCTTCTCTATCTCTAGTTCCTATCTTTCCCTCCCTCTCTCGCACAGAAATAAAAAACACAAGAGAAAATACAAAGTACTGCTACACAGGATGCTAAGACACCTTTACAGCTCACAGCACAAAACGTGTTTTGATAGAAAAACAGGCAATCAACAAAACTGACACCCTCCCACCCAACTGCTTGAAATAAAATACCATTACTTCCCCAAAACCTTGCAATTTCCAAAGCTGTGAGACTACTGAAGAAAGGAAAGCGATTACCTCAATGACCAGATCTCTCGTTAATGCTCACGACAGAGAGCAGAATTCTTCACCACCGCTCCCTCCAACTGCGCCTTCTTTCTCAGCCCCGGCGCAGACCTCCGTTCCACCACACAACTGCAGACATTCATGCTCCAAACAAGTCTGACAGATGTAAGTCATCTTTTCTGTCTAGCTGTCTAATAAACCCTGCTTCTCAGCCTATTGCAAAATAGATTTCATTCTTCATCCTTTCAAATCCCTCCTGCCCCACCAGCCTTTCCTCCTTCTGTTCACACATCGAGCCTGATCTCTCCTGTAGATTCCACTGCTGCTGCTCATCCTGGCGCCCATCTCTGCACTCAGCAGACTCCTTGAGTCACACTGGCAGTCTTAGAAACCAGAATTATAGGAATTTTTCCTATTATTCACTTAGTTTTAAACTCAAAAGGAGCGAGTAGCTCCAGCAAACCAATCTATTTAATCAAACCATGACTTAAAACCTGCATGCAAGCTGCCCAGATATTGCTGCCCTACCCAGCATGCAGCGTCACACATCCCACTGCTGGGATTGTACATCCCACTGCTGGGAATGAAACAGTTCAGAAGACCCTGCTCGATTATTTGCCAGCACCTGCCAAGGAAACAGTAACGCTCACTGGAGCGTTCATATGGATTGCTGAGACATACTTAAAGAAATGGAAAAAGGTGGGTGGAACAATAATGCTTATTCTTAGAGTGCCAGTCAACACTGCCCATAGAAACATTAGAAAAATAAATGCTTTTTTAGAAAAGGTAATATATTCTAGAGAGGTGCCAATAAAGCCATCATTTGTAAAAAGCTAACCATAATAATAATTCTGGGGGAAGAAATGCTTCCCTTCTCCTTGTCCAGGGTGCAGAAGGGCTTGCCCTCTGTCCACGGAGAAGAACACACAGGTGACTTAGCCAGCTCTTTAGTCACAGCTCTTTTGAGGGTAAAACAACTCATGCTAGAAGGGATGCACCTATGTAATGGCTCAGGGCTTGAAATTCCAGCTCCTCAGCAGTGCGATTGCTGCGGCTTCCATTTCCTCATAGGATATGCCCACACCACGCAGCGCAGCCGAGGAATACCAGCGTTTGCTTGGGAAGCGTGAGCAGCTCCGCTGGAGCGCCAGAGACCTGCACGGGCCCCTCTGCCGCGTCTCCAGGCTGCCTCCGGAGCCAACCGCCCGCTCCCGCCAGCTGGGCTACTGGAAAAGCTTCCATGTCCAACAGAACAATGAAGTTCAGTTGCAAATGACCAGCAGAATAAGCCATTAGCAATAAGCATGTCTCCAGCAAAGCAGAAATTGAACCACGCAGGTACAGGCTTACGGAAAGACACAAGGATAAAAGAACAGTCTATCTCAGTTTCCACTTTATGTTTTCCCCAAATAACTTACACACCAGACAAAGGAATGCTGCCTGCCCTGGATGTCTATAAAGAAGTGCTTTAGCACTGCATATCACAGAACCTAAGTAAATGAAATAGGATGACATCAGAAGAAAAATAATTTTCATTCACATCAAGTCACACAAACACCCAAACAAAATTCTTGAATGATATTAAGAAAGGGTTCAATCATTCACCGGCCACCTCTTCAGCAGTAGCCTTCATGATTACTACATCCAAGCCTTCCAACACATAAAAAAGGATAACTGTACCTCGTATTTCTGAACAAAAGGTTTAGAAAAGAATGTGAAGTCTTCTGAGAAGGAAAGAGCAAAATGGCACAAAGCAGCATCTCCAACAACAACAAAAAATAAGCAGACAAAAAAGACACAAAAACGTAGCATTTCTTTTTACAATGAACGATATATAACTTAAATATGAGCTAACGGACAGCTAGTAAAATCCAGATTTTATGCAAGAAGCCACTATTCCTTAATAATCAAAAAAAAAAAAAAAGTTCTCCAAATCTGAAGTTAGTTCTTTATAATATCTTTGGCTGCCAAGGTGAAGAACT
This sequence comes from Tinamus guttatus, assembly GCF_000705375.1. The sequence continues at coordinate 304,506 of NW_010584675.1, read as the reverse complement.
ACCTCCTTTCTCAATCAGGTTCCAGATTAAGAGTGAAATGGTCATCAAAAGCCTCCCCTGAGGATTTTCTCTTTTACCCACGCACCTCAGCATCCTTTCCTTCTTGACACAGTGCAGGACCTTGGGGAGGCACCCCAAGGATGCTGCAACATTCTTCCCAAGACTGGAATTTACCATCCTGTTCTGAAAGCACTCTCCCTCTGCTGTCATGATTTTGCATTTAAAAACAGTGAATTCTCCAAGCTGCTGAGGCATAGGAGGTGCTCAGCAGCAAGAAGAGACAGCTAGGCAAGCGTTTTGGAGCTACACAGGCTGCATTTGCACAGCGCACACGGTTCACGCTCCAGGGGAGGGGAAGGGAAGAAACCGTGTTGGCTCTTTCGTGAACATAAAAGGGCAGAATTACACATTAGTGGAGCTTCCCCATGTAAAGCTGCTTTTTTTCCTGAAATGCAGTGTAAACTTACAATCAACTGTTAGCAACTTTAACTAAAGCTCAAATCATTCATGTAATTACTTGTACAGGGGATTATGACCGAGGCTTTACAACATGGATTGTTACAATTTCACAATTAAGAAATAAATCACGATGGGAAAATCGGTTCCTATTCACAAGGCAGCCTAACAAGCCGGCATCATTATTCCTGTTCTTATAAAACAAACCCCGAACCAAAACATGCTGACAGTGAGGACAGAGGTGAATCGGCAGAACGTGTAAATGGGCTGCAGGGCACCTGCCCAGCCCTGGGCCTGCTCCCTCCCTAACCTGCTCCTGGGCTGCCTAAGCACCTACCCATTCACTGCAGCTTTGGCAAATGGAAAAAAAGAAAATCTGACACCTTTTAAAACCATCTTTAAGAGAAATGGTTAAATACTTGGCATTCTTGACTCATCCATGCTTTCACCGAAAGGCTTTCGACCTTCAAAGGTCCCTTTTTCTAAATAAATAAATAAATAAATAAATAAAAAGAAAATCCCCTTAAATTACTGCAGACAGACAGAGCAGGTATCAGTCTAAATATCAATCATTGAAGGTCAGGCTGATGCAGGCAAAACCTACCTCATTCACTTCATTTTAGTATCTTCCCCAAAGATAGAAAAACAAAAAACAGAAGGGGAGATCCGGAACTATCGGAGCAATAAAGAAATGGCCTAACCATGTCTAATTCACAGCATTTCTCAAATAATGGCACTGACAATCATTCAATTAAAAAAAAAATCAAGAATGTAGTATGGAAACTATTATCATCTTATTAGGTCATCTTTGTAAGATAGAGCCATTTACGATTCACCTATAAGCTAAACTCATCAGACCACAAAAAAAATGTCCAACAGGGCGAGCACTCAAAATTGGCTCCTCATTAGTCAAAAGAGCCCAAAGTCCTCAGAGCCTCCCAAGGCTGCTGAAAACGCCCACGCCAGGAAGATTCGGTCCTTGCACCTAACAAAGCTGGGGGACCCTCTGGAAGCCTCTGCGGGCTCATCGGTCACCATGACAGAAAACCAGAGGATGCCAGAGCAACACGCAGCTCTTCCAATACCACAGTTAAATATCCTATACATCCAACATACAGCTTCCAAGTGACATTAAAAATAGGCCCCGAAATACAAATAGGGATGCTCCTGGCATACACGTTTCTCGGTTACTGCTAAGAAAGAGGGCTGTCTCCAAGAGCTCGCTCCCGAGCAGCATTTTCACTGCTGTTCTATAATCACAAGTGACATTAGAAATAGCGACGCTCCTGCTTCCGACCTCTCCCCGCGGCGCAGAACCAAGCGCAGCACATGGGTAAGGCCCCTGGAAGCATTGGGCTGGGGAAATTAAAAATGGCTGTGCCCAGCACATCCCACACGGCTCCGCTGCCGATTAAATATATAATAAAGATCCCTGCCTCACCTCTTAAAGTGCTAGGCATGCAAAACAAGAAGATTATGAATAAATATGGATAGATGTAAAATATGTTCTTTTTTCTGATTAAAACCGAAGGGCTGAGCACACACCTCGCGCTACACAATGAAACCCATTTCCACTTGTGAGGGGCCCCAGCCCTGGCACTGGGTACCCGATGCCCTCGGCCCGCCTCCGGGGGGGCCCTGGACGGAATCCCCCTTCCACGGTCTCCCCTTCCCTTCCCAAAATTGCGCTCCCGGACCCCCCCGGTACTCACCGGCCGCAGTGCCGAGCAGCAGGGTGGCACCGGAGAGCAGCAGCACCAGCCACAGGCGCTGCAGCGAGGCAGTCCT